>VDFB02193867.1:91126883-91624928 GCA_007258455.2 Sequoia sempervirens
CATCCTCTTGCTAATGGCACTGTAGCTCTTTTGTCATTTAGCGGATTGTTGTTTTTACTATAGCTACTCTTCATAAAGTTCTTTATCTTTGACAGGGTTGTCTTCCTACCCCTTGGAAGCTGTGTATTCGATGAACCTAAGGACGACCGCCTGGAGTTTGTCTATTTCGATGATTTTGCATCGCAACGCCTGGTAACTCCACTCCTTTGCATTTTCTTCTAGCATTTTCCAATCCTCATCATATTTTGAGCCTTGGTCTCTAAACAGTTCAGATTGATTGAAGGCATGGGTAGCAAAACTCAGGAATTCCGTTGTGATTTCTCCAGCCATCCCATCCTTCATCTTCTCCTAGAAGTAGGGTTTTATCTTTTCGGGATCCATTTGCACCGTAGGCATATCGTAGTCTGCCATTAGCTTAAGGTATTGAGCACATTTTTCCCAAATTTCTTTGATCCATTCAATGTCCAAATCTAGCTTACTCATGATTTGCTCCAACCTCTCCTTCTGATTGTCAAAGTCTCGGTGCCATATATCTATCAACCAGTGATCTTCTTTCTTAAATGCGAGCTTCTTCTCCCATGTGGTTTCAGGCAATTGAAAGATAGCCTCGATCCTTGGGAAGGTGGAGTCATAGGCCACAGGGAAATTGGTGCAGAGTTTCTTTGTGCTCTCCAGAGATTGCATTAGGTCCAAGAAATTTTTGGCTATTTGCACAGCCCAATTAATTTCCATGTTTCTGACGTATAAGACTTATCAGAACCAGTCCTCTGTGGTCTTCTCCAAGTTTTTTCTTCTTTCCATTTTGTTGATCTACTCCTTGGAAAGCAGCTGAGGTGCAACCGTGGATGTGGTAGGTAGGTCGTCTGCCAAAGACCATTGTTGTATGTAATCTGTTAATGCTGCGACCTACGCCTTGAGCTCATCCTTCGAGATTTTATCTTGCTTTATCAGATGCACCACTATAACCACTGACTCCTCAAGGTGCTTGACTTTCTACTCTCTAGTGGTGGTCCCCAAGTCAATGGTAGAGATGTTATAACTTACCCCAGCTTGGCCAATCATGGGCATTGCAATTTGTGTCATTCAAGAGCCGGAAGCATCGATTGTTACCCTAGATCAGACCTTGGGCTTCTTCTCCATCTTCATCGTGATTTGGGCTTGAGCCAAGATGGCCTCTAACCTTGCCCTTGGGTCCTTCAGCACAGGGGTTTTTCTTTCGAGTTGCTTCTCCAACCACTCGGGCACAGTAGATTTTCCCTTTGGTGAATCATGGTCATCCTCGTCCCTCTCGGTTAATGCCAGGATTTTCGCTTCCTTTTCTTTTGGGGATTCTCCTTTCCTTTTGACAACATCTTCCTCCTCTTCATCGGAGTCATGAATAAACATGAGGCATTTGATAGGCAGCCCGGTGGATGGTTACTGAATGGGGCTTTCTTTTCTTACTATTTCTTCTTCCTTCTTTTCCTCAGTACTCTCAGCCTCGGGGCTTTTGATGATATGGGTTTCAACCTCAGTCAAATCCTTGTGTTGTTGTTCTTTTGGCGGCTGCCCTTTTTCATCATGTGGTGACCCTTCTGTTTCTACCCCAATGTCCTTCAGCTATTATTCCATTTCTTCCTCAAGGTCATCATCAAGGTTTGAATGATTTCCTTAGCACCCGAGCCACCTTCCTCATCCCAACTCTCGGAAGAGTCTGTCTCCTCCTCCTCATAAACCACCTTGTCAATGGTTCAGTGTTTGTACTCTAGGTGCTCATGGTACTCATCAGCCTCCTTCTCAACAGGCTTTGAGGCTTCCTATTCTTGTTCCTCCAACTACTTTGATATTAGCATTGTGGCCTCCATAGCTGGTGGCCCTGTCGGTGGTTGTGAAGGTTGAGCAGTTGCAAGGACTTGGGCAAGGGCTACTTAGAGAGTTGTATCCTTCAAGATCTGGGAGAGCTCAGGGGGAAGGTTTTGCATGTGTCTTGTAAGAGCTTCGGGCATAGTGGTAGTGGGAACAGGTGCGGTTATTGTTGCCAGAGGGATCGATGTGATTGGTGACATGGTAGCAGAGGAAGGGGGATTAGTCATGCTAGAAGAGGAGTTAATGACTATTACCGACTCGGCCGGAGGTGAAGGGGCAAGATGGACAGAAATGTCCACTGCCAGCAGAGATACGGCGACCACAGCCAGGGAGGTGGGTGGTGCAACAGAAGGGGCAGGGAGAGCCAAGGGTGACTACACTTGACCAGCACCTTCTGCTTCCTTCTCTTGAGTTGAACGTTGTTTTGCAGCACTCCCTACCTGCTTGAGCCTTTTGGGAAGTGAGCCTCCCATTTCTTTCTTTGCATGGGCTTTGGGGTCCGAAGATTGCTCGGTTTCTATTCCTTTTCTTTTCTTGGACCTTGTGACGGGAGGAGACTTGGAGGTCCCTCCAGTTGACGTGGTGGCAACAACATCCTCTATGACACTCAGCTTGCTCTCGATCCCTTCATAAGTCAATACTAGTCCTTGTCGCTTTAGATGAACCACCTACCCATTGATCCACTCCTTGGTACGTGTCAAGATTGGCTAGGTTATGGTGTCCAGGTCATTGACCTCCTGTTCCTCCTAGTCAATTGATGGTATTGGTAGATTGGCGACTGCAGGGTACCTCAAATGCATAATAGTTTACTCGTCCTCCTCGACTTGGTCTGGTACAGGAAATGGCTGCACCCTTCTTAAGAATTGCACCGTCATTCGCATATAGTGCCTTGCACGCACTTCTTTGTCATCCTAGCAGTCGGCCTAGAAATCTTCAATGTGATGGAGATGGGCATATGCTGGCCCCAATGCTTTCCTAACATGGCCATGCAGGTCCATCTATGGCGCCGGCAGTGTGTAGGTAGAAATGGTAATCTTTCAGTTCTTTCTCAGAGTTACCAGCACACTGAGAGGTTTGTAGTCGGTACATGCCCTGGCCAATGGTCATGGGATAGGAGATCCCTGCTATGTGCTTGCTACTAAATATTGCCTGTAAGTGCTGGAGTTTCTGAGAAAGCTCTAGGAGGATGATTTCATCATTGGGATATCGAGACAATCTATTCAGCCTTTCAGTAAAGCCTTGGGTACGGATGTACGTAAACTTTTGGTATTGGATATAGAGAAAGGCGTATTGCTTCAAAAGCACTTTGGTACTGTGGGAGACCCTCCTTTCGAAGTCTCTGGAAATCAATCTGATGACATGGCCAATGAAGGCGTCGTTTACTTTGTAGTAGTCCCTTTTGAAATTCCGGTACTGGAGCTGCGGATATTTATCAAAGGCTTTGAGTCCTAGCTTATGCTGTTGATTGGGTGCCACAAACAACCCGTTGTACTATCTTTGATCCGCCAAGGAATAGACAAGGTAGGAAGTCATATAAAATTTGGAGCTCTTCTTTACATTGACAAACTGTTCATGGAAGCAGTTGCTTATGATTCCTCCCCAGTAGAATGAAACCTTTGTTGTGAGGTCCTCGTTTCCACGTAGGATCTTCTCAATGAAATATGCTATCCATTCCTAAAAGTAGGCAGCCGTAGGAAGGCCCATAACCCTGCTCAACATGGTTATCAGGTCATGGTAATCCTCATGGAAATCGCTACGGAAGAGCTCTCGAGGAACCTTCATAGCGCTGCCTTGTCTTTCCTTGAGCCAATGTAGATTTATTGACTTCTTACATCCCATCAAATTATAATCCCATGCCACTTGGCACTCTTCTAAGGTGGGGACCTCCATCTGTTGGAATGTGGGAATGTGGAAGTTCTTGGTGATCCCCTTTGGCAACATGTCAGCGAGAATGTTGCCCTCTTTATCAACGATTGTTCTTGTATCGGCTTGATATGCTTCTCGACAAGCCATGAACAATTCGGGTGCCAGGAGGGATGGAGGGAATCGAGCAGCCTTAGCTATTCCACTTTTTCTTATCAATCTGACATTCTTTGTTGTCGGGTTGACCCTGACTGTCTGCATGAATTCATCGATATCCACTTGGCCAATGTTGGTGTCTGTGATTTTCTTTCAGTTTGTAGTGACTTTTGAGTGGAGCGGCTCACCCTGGAATTGGTAATTCATCTGATCTTTCTCTTCCTTCCCCTGAGGGGTCCTTTCTGACTTCTTACCCTTATCATTTTTGGCGGATGCTCCTGAAATTCCTGCACCCGATTCCATATATTCTGCAAGCAAGGGAAAAGTTAGTACAATAGATCATCAAAAGCATTCATGTTAGTCAACATCTTGAAAATAACATCTATTTTGAACAATCAACTAAGCATGTTATGATTTTTTTCTCTTTAGATGCTATTGATTTTTTGATTAAGGGCATTTGGACAATCTGGGCTTGGAGGGCCGGACTTCCCCAGCAGGAACGCTGTTTGGAAGGGAAAACATGACAAAAGGCCCCTGGAGACTTTTTTTGGTTAGATTTCAACATTTCAAGAGGTTGGCAATGAAGAGGACCAAAATTTAGCATGTGGGTCGAAGTTAGATTCTAGATTTGGGCTTGTTTGGATCGATTTAAGGGAGCTCTGAAGTCTCAAGCCGGAAAGTTGTCAGGAGATAGCAGTTTGGGGTAGCGGAATCATCATGAAAATCCAGAGACAGAACTCTCAGGTCCGGGGCCCGGAGGGCCAAAGGGCGGCCGCCAATATGTCATTTCATTTTGAGCACTCAGGCTAGCGGCATCGGGAAGGCGCCCGAACTTCGCTGTTTGGGACGGAAGATGTCAGATGGAAGTCTGGGAGGGGAAGTCCGGTAGCAAAAGCCTGGTGGCATGGTTTTCGCTTTTGAGCTCGGTGGTGATCGGCAGGACCGAGCCCGGTGATCGGGACGCCGGGCGGGATCTTTTGTTAGTAACAGTGGTCGAGGATAGGAGTCCCAGACAACGGAGCCCAGTGAGTAGAAAGCCATCAGTAGTTCATAAGGCATCCAGCAGTAGATGGGAGCTCGGGGCCCGATGATCGGATGGAGGGGGAAAAATCTCCCTGATGGTAGGAGAAAGGCGGGCTTCCGAGAACAGATGTCTAGACATCGAGACCCGAGAGATCTAAAAGACATTGCTAAAAAAGAAAGGCCAACAGCGGGGAGAAGGGCGGGGCCCGGAGCACGGAGGGCATCAAAGAGTTCACCGTGAGGTCAGTGGAAAAGGAAGCAAGGACACCCGGCATCCAGAGCCCAAAGAGCAAAAGGACAGCATGAGTTAAATTGCTAGAAGACAAAAGCGAATAGGAAGGTGGAGCCCGCAGATCGGGACGCCAGACGAGTTTCACCACGGAGGATGGTAAAACACCCACGGAACCCCAGAGGAGGAACTCCAGGGTCCCAGGCCTGAGAGGCCCATAGGACGCTTGTTCAGTTTTGAAGTTTTCATGGCAAGGAGAATGTCGGGATCCAGCAGCTGGGAGGCAGGGGTCAGACTGCAGTTTGAAATGGCAGCACCCAAGGTGAACTTCAAACGGAGAAGTCTGATGGGACAGGCCTGGAGGGAAGAATCACTACCTGTGATAAGGTTCTCTATTTGAGTTAGGACAACCAAGACAAGCCTAGGCCCGAAGGAGACAATCTCCCCCTGCAAAGAATGGCCACGACAAGAAAAATTCCCAAATTGGCAAGGAAGGCATTATAGAAGGTTTTCTCAAGTTTTATCATGTGGGTTGTGTGCGCAATCTTATGTTTTACTACCTTATGCCCTCTTAATGATTGTTCATTCATTTAAATCCCTCGAAATCATGAACAAAGCTCAGGAAAGGCAAATGGATGGCCTATCTCAAACACGCTATGGGGGAGACATGGGATCCACCTACGAACGACGAAATGATGCTGAGGGTGGCGAGCGTGATTTTGCCGAAGATGGTGGGCTCCAAATAGCAGGTTGTCCAATCACTTTGCAATCCTGTGAGATGAAAATGACGAGTTGGCGTGGGTATTTTATACCCCTAACCACCATTAATGTTCATATTTAATGTAGGTACGACAGCAAAAAAGTTGGTGGATTTGAAAATATCGGCGATGGCGGTGGGAAAGTCGGGGCCCGACGGTAGGGGAGGCACAAGATGGTAGCCGCTTTAAGTTTTAACTCGGTCGAACAACAACGGCAGAGAGCAGGTCGGGGTCTGGAGGGCGGAGTTCCGCCAAAGACCCACTATCAGGGACGGTGGAACCATCATGGAATTCTAGACATGGAATTCAAGACGGTCGGGCCCGGAACGCCTGACGGCAGTTAGGGATCTTCAAATATTTCTGACGGTGAAAAGGTTGGCGGGACCCGAGGGTAGGATGCTACAGGAAGTTCACTATTGCGGACGATAAAACACAGATGGAACCCCAGAAGCGGACCTCCGGGTTTCGGGGTCCGGAGAGCGGGACGCAGTCAAAAAATTTCCACAAGTTTTGACCAGATGGCAAGAGGGGGTTCAGATCCTTAGGTCCGGGAGGACACGGAGTGGATGCCACCGGGAACGACAGTTCCAGCGGGGAAACTTGGAGAGAGAATCCCAAACGGCCGGGCCCGACAAGACCCGGGGCCGTTTGTAGGGTCAAACTACTAGAGGGACTCCGCGAGGTGTCAAAATGCAGCAAAACTAAAAGGGGGAGGCATGGTCAATTTATGGTGGGTCCTTAGAGCAACATTGACCATCAGAGACATCAAAAAAGGAGGCATGCAAAATGAGGCAGCGATAAAATGACCTGATAAGGCGAAAGAAAAGAGGGTCCCCATTCCGAATGGGGCGTGTGTGCTAAGGGCACAATAGTATTTTTGATGTTATTTGATGATTGACGTGAATTTATTGAATTTGATCTTGTTATGATAATAGGAGCAATTAGGGAACCTCCAGATTCAAGAGCGTTTTCCCTAGACATTTGATCTCATTCCCCAATTGGAACAGCCTGAGACTGCTATTATCACATCTTGTGGATTGTCTCCTCTTCTTTATATGCCCCAGATTAGGATTAATCGGGGTTTGTTGATAGCGTTAAGTGAGAGGTGGCATAGCGAGCATAACACCTTTCAGCTTCCTACTTGTGAGATGACAGTCACCCCAAAGGATTTTTGGCGGATTTTGTAGCTACTGATTGTTTGATATGTTGTCATATATGTTTCAAGAGAGTAGGGTGGGACTGATTCTCTTTGTAGAGTGTTTCAGGATGATTGTATTGCGGGAGAGTGGATTCCATGGCTTTATATGGTTGATGCATATGCCACTTTGCCGACAGTTTTTGCTAGTTTCATTGGTGGATTCCTTAGTCCTAATCGCAGATCTAAGAGATTCTTAGTTGGTTGGGGCCAAGTTTTGGAGAGCATGGTTGTTCATGGCACCCGATTTTCTTTGGGCATGTGTATGCTTTCAAAGTTATATCATGATTTACATTTAGCTATGTATCTCAGTGGTCGGAGTTTATCGGCCAGCATTACTTTGCTTCATGTATGGGTGTGGGAGCACATAGTTGTCACACATCTAGTTCCAGTTAGAAAGAGGCCAGCCATGAGACCTTATGTATTTAGATATGCTAGTCGTCTTACCCAATCTAAACTAGGTAAGTTAGAGTATTGGAAGAGATTCATTGACAACATAGAGTTTGTGACATGGCGTCCCTACTTAGATTGTGATCATTGGGATGATGATGATGTTCAGCTACCATTTCTTTGTTAGTCGATGATCCTGATTGGCTGTGCTCGTCGAGTTTTAGATTCTTGATCAGATGTGTCTACAAACAGTATGGGATGGTACATGGTATGCCCTAGGGTGTTGCTCACTATGCTTGTCGGTAGTCAGATATAACAGATTGGGGGCCTTCTTTGTCATATGTTGCTGCAGTTTAGGAGTTTTAGGATTTATAGCCATTTGTGTGGGACAGATGGCCAAATATTGTCGAGGCTCCACTTACAATAGATTATGCTGAGTATTTTTCTTTGCATCCATTTCCATGCCTTACCATTCCAGATGAGCCTGCCCCATTACTTGCAGAGGAGGATGTTCCTGTTGCTCATGGTCAGAGACAGAGGACAGAGGATGTTGGAGGAGTTGAGGTAGAGGATGTTGATGTGGTTGGTGAGGAAAATATTGAGCCTGAGGTTGATGTTGGGGTAGAGGAGGATGTTGGTGGTGAGGAGGATGTTGGGGGCGAGAGTAGTGGAGATGAGAGCAATGGAGATGGGATTAGTGGAGATGAGAGATTTGATAGTGGAGAGGTTGCAGTTGAGTCAAGAACTACTTTAGATTTTCCTAGTGAGACCATGCCTCATAAGAGGCAGGCTGTGGGAGATGTTTCAGAGTGGCTGCAGATAGTAGATCTTCAGGTGCAATTAGAGACCATTCAAGAGCAGCTTCTTCAAACTTAGGGTTTATTAGAGCAGACTCGGGCTAAAATGCAAGTATAGGCTGAGTTGCATGCAAGGACTCTTTCAGTTGTGCAGGCTCAGTTAGTCACATCTTAGTCACAGATTGTAGCATTGATAGCTGAGAGGGATGTGGCGAGAAAGACAACCGAGACAACTCAGGCTCATGATACTTCATTGATAGTTTAGAGAGATGTGGCTAGGTTTGAAATAGAGGGTGCTCAGGCTTCTGTCGATAGATTATAGAGACTAGTAGATTGTACCTCCTTGGTAGATTACATGTGAGAGATTGAGTTTTCTAGAGCGAGATATTATGATGCAATGCCCTCTGAGTAGAGAGTTAGCTATGCAAGGTCTCGTTTTGCTAGGTCATGATCCAGGACTATCAGTGTAGGTGTTACCCATCCTCTACCCAGAGATCCTAGGGATCTTGGTTCCTCTCATGGTAGGGGTCTCAATCCTACTATGCCTACACCATCTAGAGCTAGCAACACATGATTGCTATCTGTATTACATTTGATATGTGATGTACACTTTAATTATTTTGATATACAACCATTTTTTATGTTTTATCTTTCTTCAATTTAGACATCATTGTATACTTGACATTGTGATTTTGATATATATGAGATGTAGTAGATTCTACGGTCCATTATGTGTTCTATATGATTCTCTGATGGATGCATTTTCCTTCAATGTTCTATATGCTATGTGATGGTTTTATTGTTATGATGGTATGCTTTGATATGATATTGTTCTATCTATGATGCAAATAATGGTAATGTATGCATGCATGTTATATAGATACATAATGTATATGGATTCATGATTATGGATTGATGTATTTAAATGATATGTTATATGTGATGTAAAAAATAAATATATGGATGAAAATGTGGAATGATACATGATGTAATAAATTGATGGACTTTATTATCAAATGGATGAATTATATGTGAATATGTGATATAATAAATGCATTAATGTAATGAGTTATGATGATGATGGAATGATATAGATATATGTATGTTGAAATTTATGATATGATGAGAATGTAAAATGATTTGATTGAAATGTATGAATGATGAAATGATGATGCAAATGTTTTGAATATATGTAAATGATTATAATGATGTAACTATATGATCATGATGATGTTTTTGTAAATGTCAAGTATACTCAGTCTAGATTATGAGAAAAGATAATTATTTAAGGAATGATTCACCAATTTTTGTAACAAATACTCTACAGATGTAATACTATTATGGATGCAATCAATTTTTACCATGCAAATTTATAAACATAGGCATTTTAACAACACATTTGTGCTTTTTATCATCATTGAGCTTTTAAAATGTTGAAAGTGAGTACAAGCATCAATGGTATAATGTAAACCAATGATGACCTGAGTACTGCTCTCATGATTTTTGATACTGCTAGTGAACACAAGCATCAAGGTATAATTAAACCTAGATGACCTAAGCATTTCTTGCATAAAACATACAAGAATTAACCACATTCCTATGTGAATTGGAATGTCATCCATGATACTTTGTAGAGAACTTCCCCCAATGATTCACACAATAATTATGATTAGTTCACAGACAACAAACAAAGAAAATACCATTTCTTCTTCCTGGCTTCTCTAGTTCAATACATGATCGAGTTGCTCCAAAGAAATGATAACAATGATCAAAAGTACAACATATCTTACATTTTCTTATAGTATTCAATCATTTATTCAGATTATACCATCCATCCTAATTTTGTGATGTTTTTGTGTTTTCAAGATTTTGGATCAAACCTAACCTATAGACCTATCCTAGGGGCCTCAGGGGCTAATCAAAGATTAGCCTTGCCTACATTATACACACAAAGACCACGTAGTTTGACTAACATAGACGAATGTTTTTTTTTTTTTTGGATTCCTTATATTGACCTATTTGACTTGTTTTTGGGTTTTTAGATGTGATATGGATGTTTGATGTGTTTTTGATGGTGATTGATGTTTCATGTTGGATTGTGTTTTGATTTCTCTTTTTGTTGCTTTTGTCCATTTTGTTAAGCTCAATATTTATGTTGCCCCCAATGATCTTGAGATGTTGCCCCAAGCCAGGGTGAGACATGACCATGTGATATGATATGATAATGGATGTAAAATGATAGTGAAAGTAATGGCCATTGCATGTGTCCAAATAGATGGGAGAGCTGATTTGAATCACAAATAGCGACTGTTTCTAGGTTTTCACTATATGTTTTTATTGCACCTTTTCATTTTTTTTGACTTTTTGTATTTTTCTATCTTTTTGATTTTTTTTGTATTTTTCTGTCACTAGGATGCTTGTTTGCTAAGTTTTCATCAAGGTAACCATTTTCAAAAACTAATTCATACACTAAGTGATTCAGGTATAGAACTTTCTGAGATGGATACTGTTGATAGGTTCATCAAATAGATCCCCTTCTGGTGTAGACAATTGATATGCTCCTGATCCATACACTAATATGATAACAAAGGGACCTAACCAGTTAGGTTCAAAATTCCCTTTCTTTTCTCTATCTTGTTGATTCCTAGGGTTTTCCTTTAGGACCAAGTCTCCAACTTGAAAGACTCTAGGTTTTACCCTATGATTGTAACTCCTTGACATTCTTTGTTGGTAAGCCTTCAAATGATTGACTACTTGTTGACGACGTTAATCCAGTAATTCCAGTTCCTATTGCCTTGAGGCTTTGTAATCTTTATCTACTATGAGACCCTTCAGTGATACATGGAGTGATGGTATTTCTACCTCAATTGGTAGAATGGCCTTTGATTCATACACCAAGGTGTATGGTGTAGCTCTTGTTGGTGTTTTGATGCTGGTTTTGTAGGCCCATAGTGCAAGATTTAATTGAACATTCCAATCATGTACACCATCATTTACTATCTTCTTTAGTATTTTTAGGATTTTCTTGTTTGAGGCTTTTGCTTGTCCATCTCCCTATGGATAGTATGGTGTTGAAAAATGATGTTGAATATGGAATTGTTCACATAATTCCTGGACATCCTAATTTTTAAAACGCCTTCCATTTTCTATAATAATAGATTGAGCTACCCCGTATCGATAGATGAGATAGTTGAGTATGAAATATGAAATCTATTTTCTAGTGACATTTGTCAACGAAACTACTTCTATCCATTTTGTGAAGTACTCTGTTGTTGTGATGATGAACTTGTGCCAATTAAACAAAGAAGGATGTATTTTCCCCACCAGGTCTAGTCCCTATTGACAAAAGGGTCGTGTGGATGTTAATGGTTGTAACTCTTGTGCCAGTGCATGAATTAGATTACCATGAATCTAACATTTTTGACACCTTTTAACATATTGATACGCTTCTCTCTCCATGTTCGACTAGTAATACCCTAAACATAGGAGTTTCTTAGCTAGGGTTAACCCACTTGAATGAGTCCCAAAAATACCTTCATGGATCTCTCGTAAGGATGTTTCAAATTCATGATGCTCCAAACACTAGAGAAGAGTACCATCTAGACCTCGACGGTAAAGGATATCAAAAATTAATGTATGTTGTGTCGATTGACGAATAAAGTTACACTTTTGGTTTCTAGAGAGATCAAGAGGAAGAATGTTGTATTTGAGGTGAGTATAGATCTCTCCATATTGTGAGGGTTGAATGTTGGTTATGTGGTATATGGTCTATGAATCAGGGTTATCGTATGCAAGATTAGATATGTGTTCAACCATAAACTCATATCAACCTTTCTTTTCTGATAATTGTAAAAGGGATGCAATTATTGCCATGGCATCTGCAACTTTGTTTTTTGTCCTTGGTATTTTCTCGAACTTGATATCCATGACGTATTTTTTTAGATCATCTATCATTTTCTTATAAGGCATAAGCTTCTCATCCTTTGTTTGATACTCATCATTTACTTGATAAATGACAAGTTGTGAGTTCCCATACACTTGTATTTCTGTGATTTTCCATTCAATAGCTATTTTGATGCTGATAATCAATGCTTCATACTCAGCTATATTTTTTGTACATGGAAACATTAACCTATAATATCTTGGAATGGTGTGTCCTTGAGGTATGATAAATAGAATTCCTACACCAACTCCTCTTTGTGTATATGATCCATCAAAATAAAGCCTCAATTTTTGTGTTGTAATATTCATGATGTTGGCATCTTGGAATTCAATGTTCATTGAATGATGATCTTGTAATGGAGCTTTAGCTAGTTGATATGCTATTACTTGTCCTTTGATAGCTCTCCTGTCAACATATTGGATGTCAAACTCACTTAAGATCATGACCCATTTTGCAAGTCTTCCTATTAGAGCAGCTTTATCGAGTATGTATTTTAATGGGTCTATTTTTGCTATGAGCCTGACTGTATGAGTCAACATGTAGTGTTGCAATTGTTGGGTTGCAAATATCACTGCTAAAGAAGCCTTTACTATGAATGTATAGTTTATTTCATATTTGTTGCGAGTCCTGCTGTTGTAGTAAACTACTTATTCTTTTCCTTTGGAATCCTCTTCTGCTAATAGAGCTCCTAAAGATATGTTAGTTGTTGCAATATACAATAATAGTGGTCTTTCTGCTATGGGTGACATGAGTATTGGAGGAGACACCAAATACTGCTTTAGCTAACCAAAAGTTGTTTCACAATTATGATCTGATTTGAATGAAACATTTTTTATGAAGTAGATGATTAAATGGATGACTCTTATCTACTAGTTGGGAGATAAATCTCCTGATGGACTGTAACCTACCTTGTAGGGACTGTAATTGACTAATTTTTTTAGGTAGTGGCATCTCCATTATTGCTTTAACCTTACTTGGATATGCCTTAATACCTTTTTCTAACACTATGTAACCAAGAAGTTTTGCTGAAGTCACCTTGAAGATACATTTCTTTGGGTTCAACCTTGCATTGAATTTTTCTAGTCTCGTGAAGATTTTATCAAGTATTTCCAGATGTCCTTCCTTGGTGTGTGATTTTTCTAAGATGTCATCCACATAATCTTCCATGAAAGTATGCATCATGTCCTGGAAAATTGTGGTCATTGCTCGCTGATATGTTGCACCTGCATTTTTCAATTTGAAAGGCATGAAATTCTAGCAGAATGTTCCCCAAGGGCATGTGAATGTTGTCTTTTCTTGATCTTCGGGTGCTATTTTTATTTTATTATATCCTGAGAAGCCATCCATTATAGATAACATGGCATGTCCTACTATTAGATCAACAATTATGTCAATGCTGGGAAAAAGGAAAATCATCCTTTGGGAATGCCTTGTTTAAATCCCTAAAATTTGTGCATATTCTCATGCTATTATCAGGTTTGGATATTGGCATAATTTTTGAGATCCATTATGCATAATCTATGGACCTGATAAAACCTACATCTAATAATTTTTTTAGTTTAGCTTTAACCATAAGGGCGATGTGGGGATGCATCTTTCTCAATTTTTTTTGACTAGTTTTATTCGCTTTGGTAGTGATAGATGATGCATTAGGAGTTGTGGATCCAATCTTGGCATGTCAGCATAAGACCATGCAAAATTTATGTGTCGCTGCTCAAAGAATTTGGTGAAGGCCAGCTTCTCCTGGTTTGTCATGGATGTTGCTAGATGTAAGACCTTTGCCTCTTCAAATGTTCCCAGATTTATAGACTGTGTTGGCTCTTTAGATGTTTTGGGAGAGTGTCAAATCTTCCATCCTTCAGTGCCTCAAAAAGGTTTTCATTGTTGGATACATTCTTTTTTTGTTTTTGCAATGTCTAATGCTGCCTCAGAGAGGTTTTCATCATTAGAATTATTTTTCCTATTATCATTTTTGCAACTGAAAGATTTGGGAACTTCTTATTGTACAACATTGATATGAGTGTTATGGATAGTACTTGTATCAATTTCCTCACTGCAAAGATAATTTATGATGGCGTCATCATTTGAAAAGATTGGTATAAGAATACGTTCGGTGGGTTCCCAGTCAATAAGTTTGGGGTGAATTAAAGGTAACAAGTCATCAGATTGAATAAGGTCATCTGTTGTAAGTGTCACGATAGCTAGGTGGTTTAAGTTATTGATAGGAAGTTCGAGGTCTATGACAATAATCACCTCCAAGTTTTCTGACTCACTCGATGTTTGATCATCTTCACTTGAGTCATCAATATTTGTTGATCCCATAACAAATGTTCTATTTCCTAAACCTTGTCCCTCCTCTCATAAGGGTGTATATACTTGATAATATCAACCTCTTTATCAGTATAAGATGTAGTAGATAGATGATCCCATTCATATTCATTGGAGTATGTGTTGGAGCCATCTCTCATTTGTAGTATCCTTTCCACTACATTTTTGGTTTCTTCCTCTTTTTGTTCAGTTATGTAGCCTAATCCTGTTTTGTCTTTAGGCTGTAATGTTAGAGGTTGAATGGGTTCAATAATACCATCATTTCTCTTGCCAATTGGTCCTTGACCTTGGTAAACCATTTTCTCTAAAATGGCCTTCCCTTTTCCATACTGATCTGTTTTGATGCTAACATTCACTAATGTTGATGCTTCCTTGTCTTTGTATAGCCAACTGAGAGTGTCTTTGTCTTCTGACTCATCTTCGAGTGTACCTAATTTTATAAACCTTTCATTTAGAGTTTTGATGGGTTGCAATGAACTTGGAGATTATAATATGGTTGTCCATATGTTTTTGGTGATGGTAGCAACTGTGATAGGCACAAAGATTGCTCAAGAGAATATTCTCCTAAACCCTTTTCCTTTATCTGAACCTTTTCTGAAAGTTTTTGTGATAATTCATTTATAGGACCTTTGGTGTTTGATGTGTCCATGATAATTATTTCTTTCTGTAGATTCTTCTTCTCAACCCATTTAGATATAAAATTAGGTTGGCTATCAATAGTGGATGAATTAGAAGTATTGACTTTTATATTATGAGGTATCAAAGTGTCTTGAGTTTCTTTTAACATGTTGCAAGTCTAAGGATTGTTGTTGTCAACTAATATGGTGACCTCCTATTCATTTACTAGAAATTTCAGACATTGATGATATGTTGAAGGTACCGCTTGCATATAATGGATACATGGACAACCCAATAGTATGTTGTATGTTAGATCTCTATCTAACACTTGACAAGCAATGTTTTTGACAATCGGCCCTACCTGAATTGGAAGTATAATAAACCCTTTGGAAGACCTTTCCTCTTCATCATATTCCTTTATTGTTATTTTTCTCTTGGTGTCAATGGCATTTTCAGAATAGCCTAGTGCATGAATCAATTTCAAGGTACAAATATTTAAACAAGCTCCTCCATCTATTAGAACACGTTTAACACATTATTTATGGATGATAACTTCTATATGCAAGGCCACATTGTGTGGGTGATTTAAAGATACATCATCTTGTTCAGAGAATGACAGATAATGAGGTGTGGTGAGATGTCCCACCATGGCTTGGAATTGACAAACATCCAAATTATTAGGGACCATTGTAGCTACTAGAGCTTGTTCTAAAACTTCCTTGTGTGATGGTGAAATTTTGAGAAGTTCTAAAATGGATATTTGTGTGGGTATCTTTTGTAATTGATCTATGATATTGTATTGATGTGATGGGGGGCATTGTTTTTGGAGGAAATTCCTTTCAGTATTACTCTAGACTGCCCCCTTGTTATATTGACTTGTGGATGATCTTGTGTTTCCCTTATTTTTAAAACATTGATTTGATTATCAAATGTTCCTATGCTTGTCCTCATGTTCATGGATTCAATGTCATTGTTATTTGTGTTATCTTTTTCAGTATCAATGTCATTTTTCTCTACCTCGGAAAGGAAAAGAATGGTGGTGTCATAGACATAGTTTATACTTTTTCCCTTACCACTAGAAGAAGACTCTCCTTTTTCATAGTTGGGTAATGGATTGGTAAATGTAGTGTGATCATTGTTTGTCTGATGCCCCTCAACAAAAACCTTCTTGGCTTTGATCAAGTCTTGTATTAGGTGTTTTAGTTGCATGAACTCATTTGTCTTATGTCCTTTATTCTAATGGAAATTACAATAATCTAGATCATTCCACCATGATGGTCTTACCTTTGGCTCCCAGTTTCAAGCTTTTGGTAAAGTAATAATTTTGTTCACAATGAGTTCTCTCATTGTTGATTCCAATGTTTGTCCTAATGTAGTGAATTTCTATTGATTTGGTTGTCTTTTGTATGACGATCGTGATTCTCCATTGTTGGTGTTGTTATTTTGAATAGTGCCCTGGCTATTGTTTTGGTTTTCATTTTGATTTGCTTTGGCAGTTGATGCTGTCAAATTGAATATTGGTTTTACATTGTCAGTTGTAGGTTCATTGCTTCCAGTATTCCTATTTTTCTGGAAAATTTTTGGCTTGTCGTTGTTTCCATAGTGATTTGCATTGTTGGATGTTTCACTATTGTGGTTAATCACTCCTCGTTTGACTAGGGCTTCTTCGATTTTGAGCCCATTCTCAATTACTTTTTTGAATGTTGGGAAACATTGCAATTCAAGTCTATAACTCATCTAATCATTTAAGTTTTCTATAAATAATTTAATCTTCTCCTCTTGAGGTATAGATCGAGGATACCTAGTGAACAACTTTCTCCATCATTCTAAGAGTGACAAAAATGTCTCACCATTTTTCTATTTCAAATTATAGAGATCCTTTATGGTTACGTCATGTGTTATGTTGAAAGAGAATTGAGAGATGGATTTGTTAACCAATTCTTCAAAGGATCTAATCCTTGGTTGTAATTTTGAGAACCATTCCATACAATGGGCCCCCAAACTTCTAGAAAATAACCTCATGACATATGTATCTTCTTGTGCAAATTTGGGGCTCATTGTTCTAAATTCTTGTACATGGTCAATTGGGTCTAATTTTCCATTATATTTGTCATATTTAGGAAACTCACAATGTCTTGGAAAGGGTATCATATCCACACATGGATGGGAAGGGTAAGGAAAATTTTCCTTTAATAAATATGTTTTTGTGGTTCCTATTTGCATGTTTTGAACCTGTTGCTGTAGGATTTGCATTTGAGCTATTAAATCAACCATGTGATTTGTATCATGGGTGTAGTTTGGTTCTATCTCATTAGTTATAGATGTTTCCTTCAACTGATTGATGTCAAAATCTTTCAGATGTTTTGCACCTAACTCTGCTAACATTAAGAGGTATTTCTCCATGTCTTGTTCTAAGACCTTTTCCATAAATTTATGAAAATTTGAGTCTTGTTGTGCGTGTTGTATATCCTCTTTTATTATTTCGATGTTTTCATGTTGTTGGTATCAGAAAAAAAGGGTTTTCTTCAATCATGTTTAGATTTTCAGTTTCTTTCTCTCTGATTTTTTTCCTTTGCAACCTTGTTAAGATTGGCATACAAGTTTTGGTTGTTTTCCTTCACTAAAATTAGATCTTCTATGTGGTGTTAGTGTCAATTTTTTTTTTAAAGAAGCCTAATAGAATGATGTATTCTATTGATGAGGCTAATTTAAAATTTTCCGATTATTGTTTTTTTGTCTTATGATGGTATGATGTCGAAATCCTGATGAGGAAACTTGGCTCACTAATCTAGGTTTTGTTTTGATAATTTGGATACTTTGTTTCAGTTTTTTTTTAGGACATTGTCTAATCTATAAAAATCTTTTTGACTAGTAAAATCTTATGTTTCTAATGTCAATCTATTTGACAGTTGTTTTGGAAGATTTTCTATTTTTTTGTTTTTGTAGACGCGCTAATATAGAGGGAAAAAGTGCTAAAACATAATGTAGAAGCACTATAATTTTTGGTAAATGCATTGTAAAATAGTGTGTAAGCGCTAGAATAGAACTCAAAAGGGCTAAAACAGAGCAGAGAAGCAGTAAAACAAAGAGCAGATGTGTAAAACAGAGAGTATACATGCTAAAACAAAGTTGAGAAGTGCTAGGTTTTTTGTGGATGATATAAAATATGGATCAGAAGTGCTAGAATGTTGGACACTGGAGTTTCCTGACAGTTTGGTTTGTTTTGATAGAAGCGCTATGATATTTTTTAGAAGCATTAAAATAAAGGGTTGAAGTGCTATAATTTTATTTTGAAGCACTAAAACAAAGGTAAGATGCACTATAGTTTCTATTTAATGCCAAGCAGGGGGTGGAAATATGGGTCTCTCAGCTACTATGTCTACTTTCTCTTCTTCTTCGTCCAAGATTATGGATGATGTAAGGAATTTATGGGGTGTTTCATTCTTTTCAAAAATAAATGTTCTCAAACTATTGATGATGTCTATTTGAGTGCCTTCAATGTGTATGTTACCAGGCTGAAATATTGGTGTGGTTAGCCTTGGTTGTTGAATGGGAGCTGTAGGTCTCCAAATGGTCATAAGGTATGCTAAATGATGATTTCAAATACCTTATTGTAATGTTTTTTATTATCTATTCCTAGGCAAGAGGTAATAACATGAGTCTTCCCACTGCTATGTTTGTATTTTCTTCTTCTTCATTTAGAATGATGGAGGCTATAAGAAATTGATGGGGTGTTCTGTTTTTCTCAAAAATGAATACCCGTAAGCTACTAATAATGTTGGTTTGGTCATTCTCAAGATGTATACGACTAGGTTGTATGATAGGTGGTATAAGGCCTGGTTGTTGAATGGGAGGTGTAGGTCTCCAAATGGTCATAAGATGGTAACTCCTTGATTTTGGATGCCAACCTAAAGTTTCCAAAGATTTGTCTATCGTAAGAATTGATTAGGTTTGGTAGAGTATTCTATGGTTGGTTGTGGAAGGGAGGATTGACGAATACGTTGACTATGGTTAGATTCTTGTGAAAGAGCACTTCTTTGAATATAGGCTTGTGAAGTCAAAGGTTCTACAACATAATCATTAGTGTAACCCCTATCGAAATCATGAAACCTATGGAGGAATGTTCTATGATGAAGTAAAGTCTTCCTATTATGATACAAGAAACGTCATATTTGTAAAAGATGTTTGTAACTAAGTGTTGTTTTGGGTTTTATAATTCTCTTGGCAAGAGATTTTTTGAAAAACTTAGTAGTTTTCCAATCTCTGATCATGTATTCTCTGTTTTGATTTTATATTTTTTCAGGATGATCTTTTATCTAAATTTTAATGATTTTGGAATACATGACACTCAAATGAAGATAGTTGTTTTTAAGAGTTGTAATCTAAATAGATAGCGTATGTTCAAAAGAACCATGCATGGTCCTATTTTCATTGGTTTGATAATAATAAAAAGCTTTGGACAGAAAGACTCACTCTTAATAGTCAAAAGGTCATCGTTATACTCAACAATCCACATCTTAAAATTGCATCGACTCACACAACTGTGTCACCCCCTAGAGGGTGCCAGTGTTTTTGTCTTTTCCAAGTGCGTACTCAAGGTTAGATTTCTTGATCCCTTGAGCAAACGGTCCTTGGCAATTATATGGTGAGTGTCTTGGGGGAAGATTCTTCCATCCCCTTGCACTACGAGTATTACAATGTCTGGTTACTGACTCGGCTAGATACTACACTAGGTTCTTAGAAAGGGTTTCCGTTCAGAGTGGCAATAATAGACTCCCTCAGGAGACCTCCCAAACTTTAGAAAAAAGGTTTTAGGGATGGTTATCTTTTACACTTCCGAACAATGTGGGTTTCCCCATATTTGCTTTAAATTTTATAGTGGGGTGGAAAAACCTAGCTTTGGTTTGAACCCACTTAGGTCATTCCCATAGGGTGAGTAATTTTTCCCACTATGGGAAGCCTTCTAAAAGGATGTAATAAAACTTGAAGAATGCATAAAAATGATGAGTCTAGCTTTTGGATCACCTAGTTATGGGGAGAGCATATGCCTATCAACCATACAAATACAAAAACTACTTGTTCAAATTTTAGAGCCCAAACGAAATTTTTTCTATTCTATGTGAAGATGTTGCTTCACAAAAATACATGGTGTTAATTTATAAATCCCAAATTGAAAAATCTAGTGACTACCCTAGATTGGTAAATTTTTAGTCCAAACGAAAATGTGACTATCCTAGGATTGATTCATTTTAAAACCAACTAAAAAAGTGTCTATCCTAGATTGATTCTTTTTAATCCAACTAAAGAAATGAAATTTACTGGTCGTGGATGTGTCAGATCCAGAAAATGATTTACATAGAAGCGCTATGATAGTGCTCAAAATTGCTATAGAAATATCTAAAAGCGCTATAGAAATTAGCTAAAGTGCTATAGAAATAGTCATAAGCACTATAGAAATGGCCAGAAGCACTATAGGATTTTAGAAAAGTGCTAAAACAGATGTATATTACTGTCAGCCTGTGCTGGATTGTAGGATTAAAACAATCCTTCAAAGTGCTATACTTTTCCCCAAAAGCACTAGAACAGTCCTTAAAAGAGCTATACTTTTCCCTAGAAGCACTATAGAATCTTCTGATCTTGCTAAAACAAATTATGCTAGATTCCAGTACAAAATAAATTTAGAATTTAAAAAAAAAACATGGTGTACGACCCCATGGTGGGTGCCAGAATGTAAGTGTAGAAAATGTAAACTAAATACAATTAAATACACCTCTTAATGAAACATTGTATCAATATTAAACATGAATTAAACTAATTTAAAAACACAGAAATCCTGAATGTGTCCCATTGTCTCCTATCTCCAAAGATTTATCAAGTTACAAAAACTCTCAGATTTGTAAGTACCATAACTGTTTAAAATGTCTATCTAGAGAAAAACATAGATGTTAAATGTTGTGATGTGATGATTGCTAATGATTTCTAAGTGATATAATGCTATTGTAAACTATCTTGATGAAAACTAATACAAGGAAGCTACAGTAAAAACTAGTGATGTTGTTGTGATATGAAATCTACTGATGCCATAATGCTATGGTACTATTTCTAATGCTAGTGCTAATGCTTATGATTGCTTGGTTGCTTGAGTACTAAATCATACAGAGTAAGTTTTCATAAATTGGGATATCTTGGATCATTTTGATGCTTCAGAAGGCTGCATATATAGATTTTCGGCAACATTTTTGCAAAGGGGTAGCACAACAAAGGCTGAGATTAAATATGGAGATTTGAATGGTATGAGATGACAAGGTGGAGCTGATCATGGAGGATTGTTCCTCCCCATGAAAACACCAGGCAAGATGAGAGGAAAGATTTGAGGCAGAAGATTGAGAGGATTTCCTGCAGGTTTGTCCTCGAGGTTTTTCTCATGAATGACAGTTAAATTAATTAGATTTGAAAAAACTAATTTTATTGGTGAGTGAATAGAGGGATTTTATTTCTTCTTTTATTTAAATATTTTTGATTTATTTAAATTAGCAAAAAGAGAGATTTAATTTAATAAAACAAATATTTGATATTTGCTTATTTAATAAAGAGGAATATGATAATTAAATTAAATATTTTAGGATATCTTTATTTAATTAAGAATAAATGTGATGAGATAGAAAAATTAATAGTGAACTTAATATAAATAAATATTTCTATTTATTTACTTAGTAGATGAATTTAGGATTAATTAATCAAATAAATCATATTTAATTTATTAGATTCTATAGACCATTTTGAGGTGTCTACATAATCATCTTCAAATTCCTCATGGGTTAGTAGCTATAGGTGCCTGAAAGTGAAGATTTATTTAAAAAAAATCAGTTCGATGTCAAGTTTGGCCAAAAAGTGTAAACCACTATTGTGGGATCACCTAATGTATTAGGTCAAATTTATCATTAATTATTCCCATATCAAGTGTGAAAATTTTCACGACGACATTTTTTGACACTACAAGAGCTTATAGACTTAGCACAACTTTCTCATTATACAGTGAGAGCCTAGACAAAGACATGAATTTCTCACTTAGCCACCTTTTTTTAGCCCTTATGAGCATACTTTTCAAAAGGCCACCTAACATAACACAATTTTCTTGCCTGTGGAGCATTTGTGTTTGATGGATGTGGCATAATAAAAATTTCTAGTCCATCTATCTTTTCTCTTCATTTTAGTTTTGACATTGCATGTTTGTGTATCTTGTTTTGTTGCTTTATATCATACATCTTATCTGTGTCTATTTTTTCCCTTGTTGTTTTTGCCATGAAATCTTAGATCTTGGGGGCTTGATTATCCTACTTGATCTTTGTCATCTTATCCTTCCAATGATTGTGCAATTATACCTCTCTTGATTCTCTACTTTAGTGTGAGTTTTCACTTGTGCTCATCCTCCCACTAAAGTGGGAGCTAAATGTAGTGACGAAAAATGTATCCCTTTCATTTTCTCATTTGTTTAGGCCCTCCTAGTTACAATGGAATTAATTGTGCATTAATTTGGTGTTGTAAAATGTATTCCTTAACACTTCCACACTTATTTAGGGCTCGTTTAATTAATTGAGCTTAATTTTCCTTCATTGTCCCCTTTAATTCAAATCTAGGCCTATTTTATTTAATTTTCTGAAGAGGAAACTCGAGATTCATTAATGCCTTAACATAACACTTCTCATTGAGCAATGTGTGTCCTATAGTTAGGGACCTAGAACCCATTCACCAATGGGTGAATGGGTCCTCCCTTAGACCTAGGACCTAAATTTGAATTATTTTTTTAGTGATATTTTAATGATTTGAAATTTATATTTCAATGTTGGCCTATGTTATTTGAATTTTTGGAAATTAAGGATATGTATCTATAAATATATAAGGTTATTTCACTAAGTTCCATCTAATATTTTCAAGTGAGCAAAAGTATAGTAAATTTGATGATCAAGAGCATTCCAAAGAATAGTTCTTCATCATTTTTTGCAACAATCAAGATCCATTCATCATATCAAAGTTATGTTCAATCATGTATATTTTTGGAGCTAACATTGTGATGTAGGTTTCAACATCTAATCCAAGCATTCAAGTCAAATATTCAAAACAAGATTCAAGTACCAAGATCCACATCCATTGAAGAAATTTCATGCAAGATCAACATCAAGATTTCAGATTTCTAAGGGTTTATTAAGGGTTTGGTCAGTTGTGAGATTGAGTTGTTCATTCATCATTCCTTTCATGCTATTTTATTTCATTTCAAGGTTTAATTACCAAAATGGAGTTTGACCAAGGAAACCCCCCATTCACCCAAAAACAAATGTTTTTACCTTTCTTTGTGTGTTACATATTTGTAGGTTGAAGAAAAGTTGAAGATCTCAAAAGTGAAAAGTTGCAAAGTTGCATTTGTTGTCACCTTTTTTGTCATCTCATGGAAACTTAGATCTCAGATTTATTTTTGAATGTCTGATTGTGGAAATTGGGAATCTAGAAGTGCAAACACAGGACCAGAGAAACCAAAAACCATTTCTATAAATCCCTACATAGAACCCATTTTCCACAGGGCAAATGAGTCATTAGACAACTTCTGAAAACATGATTTTGTGAGAGGTACACAACATTTATCACTTTCATATTATGTTGTGGAATGAATGTGTAAATTTCTAAGTAGTTTCAAAGAATATTGATTCACCCCCTCTCAATATTTTGGGTGTTCAACCCATCTAATGATTGATAAGGCACACAACCATTTCCTTATAGTTCTCTTTAGAAATTATCCACATTAACATAGTTTTTACATCCATGAATACTTGGTATCATCCAAATATCATCCTATAACTCTAATCTAGTTCAAAATGGGTCTATAACATTTGAAATTTATAATTCCCCATAAATAGAAATTTTGCATTGTAGGTCAATAAACCTCCATCCTTTGTGATGCACAAGTGAATTAACCTAGCCTAAGTGACATAATAATATAATATTTTATGATAGACTTAGATTAATCATTTACCTATAACATACTTGTTTAAGTGAATACAAATATTACCTAACTCATTCACCTTATAGGTCCTATTCACAATAGTCTAGATAGTTGTACTTAAGGTACATATGGGATATTTTTATCTTATGTATCAAGTCATAAGATTAAGAAACATGTCACGATCTTATACAATCTTATATCTCAAATTAGTCTATATAACCAAAAGGTTCTCTTTGTATGCTTAATCATTCTAATTTTATAATAATTGTGTATTTTAATCTTTGACATAATTACAATATTCTCTCATAATTGATCTCTCTTGTGCTTTAATTGAATCTCCTAGATCATGGGTGGCTACATCTTCAACCAAATCTTGCACTGCATAGAGTATTCTATACCAACTATTACATGTAATAGACTTTCTAGGATTGCTTTTTGTTAATAATTTTTTAAAGACCTAACTATAGACACTTAAAATTATCCTGATCAATATCATGTATTTGATTCTATCTACTAACACCATTTTCAGCTTGATTCAAAATTTTCATCTATTTAATTAAATGATCCCGACTATTTAATTAAACTCGTCGTTTTCTTCTATTAATCAGATAATCAACAATATTGGGTTAATTCATCTCTTTCATGCTATTTTTTTTTTTGATTAAATAAAGTAAATTATTCAATTAAATCCTTTAATTCTTCTCATTTGGTTAAATAATCTTAATTGTTTAATTAAATTTCATTAATTCTCCTTTTTGATTAAATGAGCTAATTGTTTAATGAACATCTTAAATTCCTCCACCTTGCATAATTAAATAATGTTTTAATTATTTAAGTTGACTAATTTCTCACTCCTCAAAGGAATATTCTTCTCAATTTAAATTGAAACATTTCCCTCCCACATGGAAATGTCTTGCACATTCCTCCTAATTTTTAGGGTTTGTGTTAGTTGAAATCAATTGCAACACTTGATTAATTTTATCAATCCATGTGATATTTCAATCTCATCCATGTATTTGATAATTCATCCATGTCATTTCTTCTCATCCATTTTTATCCATTGATTAACCAAATTGATCCTAGCCATTGATTCACCTACAAATCCTATAAATATCCCCCATTTTATGAGTAATTTTTCCACAATCATTTAGAGCAAACATACTAATCTTTTGATACATATTATCGAATAGGAATTTCTTAAATACCACAAAGATTTACGTTTCTTCCTATATGTAGCAGATCTAGTGGACCACGTTCAAGAACAAATAACACAAATACATACTATGATATCAAAAGCAGGTGAGT
The DNA here is from genome assembly GCA_007258455.2 of Sequoia sempervirens. Lineage (NCBI taxonomy): Eukaryota > Viridiplantae > Streptophyta > Pinopsida > Cupressales > Cupressaceae > Sequoia > Sequoia sempervirens. The sequence continues at coordinate 91,152,329 of VDFB02193867.1, forward strand.
TGAAAACAATGGTGGACAATGAAAAAAATATCTCATCATTTAGGCTGTGTCTCTCACCAAGATTGAGTAGTTAGATCTAGTGGAATAGAAGATAAAGTATATGTGAGAACCATTTTTAGTAGTATAGATAACCAACCTGAATTGCTACATGACATTATATGTAAGAATCACTTAAGAAATATGTAAATGAAATTGAATCTCTTGTTGTAGCAATCTAACCATTTTTATATCCATTTTGAGAGCATTTGTGCCTTTTACATTTATTTTCATCAATTTCTCCATTTAAGCATCATTTCAAGATTTCTTAAACAATGGGATTAGTAAAGGTCTAATCATTCCACATCAATTCAACACTAATCCCACAATGGGATGATGTTTGAGTATTAATCAAGTTCACATTTCATACATATCATGTTATTTTGTGTTTCAATGGCTTCCTAGTTGATATTTCAAGAATTTTGTTAGGATCTTGAGATAGTTAGGTTAATTGATTAATTTGATTATTCATTTTAGTTGTGTTTAGCCTAAATAATATTCATGCTCACATTTTTGGCACACTTAGTGGGACCTTATGCCTTAATTTGACAAAATCATCTTGAGAATTTTGTGTTTGCAAGAACCAAAAGAAAGTGAACACACTTGTTCCATGCCAGAGCCACACACTTGTTGCATTGGAACACACTTGAAGCATTGGTGTGCACATTTATCATTGGTGCACACTTGTAGCTTAATAGATTTGTGCACTTTTGGTGCAGGAGCACCTTGGCTTAACTCTAGTTTGTTGTGAACAATTTTGGCTTGTACCTGACCTTAGCCAAGTCAGGGTGTTAGTAGCTTAATTTGGACCTTAGAAGGTCTTGTTGGTGTGTGATGAGCTAGTCACTAGGACTAAAATCATCAGTAGGTTATCATTGTGATTAAAGTTTGCTTTAATTAGTCTTAGACAACATATGTTACGATATAAAGCATTTAGTGTGCTATCCTCATTGTTTGAAGATGCCATGGGACAGTTAAGGAGCTGTTGGTTTGAGATTAAGGAGATTGAGGTCCTATAATGAAGGATGAAGGCAAAGTTGCAATAATGTTGCAAGATTGCATGATGAACTTGTTTGGTTGCATGCACCTTAGTTGGAGTGGAATCCCTTAAAATCAGGAGTAAGGGCTCGATCAACTACCCTTGAATGATGGAAAGGACATCTATGTGAAGTGTGGCTCGTAGAGAGAAGTTAGTTATCATTGTAACAAGTTTTTGGTGTGAAAGAATAGAAAGAAGCTTGGCAGAGTTTTTTGTTGACTGAAATTCCCGTGTTTTGCAAAATAGAGATAACAAGGCATTGTATTCACAGATTTAGCACTATATTTTTTGTTCATAGAATAGCTTAGATTCACTTTCATCTTACATTAAGGTTTCTTAGAGTAGTTTATTGCTTGAATCTTTAAAGTAGATTGTAGAGGGTTTATTTTCTTTGTTTTGAGCAGTAAAACTTTCCATGGCTCCCTCATAAACCTTGATCATGGGAACCTCCTGAGATTGGTGGAATATGGAGTGGGAGCCAATCATTTGTAAATAATTAGCTTTAGGAATCATGTGGAATCAAGCTAGCATTTTTAAAACCAAACCCTAGGCGAGCTCTTGTTACCCAGTTAGGAGTTTGGTAGAGAAAAGTTGGGAACTTAGGCAGGGGAAAGGTACCACTGTACGGTATTTGTACTGCTTCATGTAGGGTAAGATAAGATCCTCACATGCCAACAATATTGAAGCATTGATCAATCCATTGGTAGTAGCTTTGAAGGAGGAAGCAGTGAAACCCTAGAAAATAGTTCAATCAGCCCTCCTATCCAAGATTATAGGAATCACCTGTACGGTATTGAAAGAGGCTAGAAAACCTATGAAAGATTTAAAAGCTTGAAAAGGGTTCCAGGAAATGTGATTTTTTTGCTAGGTAATGTGGAGAATTTTGGCAGAAAAAGCCAAAGAGTGACTGGTAAGGGCTAGTAGAAACTAGGCCCTCTCAAGACAAAATCTAGAGATTGATAAGAGAGAAGATGGTAGAACCTCCAAGATGTATTCCATTGGGGGTGAAATGCATGGAAACATAGTTCTTAACACCCCTACAAAGAGTTCAAGTCAGGTAAGGAAGTTGGCATCTAGACTCTTCTAGGTGTAGTGAGAAAAATTGCAAGTTCAAGTGGTGTTTGTCTACCCAAGGTAAAGCACAAGGTAGGTAACTCTTTGAGAAGAGTTGGAGCAGGGTTTGGTGAATCACCCAAGCTCAAAAAGAACCCATTGGAGTCAGATTCCAGGGAGGAGACAATGAGAAAGGTCTTCTATGAGTTGTGCAAGCAACCTTGGGTATCATCATACACCATATTGGTATCAGAGCAACGTTGGATTCAAGGCTTGTGATTGATGTTGTAGCCCACTGAGTCAGTAGGAGAGAACACACCAGAGGAAAGAACCATGGTGACAAATGAAGAGTTGGCTAAAAAGGTAGAAGAGCAAGAGGAGGATAACTGGTTGCTGAGAGAAAGGTTATCTCAAGTGGAGAAACTCTTGGATGAAGTCCATGAGATAGCAGATAAAGTGAAAGACAAGATAGAGTAGAAGGGAGAGCAAGAAGCAAAGGAGAAAGAAGAGGATTTGGAGGAGGAAGCTCCAAAGCCTAACCCTGTTCTTGCTAAAGAACCATTCTTGAAAGCACTGCAAGCCTTAAGTGGTAAAGCATTAGAGGGTGTGCCACTATTCAGTGGACAAATAGACCCTGATTCAGTTGTAGACTGGATTAAGAGCATTGAAAATCACTTTGAGTGTGATGGAATAATAGAGGCCCAAAAGGTAAAGGTGGCCAAGTCAAGGTTGAGAGGAGCAGCTCTCACATGGTGGAAGTTTGTACAATTTGAAAGAGAGAAAGAAGGCAAAGGTCCCATAGTTTCATGGAGAGGAATGGTAACTAAGATAAGGTAGACCTATCTCCCTGATGACTATGAAGTTCAGTTGCATAGGAGAAGACACAATCTGAGGCAAAATGACATGTATGTTCAAACATACACAGAGGAGTTTCAAAAATTGTGCCTTAGATCAAAGGTGGTTGAGGATGAGAGCATCAAGCTAGCGAGGTACCTAAATGGACTCAAGTGGTGTATCCAAGAAGACATGAGTTCAGTAAACTTCAAAATAGTTTGCCAATGCTATCAAATGGCTTTGAAAATAGAGGAGAAAGGAAAAAAGAAATAAGAGAAAAATCCCAAAAGTAGAGGTAGAGGGAAAGACATCAGAGGACAAAGAAGAGGTTATAGTGGAAGAAGCTCAGAACCAAGAGCTCAAGGAGAAGTCAAATATTCTAAAAAACAAGAAGGAAGCTCTAGTAGAGGTGGTAGAGGAAGAGGTTTCAGTTCTAGAGGAAGAAGTGGTGGACAAGGAAGAGGCAGCTACTTCACTAATATGAAATGTTACCACTGCAACCAATTGGGACACCTGGCCTATAGATGTCCAGAGAAAGGTAGCACTTCTCATGGAGGAGACAAGAGAACTAATTTGGTTCATGATGAGACTACTGCAGCAGACAAGCATCCTGAGGTACCATTGAATTCAGAGGAAGGTGAGAACCTCATGATGAGGAGGAATTTGATCAAGGAACCAGTTAAAGAAGAGCCAAGCCAAAGGAGGTCCCTGTTTAGGATAAAGTGCAAGATGATGGGGAAAGTGTGTAAGATCATTATAGAATCAGGTTCTACTAACAATACTGTGTCAAAGGAGGTAGTCAGCAAGCTGAAGTTGACAAGGATACCCCACAACAATCCTTACAAGGTCACATGGCTCAATAAGGGTTAGCATGTCTTGGTGAATGAACAAGCATGGGTGGAGTTTTCAATTGGTAGGTACAAGGACAAAGTTTTGTGTGATGTGTTACCTATGGATGCATGTCACTTGCTCCTAGGTAGACCATGGAAATTTGACCGCAAAGTTGTGCATGATGGAGCTAAGAATTCATATACCTTCAAGAAAGACAATGTAACCTTCAAGATTCAGTCTTTGTTAGAAGATACAGAGGTGCAGACAGTAGGTTCTAAACTACTCATAGCTAGTGAAAAAGAGTTCTTAAAAGCTTTGGAAGAAGGAGAAGGAGTTGGCTATGCAGTGATGATCAAGCCAAGAGAGGTGAGTAAAGAGAAAGCAGCTGAAAAGCAAGAGTTACCCAAGGAGATACATGAATTGTTGCAGACCTATGAAGGTATTGTAAGTAGTGGTCAACCAACAACATTACCTCCTAAAAGAGTCATAAGTCATGGGATATACTTGATACTAGGAGCTACCCTTCCAAACAAAGCAGCTTACAAGATGAAACCTCAACAAAATGAGGAAATAGCTATGCAGATTCAAGAACTTCTCAACCAAGGTCTCATTAGGAAAAGCATTAGTCCATGTGCAGTACCCACTGTCTTAGCAACTAAAAAGGGAGGAGAATGGAGGCTTTGTACTGATTCCAGGGCAATCAACAAGATAACTATCAGGTATAGGTTCCCTATCCCTAGGATTGAAGATCTCATGGATTGTCTAGGTCAAGCTAGGTACTATACCAAGATAGATTTAAAGAGTGGTTATCACCAAATTAGGATACATGAGGGAGATGAGTAGAAAACAGCCTTCAAAACTAATGAGGGTCTCTATGAGTGGCTAGTTATGCAATTTGGCTTGTCTAATGCCCCCTCCACATTCATGAGACTCATGAATGAAATCCTCAAAGACTAAATTGGAAAGTTTGTAGTAGTGTATCTTGATGATATACTAATCTATAGCAGAACAAGAGAAGAGCACCTCCAACATGTTGAGTTGATTTTCAAGAAGCTGCAGGAGGAGAAGCTGATGATTAATCTGGAAAAGTATGAGTTCATCAAAACAGAGCTGGTGTACCTTGGATTTGTGCTATCACATGGAAACTTGAAGATGGACAACAACAAAGTGGAAGCCATCCTCAATTGGCCTACTCCAAAGACAACAACATAGGTAAGAAGCTTCCATGGTCTTGCTCAGTATTATAGGAAATTCATCAGACAGTTTAGTGCTATTTGTGCTCCTATGTTGGATACCATAAAAGGAGGAATGAAAACCAAGTTTGTATGGAATGAGCAAGCTAACAAGAGTTTTGAGTTGTTGAAGGAAAATATAGCTACCCAGCCTGTTTTGGTGTTTCCAAGATTTGAGAAGCTATTCACCATTGAATGTGATGCAAGCAATGTACCTATTGGAGCTGTTCTCAGCCAAGAAGGCAGACTGGTGGCTTTTCATTCAGAGAAGTTAAGTGAAGCCAAGAAGAAGTATTGTTCTTATGACCTTGAGATGCATGCATTGGTCCAAGCACTAAGGAAGTGGAGGCACTACTTGCTTCCCAAGGAATTCATTATGTACTCAGACAATCAAGCACTTAGTTTCCTAAATTCACAAGAGAATTTGAGTCACAGGCACATGAAATGGGTGGAGTACTTGCAAGCTTACACCTTTAATATCAAGCACAAGAAAAGAGCTCTCAACAAAGTGGCTGATGCCTTGAGTAGAAGAGTCCTCACCATTCAAGAAATTCAGTTGAAGAGAATGGGGATAGATCATTTCAAAGATCTATATGTAGATGATGAAGACTTTGCAAATATTCACAAGGTATGTGTTGAGTACAAGAATCATTTCCATAGAAAATATGCTGAATATACCTTGCAAAGTGATCTTTTGTTTAAAGGAAATCAGCTCTGTGTTCCTAGAGGTTCTATTAGGGAAAACTTGATACAAGAAAAACATAATGGTGCATTGAGTGGTCATTTTGGGATCACCAAAACTCAGGAACTGGTTCAGAGGTTTTATTTTTGGCCTAGGATGAACTTAGATATCAGGAGGTATGTGGAGAGTTGTGTAGTGTGTCAAAAGGCCAAAGGCACTTCTTCAAATGCAGGCCTATACCAGCCACTTCCTATCCCTTCTAGGCCATGGGAATGCATGAGCATGGACTTTGTAGTTGGTTTACCCAAGACAAAGCAAGGTATGGATAGTGTTTATGTTGTAGACAGATTCAGCAAGATGGCTCACTTTGTGCCCTGCAAAACAACCAATGATGCCAGTCAAATAGCCTCTTTTTTCTTTAAGGAGATAGTAAGGATTCATGGCTTACCAATCAACATTGTATCAGACAGAGACACCAATTTTATGAGTCATTTTTGGAAGACTCTTTCGCAAAGAATGGGCACCAATTTATCCTTTGGATCTGCATACCATCCCCAAACTGATGGTCAGACTGAAGTTGTGAATAGGACACTTGGAAACCTTTTGAGATGGTTGACCAAGGAGTATGGTCAACAATGGGATCAAATTATTGGGCAAGCTGAATATTCCTATAATGATACTATCAATAGGTCAATAGGGAAGAGTCCCTTTGAAATTGTTTATGGTCTACATCCTAGAGGTGTTTATGAACTGAGAGAGTTGAAGGATGGAGTCAAAGGAAGTGAATATATGCAGATGACTTTGCTTATGCAATGCAGGAAATTCATGACACAGTCAAAAAAACACTGGCAAAAAACACCATGAAACACAAGGTTAAGTTGGATGAGCATAGGAAAGATGTTCACTTTAATATTGGTGACCTAGTGATGGTACATTTGAACAAGTCTAGACCAGAGAAAGGAGTCCCTAACAAGCTGCAAATGAAGAGGATAGGTCCCTGTCCTATCTTGGAGAAGTATGGGAACAATGAATTCAAGGTGCAATTACCAAATGACAGTGGACTATCCCCTATTTTTAATGTTGCAGACCTAGTCCATTACAGAGGACCACCACCAAACATGGATCAAACCCTTCATGAAGTCAGCCAAGATGTGTAAGAAATCAAACTGCCCTCCACCGCTATGAAGCAAGCTGACAAGATATTGGACACTAGAGTCTACAAGAGGACTAGAACCAAAGAGTACAAAGAACATCTGATTAGGAGGCATGGACAACCTGATGTAGATGCAGTGTGGATCAAGGAGGCAGAGTTTACGAAGTTGGGAATTGATCCTAACTTGCTCAATCCAAGGGTGGATTGAAATTTTTTGTTTTGGGGAGGATGGTGCAGGAGCACCTTGGCTTAACTCCAGTTTGTTGTGAACAATTTTGGCTTGTACCTAACCCAAGCCAAGTTAGGGTGTGAGTAGCTTAATTTGGACCTTAGAAGGTCTTGTTGGTGTGTGATGAGCTAGTCACTAGGACTAAAATCATCAATAGGTTATCATTGTGATTAAAGTTTGCTTTAATTAGTCTTAGACAACATATGTTAGGATATAAAGCATTTAGTGTGCTATCCTCATTGTTTGAAGATGTCATGGGATAGTTAAGGAGCTGTTGGTTCAAGATTAAGGAGATTGAGGTCCTATAATGAAGGATGAAGGCAGAGTTGCAAGAATGTTGCAAGATTGCATAATGAACTTGTTTGGTTGCATGCACCTTAGTTGGAGTGGAATCCCTTAAAATCAAGAGTAATGGCTCGATCAACTACCCTTGAATGATGGAAAGGACATCTATGTGAAGTGTGGCTTGTAGAGAGTAGTTAGTTATCATTGTAACAAGTTTTTGGTGTGAAAGAATAGAAAGAAGCTTGGAAGAATTCTGTGTTGATTGAAATTCCTATGTGTTTTGCAAAACAGAGATAACAAGGCATTGTATTCATAGATTTAGCACTATATTTTTTGTTCATAGAATATATTAGAGTCACTTTCATCTTACATTCAAGTTTCTTGGAGTAGTTTATTGCTTGAATCTTTAAAGTAGATTGTAGAGGGTTTATTTTCTTTGTTTTGAGCAGTAAAACTTTCCATGGCTCCCTCATAAACCCTAATCACAGGAACCTCCTGAGATTGGTGGAATATGGAGTGGGATCCAGTCATTTTTAAATACTTAGCTTTAGGAATCATGTGGAATCAAGCTAGCATTTTTAAAACCAAACCCTAGTCGAGCTCTTGTTACCTGGTTAGGAGTTTGGTAGAGAAAAGTTGGGAACTTAGGAAGGGGAAAGGTACCACTGTACGATATTTGTATGGCTTCAGGTGGGGTAAGATAGGATACTCACATGCCAAAAATATTTAAGCATCAATCAATCCATTGGTAGTAGCTTTGAAGGAGGAAGCAGTGAAACACTAGAAAATAGGTCAATTAGCTCTCCTATCCAAGATTATAGGAATCACTTGTATGGTACTGAAAGAGGCTAGAAAACCTATGAAAGATTTAAAAACCTAAAAAGGGTGTCAGGAAATGTGATATGTTTGCTAGGTAATGTGGAGAATTTGGGCAGAAAAAGCCAAAGAGTGACTGGTAAGGGCTAGTAGAAACTAGGCCCTCTCAAGACAAAATCTAGAGATCGGTAAGAGAGAAGACAGTAGAACCTCCAAGATGTATTCCATTGGGGGTGAAATGCATGGAAATAGAGTTCTTAACACCCCTACAAAGAGTTCAAGTCAGGTAAGGAAGTTGGCATCTAGACTCTTCTAGGTGTAGTGAGAAAAATTGCAAGTTCAAGGGTGTATGATGATACCCAAGGTTGCTTGCACAACTCCTAGAAGACCTTTCTCACTGTCTCCTCCCTAGAACCTGACTCCAATGGGTTATTTTTGAGCTTGGGTGATTCAAAAAACCTTGCTCCAACTGTTCTCAAAGAGTTTCCTACCTTGTGCTTTACCTTGGGTAGACAAACACCAACTTCTAATTGTGGCACATCTGATAATTCTAGTTTTTTGTTGCAAGTTTTCCAGAGCAACACACTTGTACCTTGACAGAGATACACACTTGAAAATATTGGCACACTTGCTTGGAGGTAGAGTGGTACACTTGAAATATTGATGCACCAGTTTATGATAAATCAATGCACTTGTCTGATAGATCCACGCACTTGTAGTTAAAACAAAGAGGTAAAATCTAAGCTTTTATTTGAATTTGCAATTTTTTAAATTTCTAACCCTAATGATTTTTTCATTTGTGTTTACTAGTTTAAACAATAACAAATTTTAGGATTAGATTAGAGTATTAAGGTATGGGTTGAAGCAAAAATTGTTTATTAACACTCATCAATGAATTCATCTTGTCAAACTTTTTCAAAGTGTTTTTAAACACTTAGAAGAAGGATGACCTAATAGCACTTTACTTTTTATGCTTTAGCTAGATCACAATTTGGTTTTGGTTCAAAAGTAAACTTCACACTTCAATTTGGGATTATTACTAAATATTTGACTTGCTTTTTTAATTTGGAGTTAAAATTGAACTAAACTATCTCACTTTACTTTGGGCTTTAAAATTGAACAAGAAAAATTTCACACTTAGTTTGGTGCTTTAAAATTCATTTTATATTTATTGTTAGTGCACTAAAATGAATAAGTGTTTTCTTTGTGTTCTTTTCTTGGTAGACTAGTAGGGTGTATCCTCTCCCCTTGCAGTTCATGTGATCTTGGGTGAAGAGAAACACTCCTATTTCACACTTTTTGAGTCACCTAAGGATTTCTATGTATCCTCCCCCCTCGTGCTTCATGTGATCTTGAGTGAAGAGAAATAACATTCCTTTTTTTTTTAGTAGAGGGGGGCTTTGTTATTTAAAATACCATAATGGAGAACTCAATGAAACCTCCAAGCATGTGTTCAGGTAGGCTATATAAAGGGTGTAAAAGAAAAATTCAGTAGTACTTATGGGTGCTACAACAATAAGGGGTTACACTTTCTAGGACATCACAATTTTTTTTGAAATCACACATTTTTAAGAAAATGTAACAATTTAAGCCTTCAAAGGTTCTATTTAAATGATCTTAATTCAAAATGGTTTGGTAAAACCCACTTAGATCAAACTCCACTAGTTTTGAACCATACCTATGATTGAGTCTCTTTTACACCTATCAAAATGCTGATAAACAACCTCTTTTAATTTACCTTTCGGGGGATCAAATGAATTCATTTAAAATTTATGTTTTTCAAGTATGTATTCCTTATTATAAGCTTCCCAAATAGTATAATTTTAAATATATTTAATTTTATTATTATATTTATTTTTTATTTCTTGTGAATGTAGGTTTTCACCAAAAATAAAGCTCTTTGTTTTTCACATATGGAAAAATAGTAGATTACCAAAAAAATTCTGAAAATATCTATGCTCTTGGTATTGATGTCCTTGATCCAACAAAAAAATAAAATTCAAGTTCAATACATACAAAAATGTTATGTGTTATATAGTAAACCTATGTCTAAATTATAATTAGTTTGAATTCAAAGCTTAATTAAGAAAAAAATGTTCAATAAAACACTATGAAACTAAATGAAGAAGATAGATATCATAGTTACAAATCTAAATTCAAAGAAATTAGAATTGTATCCTTCACAGAAAAGATTGTGTTATACAGTAAACATGAGTCTTTAAAAATGTTGTTTACTATAAAAAACTAATTATCAAAGGAGACAAAAAATAAAATGGAATTTGATTACATTTATTTATTTTTTAAATAGAATCTATAGACAAAATATCACAAATCACTAGTTTGCATCATCTTCAAATTCTTCATGATTTAGCAATTATAGGTATCCAAAAGTGGATATTTATTTTAAAGTTCATTTGAATGTCAAGTTAGGCCAAAAGTGTAATCCACTATTGTGGGATCACCCCTTACTCAAGGCATTGCCACCTTGCATGTCAAGAGATTTTGATATGGGTGTATAGACTAAACATGGTTTTCTAGAGACTTTAGTGTCTCCCACGTCTAAAGTAGACCTCTAGTGTTCATTGATTCATTACAAATCATTTGTACTTAGAAGCCTAACCAATTTTGAATTTCTCTTAACAAGGTGCAATGGAACATATGGTCACTCCATGAAGATATTCATCATGTACTAATTGCTTGTTGAGGCAACAAACACCTTGTTAGGAACTTTTCCTTTCAAGGTAAGAGGTGTATCGTGTACACATGCATACTCTAGTCATCCACTCAAGCTATGTATTTTATCGTGTGGATCCGACTTAAGAGATGTACCCACTTGACTAAATAGGAATGTGCTTGATTGATGGTATCAAACTTTGTTTAGTAAGCTTTATGGAAGAAAGCTTGCAGAATATCCCCCTTACCTATTGAGTCAACAAATACATTGCTTATCATTCAAACACTCAAAACAAACATCAACATGGTCATGAATAAAATTTCAAACCCTTTGAACATAATTGAGTGCACTTGAAAGACATTATACTACTGCATGCATCTAAGTATTTCTTGTTTTTATCAAAACAATATCTTAGTGTGTTTCCTAGTATCTTTGTTCATATCTTTGCTCATTATGTCAAAGTAAACCTAGGGAACTATGATTTATCACTTTTGTTTTCACAAATTTTGAGCTTTTGTGGAAAACAATTTGCTTTGTTGTAGACATCTTAGTCTTAAACAATTCATAATCAAGACTTTTATGTGGTAAAAACAATTCATGCTAAATCAGATTTTAAGAATTGAACCCATAAAGCAGGTTTCCCTTAGTTACTGGATTCAAAACATTGTGGTCACTTGGTCTCAAACAAAGACAAAGAAGGAAATTCATACTTAATGTTGTTTTTATCAAAACAATTTTGGGTATCACACATCAAAACATCATATTATAGAGTAGGGGGACCAACCACACCAAGGCTCTAGGTCATGAAGAGTCGAGAGTGAAGGGTTCCCTAAACTACCTTAGGTTGGATAAGTGTTTAAGGTCCAAGATAGAGAATGAAGAGTACTCTCAAGTGCTTTTGTCACTCTACTAATCTAAGTGTTTTTAATGGGGCTAAACGAGTTGGTTTTTGGAGTCTAAACCACAAGTCAAGGCTCTCTGCTCAAGGACAACAATGTGGATCAAGGATGAAAACATGGTGTTGAAATCTCTCAGGGCATTGGAATTTGTACAAATAGAAAGTACAAAAGTATAATGGAAATACAAAAACCTAGTAATAGTCTTGCTGAATTTTATCATACTAAATAGAATGATAAATGACATAATGAACAAAATGTCTAGAAAGATGATGAAGGAGATAACAAAAGTAAAAGGTGATGGAGGTTAACTCATGAAGGATCCTATTTTCCAACAAACTCCATGCATGTATACCCACACACAACCAAGAGAGGAAAAAGTGCGGCTATATAGGGGTTTATTGCAGTCAATCCCCACTTTGGTGTTTCCACCTTCATAGACAACCAAAAAGCCATGAGATAAAAAATGTGATAAAGAGGACAATAGAAAGGATATTGAACAATAATAATAACACTATGCTATGTAAATCAAAAAACAATATCACCTTCTCAGTCGAGGTGCCCTCAAGCACATAGAGGAGGATGCAAGCTTGGTATAGTCTATGTTGCCGCAAGGGTATGTGCAGGATCATGATGAGACAAAAGTGTGATATGATGGGTGCGTGGTGACGATTTTTTTTAATCAAAAATTGATGAAACGAAAAGGGTTTTCAAAGGAGATTCTCAAATTTCCACCAATATAAATTATGCTTTAATTTGAATTTAATAATTAATTATTATTTATTTTTTATTTGAATAATGACTAAAGTATTGATTGATAGGCTGATTAAAAAACATCTATAGCTTTCAAACGGTATGATATTCTCTGAATCTAAAACATGTGTAACATTCTATGCTTTGCATCCTATAGGATTAAAAAGATTTGAATTTCATGAAGTTTTGACCAAGTTAAGGTGGTCAGACATACGAGTTCTTATATTTTTAAAAGTTGTAATAAAAAATTCATAATTAATTATTTACTTGGAGAAAAAATACAAAAAAATATGCATCACATTGGGACATGAGCCCTCTACTTATATCTAAAATCTTATAAAAAAATGTTATAATTTTATTGTGGTTAGGGTGGTCAGATAAACACCTACTTATTTTTTCCCTGAAATTTAAGTACTATTGCATTGAAATTTCAAATTTTCACCAAATAGATTTTAAAAAAAACCTAGTAGTTTAGAAACTACATTCAATTTTCTACAAATTCTATTCTTACATATTTTTGAAATAATATAGATAACTTAATCAAATTTTTACATCAAGTTGCCTAGCTCTAATGTTTTTGAATTTTTTGCCACTTAAGGGCCTATTTTTTCCATGATGATCCTACACATACCCACAACAATGAAGAAGTAGTCTATCAAGACACCAATTTTTGATTCCAATGGTGGAAAAAGTGTTGCACAATGTAGAGAAGATTTGTATGAACTCAACTAGTGTGTAGTCGATGGATGGATTTTCTCAAGAGATGCTTAAGAGATGAAGTGAAAGTGAAACCAAGCCATTTGAAGATGAAAAGGGAGGGAAAGAGTTATTCCTTGGTCAAATGGTAGATGTAGAGGTGTTACACTTCATCACGAAATGAGAGTCTAACATTCCTGTAGATTCTAGAGGCAACAATCTATTAGGGACAATAGTGCACTATGCAAACATCCACACACCTTGTAGATGTCCTCGACACAAATTACCTCAGCAACAAAAAGTAAAAGAACCAAGTGGATACATTATAGATAGGTGATGTGGAATTTCTTAGTCGGGTTTGATTTTCGTAAAGTAGGGGGTGTAAAAGGAGAATTTGCAAGAGGGGTACAAATTCACTCCTATACACATACAAGTCTTTTATCAAAATCATTTTCTCTTTTAGGTTTTCAAAACACTCAAAAGGAAATGCATGTTTTTCAACACCTTGGTCTTATTAAAATTTCCCTTTAGGTATCACACTAGGATCAATAAAATCAAACATAAACATTAGGTTGACATCAAACATCAAACCATTCAAACATTCCATCTTACAAACAACTAAAATTTTTGGTAAACAAATCCCTTAGACTAGGTTTTCATCAATATTATCTAGTTTGGATACATCTTTGGAAACATATCTAGTTTGATACATCTAGTTGGATTAGTCATCACCTTTTGGAAAAACTTATCTTTGAGTCACAATTCTACTCCTAAGATTTGCAAGTTCATCAACAACATAAAACACACATCAAAACTTGAGTCTAGATTTGTTTCAAAATTGGGAGTTTCACAACATTCATCTCTTCATCACATCACTCACATCATCATTGGTCCTAATCCCATTAGAGGTTCTCTTTTAGGAAAATTTGAATCAACCCAAGAATTTAGACAATACCAATCAAATCATACAACTCTAAATGTTGATATATGTTTTATTGTTACAAAAAGATCACAACATAAGAGAAACATTGAAAAAAAACCAAAATTACCTATCATGAGTGATAAAAATAAAGTAAAACTTGGATCACAAGAGTTTAATCTTATTGTTTCCACAACTCCACCACATAACCCCCCACAACCATTTCAAACATCACAAGATACAAGGGTTCACATAGAGTATTTTTCAAACAATCCTTTTGAACTTACCACACATGAGATACTTGAGATGTAACAAGACCCTAAGGTTCATAATCTTGTTAACACAATGTTCAAACTAAATTGTATCCAATATATCCTTACATTAGAAAAAGGAGCCAAACTTCTACATTTGATGTCAACCCTCTTAAAACATGGGTCAATCCTCTCAAAATGCACCTTTGGTACATAAAATCATTCAATCTATACCACAAAAATCTTCATTACATGTGCTAAGTCAACCTACACTACTAGAGTGGATGCAACAAATCTCACAAGTCAACATGGAAATCCTCAAGGTCTAGGGAATTATAAAATGTGGGCATTCAAAATGCTAACACAAATGTTCCACCAACATTTCATGATATTACTAGTGCACAAGGTTCACAACTTACATAACATAAAAATCAAGGTTCACAACTCATATCGCATCAACTACAAGGTTCACAAATCATATCACATCAACCACAAGGTTCACAACTCTTATCACATCAACCTCAAGGTAGTCAACCACCTCAAGGTTGTAAAAAAAAAACCTCTACAACCAAAAAGTTATCACACATCATAGGTTCCTTAATGTTAAATCCAACCACCTCTAGTTTTTCAACAACCTCAAGGTGTTTAACCACCCCAAGGTTCTCAAATCATACCTCAACAACCACAAGGTCCTCAAGTATCACAATATTTAGGATCTCAAAATTAAAATCAAGGATCACAACAAATATTTCAAAGTCAAATGGGTTCACAAAATCATGTGGTTCCCCCATAGCACCAAATCTTGTAAGGTATTCTATCACAATAACATCAAAGACAAGTTTCCCCACATCAAAATCAACATGTCTCAAATGAAAATCTACCAAATTATTTGTCTCAAAATTAAAATTTGGTTCCACAAAAACAACAATAAAAATCTTTTCAAAATCAAAAAATTAATCCCTCACAACATACTCAATACCAATCCACAAAATCCATCACATATTCCACAAAATCAATACATCACAATGAATCCAAATATTCCACCTTCACAACACATTATTCCATCACACCAAAGACAACAATCTTGGAAATCTCAACAACAAGCTATTACACAACAACAAGCCTTCCAAGCACAAAAATCCCAACAAGTGTTGCAAGCACAACAGGATTAAAAATCCTTACAAGCATAACAAGCTCTTCAAGCTCAACAGGCTTTTTAAGTACAACAAGCCTTACAAGCACACCAAGATCAACAAGCTTTACAAGCTCAACAAAATAACAACCAACAAAAAAAATTGGTTGCACAACAACAATAACAATAAGGCTTGTAATATAATTCACAACAACAAGAATACATTAATTCTCAACAAAACATAGCCAAAAAACATTCATATGGAGAATATGGTACAACTCCACCATCATCACCTCAAAATCAACAATATCAAACCAACCCAAAATTCACACTATCATATCAAAATCCGATTTGCAACTCATCTGCCATCGCATAATTCAACACACATGCTCCACCATTGAACAATCCTCAAGGGGAACTTTCTTCACAAATCAAGAAAATCACATATAAAATTTAAGATATTCAAATAGGGAAAACCAAAAAGTCATACACAATGCAATATGTGTATCAATGCCCATTTTATCTTAATATCACAATGGTACCATTCCCACTAGGATTTGAGATCCCTAAATTTGATAAATAAAAGGGCATGGAAATCTAGAGGAACTCATTAGGGAATTTTATGTGGCATGCATGGAATTAGCATACAACAATTCATATCCAATGTGTCTCTTCCCAAGAAGTTTGGGAGGCCAGGATATAGAGTGGTTCTCACACATACCTTCAATAATCAAGGCATTTCAAGATATAATAGATCAATTTGTAGCACATTTCTCCTACAATCTTGATATAGACGTAAGCTTGGAGGAACTCTATACCTATAAGCAAAACAAGGGAGAAGCATTTGTGATTTTTTTATAATGGTGGAGACATAGAGCAATAAAATGTAAATAACCAATACCAGAAAAGAAACAAGTAGAGATCATTGTTGGAAATGTAGAAACTAACGTAGCCTTCTAATTGAAGATGCAATGTGTGTCGACATATGAGGAACTAATATCAAAACATCTTAAAATTGAAGGAGCCCTGAATGCTAGGGGACCCACACAAAATCAAAACCAACCACCTAGTTTCGGTGACAAACCTCTATATTGGGCTAAAACCAAGACAATTACTAATGATAGTGTGCTAGATGTGAAGGTTGTGATTAAGGCACCATCAAACACACAAACCATACAAAAGAACACTCAATAGAACACACAAATAGAATAAACCAAAAAAAAACAATAATGTCAACCCTAAAGACGACCACAACCAAGATAAAACATTCACCCATAATGATGTAAATTCACTCCCTTGGGGGAAACCATTGAAACAGTGTTGAAGAAACTGATTCAAAAAAATCTCACAACCCTCCCTAATTATAGGAACTAGCAAGAACCACACGTAAAACCTCTATGATACAAGGATGAAGATCATTATCAGTTTCAACAAATAAAGGGACACAAAACAAAAATTTGTGTCAAACTCAATCATCTTATCCAAGATCTTATTGAGCAATGAGATGTTAACATTGATGAAAAATCAAGGAATGAAGATCTAAAAAATTATAAGGGTCCTATGCCTAATCATGGGAACACAAAATATTTTGGAAAAGCATCAAGATCAAATAGGGAAAAACATACCTATGATAATACGATAGGACACATACGTGTTACTCATCCATCATAATATGAGGAGTCAAACATGCATCAAGATACTTTATTAAAAAAAAGCTCAAATTAATCAACAATGTCTAGCAATATCTCATATCACAATGGCATCAAGTATGTATTAGATTGTAATATTCCTCCCTCATATGGTTTCCTTATTAGAAATATTGAGGAATTTCCAAGGCAACAAGAAACATCCCTTATTTCACCCATACCTAATAATGTTCACGAAGAGTCTTTCATCAATGCTATACCATCAACCTAATAGTCATGTCAAGAGGAGGCTCCTGAGTATAACAAAATTTTCTTTGAATTGAGTTAGGATTAGGAGCCCATATCCCCACAACATTGTGATGATTAACGCAATATCTTCAAATCCATAAGTTATAACATCTCTACCATAATTCAAGATGGAGAGTTTACTTCCCCAAAGTATTATCATGATTTAATGAACATCTTTTAATCCATTCAAAACATCAAAAATATCCTTGATATTACCCATGAGATGTTTCCTTCGAGGGGACATATAGATGTTCTTCATCCAAAACAAGGGTCTCCCACTCTTGACATTATCACACAAGAGAAAACAATGGTAGAGATTCTTGATTCTTATAGTGCTTGTGCATCATCATTGTCTCTTGAATCAACATCAACAAATAACACATCCCAAGTTCTAGTTGAAGACATTGAGTATGAAGATATCCAACATTATCCAAGAAAAGGACTATGTTTACATAAAAATTATATCCTAGAATCAAAGGAGACAGTTAACATTCTTAGACAACGACAACCAATGACAATATCATGTCCACTTATGACAAGTCATATTTAGTAGCCATTTATCAGAGGATACATTACTAGGGGAAAATATCAAGTCATGCTAAACATGACATCTTGAAGCTAATAGAAACAACACATGTCAGTAATACCTCCACATCGGAGGCAACTTTTTCTTATGAAAAAATCAACATAGGGGGAATGGAGAATCCTTATGATGAAACCATTGCTAATGTTACAAGTATCCAAACCATGAATTATAATCCACACATCATTCCACTCGTAAATTGGGACCAACATCAAAAGAAATATTTTAATCAAAGCAAGGAGAAAGTCACCAAATCAAAATGGACAAAAAATACAAATGGATACCAAATAATACAAAAGAAAATTGTTCCAATCATACTCCATTAGTCAAAGAAACTATGGGGAAAAATAAAAAAGTGAAATATATCCATCAAAGATGCAAAGATGCCCGCAAATACAAAAGAATGCTTCTCAAGCCATGTATAAAGCATATCAACCAATTGTTCCTAATTCCACTCAAAAAAATTTCTCCACTCATCATTGCTCATCTTCCCAAGATTGAAGGGTAAAAGGTTCCAAACTATTGACTAATCCATCTCATACCTCTTTATGCATGTCATTGTCCACTCCATCATTCATGATATCTAGTTCTCACATTTACCATCTGTTGGCAACTACTCCTCATCATAAGTATTTTGAAGTCACTCTATTGTGATGTGCACACCCAAATGGGGTTAAATCTAGTATCAACAAGGTAGATCAAAATCCTTAAAAGTTACATTCAAGCGCTTGTATCTTAGCAAAACAACTTCTTCAAGCAGGATATTATGGGCATGTTATGATAGTAGCATCTTTATTAGTACCGCTAGGTGGTTCAAAATGAGAATAAGCTTTTAAAAAAATCATAGAATCATAAAATCAAGAAAATAGTAAAGATAAAAAGCATCCTCCAATGAAAACCACTTTGGTGGTGTTTTGGGAAAGTACTATGATAAAAACTTGGAAAACAAGAATCATGAGTAGAATTAAGCATTTTTATGCACCATTTAAGATGAAAGCATTTCACCCCCTTCATGATGAATCCAAAGTTACCTCCTCCTATCCAATTCGTCTTTATCTAGATCTAACCAAAAAATCTTTTAATCTTGATGAAGGTTTTGAGTATACTTCAACCTTGCTCAGGGAAAAATCATGGCATGGTCTTTACTATTTTTATCTCATAAAGTCTCATTTTCCTATCTATAGCATTGTACCTATTGCACACTCAAGCTCTATTGAAATATTTGCATGCTTATCCATTTCCTATCTTGATTTGCTCAAGAAATATGAAACATTGCTAGACACTAGGGGTAGGTTTTAGCACTCTTCTTTTGAAATAATTCTTGATCCATGTCTAATATCTCACAATGCCACATCAACATCATGATCTAGGTATCGTTTATATTCAAAAAATTGAAAAATATTGAAATTTTTTGTAAAGTTCAAAAATCCCAAAACATTCAAAACATTTAGGAAACTATCAAAATACAAAAACATCAAAAAACTATCAAAAAGTAAACAAAAACATTCAAAACATTTGTGAAGGTAAAAATTCAAAAAAAATCCAAATCATATCAAAACCCATAAATAGGTGTAAAACATAAAAATAAAATAAAAAATTAAACCATGTCATCTTTGTGCTTACATAGGCAAGGCCATCATTGATGCTCCCCCGAGGCATTAGGTCAATCCTTTAGGACTCCATCATAATAAACTATCAATTCATCAATGTTCATATCCCATCAATAAACAACTACTAGTCAAAGTTAGTCGAACTATGTTTTCTATGTGCTTACATGGGTAAGGCTATTATCGATGAATCCCCGATGTGTTAGGTTAGTTTCCCCTTGGTTCTTGGTCTAATATTTGAAAATACAAAAATAGCTAGAAAACATGAAAATAAAAACATTTGGAAAACCTTCAAAAAATCTCTGAACAACATCAAATATCTTGCAAAAATCCTAAAAAGACTCAAATAACTTAAAAATCCAAAACATTTAGATAATCTTCAAAAGTTCAAAAATAGCCTCAAAACATCTCAAAACATCAAAAATATTGAAATTTCTAGAAAAATGCATTGCCCATCCCATTTCTCTTTCACCCACAATAAACTTCCATCCATAATAAATTGATCATCACCCTCACCCTTTGGTAATACAAACAAAAACAATTACACCAATTATTCAAAAGAAGAACTTTTAAATGTAAAAATCAAACTCTTGATCATTATCAAACATGTCAATCAAACCTTATATCAATGGCCTTTTAAACAACTTATCAACTAATAGCCAACATGCACTAAAATGTCCTAGGTACATTTTTCCTATAATGGGCATCATCATTTGCAAACATTTTGGATATTTATCCTCAAAACAACACATCTTTTTAGCAATAGATATGAATAACATTGACTATTTGTTCATTTTGATCTATTCTTATGATTTATCTTATTGGTCCATTCTAATGAATTCTCAATGATGTCTATCAAAATGATTCAGAGAGAAAGGAATGGGGCATGGACCATTTCTTTCATTTGTTGTGCTTGTTGGATATTCTAGTAATACAACCTTTGTGAATACTTGCCTTGTGTGTGTGGGGTAGTCTCAAGTAAAAAAATGGCTAGGAAATATCCGGTTCTTCATACCTTTTTGTATTTTAGTCTTATTACTTTGATGGGATATTATTTCACATGATCAAACAAGGTTTCCACATGTTAGGTATAATAAGAATACTCCTATATATTTGAAGTGTCAAAGTTCATTTACATTAGATACAATTCCATCCTAGTTCTTAATACCTTGATGAATTGTCTCTATTTGCTATATCAAAAATAAGGAATGATATGATGAATTTATCCTAATCCAAGAATAAATTAGTATCATCTACTCTATCTCATCATGTATATCTAATAAATTCTTGAATAATCATAGGCTTGTTGGACTTCTAAATCAATCTCAAAAGCAATGGTTAATCCGTTTTTATCTTATTCTTCTATCTTCTTTCCACTCTAACATTTCCAATCTAGTATCATGATAGTTTAAAAAAAAAATCATATAAATGCATCCATAAAGCATCCACAAAATTTCAGCATACATAAATCCTACATAATCATCACATGTTATAGGGAAAATACCAAAATAAATGCATCTCATAGCATATACATCTTGCATCATCATTGCATATCAGATGAGAAAAGATACCTAAAAATAAATCATTCATTGCATTTCCTTAGGGTTTGTGCAAGATCATGATGAGCCAAAAAGTGGTGATATAATGGGTATGTGTAGGGTATGTGGATGACAACTTTTTTTTTACCAAAAAGTGATGAAACAAAAAGGGTTTTTAAAAGAGATTCTCAGCTTTCCACCAATATAATTTATGCTCTACTTTGAATTTAATAAATAATTATTATTCATCTTCTATTTGAATTACGACTAAAGTCCTGATTGATAGGTTGATTGAAAAGAATCTATAGCTCTCAAACTGTATCACATCTTTTCAATCCAAAACATGCATCACATTCTATGCTTCTCATACTATAGGATTAAAAAAATAAAATTGAATTTCATGAAGTTTTGACCAACTTAAGGTGGTCAGACATACGAGTTTTTATATTTTTTAGAATTTGTAATAAAAAATCATAATTAATTGTTTACTTTGAAAAAAATTACCAAAAAGTATGTATCACATCTAGACATGAGTCCTCTACTTATATATAAAATATTATAATTTTATTGTGGTTAGGGTGGTCAGGACAGAACTTCTTATTTTTCCCAATTTAAGTACTACTGCATTGAAATTTTAAATTTTCACCAAATAGATTTTAATTTTTTTTAAATAAACCTAGTAGTTTAGAAACTACATTTTATTTGCTACGGATTCTTTTCTTACATATTTTTAAAATAATGTAGATAACTTATTCAAATTTTTATATCAAGTTGCCTAACTCTAATTTTTTTGAATTTTTTGCCACTTAAGGGCCTATTTTTTTCCATGATGATCTTGCACATATCCCTTACATTCATATTACATCCATAAGTGCTCATTATAAATAATAACCACAAATCGTATACATCACATCATATGCATAATAAAGGAATCATCATCATATGAGCATCTCATAAACATATGCATCCATATGATAAAAATATGCCTCCATACATACATACATCAACATAAATATGAAATAAAATGAACATCATCAATATAAGTAACACATCCACTCATCTCCTATATATATCAAAATAATGGCTTTCATGATACATATCAAAACTAATATGTACATAAAAATATATACATGAGGCTATCCAAAAATATCCAATGAATGAATATACAACACTAATCAAGCTCTACATAAAAATGTGTCTATATGCATGAGGATATCCCCAACTCTATCGATCATCCTATCAAGAGGTATGGACTCTATCTAAAGGACCCCTATTGATGGCCTGCCCATCTGCTAAACCACTCAGTGCAACCCCACTTGTATGGGAAAATTCTAAGTGTCACTAGTGTCGAGAAAATTCTCTATGGTACAATGTCGTAATATGAAGCCTCTGCTATGACCTATCCATAAAGAATAGTGAACAATTTTCCTTTTCCCTAGATCTAAGCCTATAGCTATGGAATAGCATGTAGCTATTGCCTTTGAGTTGTCTTTTGAACGTATTGTAAATTTGACTGCTACCTCTGTTGGAACTCTTGGTCATGCTCCTACATATAGTGGTCTCAATATGTCTTAGTAGTGCCCCTCTCTTGTATAGCAGTGTCCCTCTCCTATCTCATCATGTCTCAATCCTAGATTTCTTGGCCTCTCTTGGTCATTAGTTCTCGTATGTGTAAATATCTAGGATCTGAAACCTTCTGAACTATAGGAGGTTGTTGGGGAATATGTTGTGGCTACTGTGAAGGCAACTATGGAATCTACTTGTCATTTTCTCCTAAAATTTGACCTTGAACCTAACCATCATGCAGTGGTTGTTGAGGAGGTTATTATGGTATTTATCTAATCACCACCCCTCTACCTCTATCTCTCCCTTTTCATCATCCTACACCATAACGTCCTACTAGATTTTTCAATTTGATAGAATCATGCTTAGTAAACCAAGCATCATAAGCAAGTGTGGTGCTGAGATCATCAAGTCCCACTACGTAAACCTATGGCAATGGAAGAGGATGTGCAAAGTCTTGGATAGTAACCTGTGGATCTACGTGATCTCCCCAATTTGTCTCACTAGAAATGTGTGCATATATAACCTTGTAAGTTGGTGGTAGGACATCTTGTTGCTCATCAAATTGGTGAGCCACCCTATCTGAAAGATATCTCTCAATGACGTAGTGGCATCGACCCATGATCCACCATGTCTCCCTAGCATAAAAGAGCTTCTCCTAATCGTCAACCCATAGATGTTCCTAGAGCCAAGGTCTCCATCATAATACTATAGTGTCTTCAATAACCCTCCTCCAATATGCTATGCTAGTCACCCTTGTGTGGTGGAGTGTAATTATGGCTCTATATCAATAGACAATTGGTTTCTCCTCATCTCTATCTACTAAAGAGATAATAGTTCTAAGCACAAAAATGTGCTCCCATGCCCAAATATGTAGTAAAGTAACTCAAGTAGATAAATTGTGTCCTTGCATGTAGACTACCTAGTGCTCATCATGGTAAATAGATGCTAGGATAATAGGACCCCAACATATACTTTCATGTCATCCACCATGATCTCCAAAACTAAACCCTAGTTGATACAGAATCCTTGGCTATGTCTATATGGAACTAGGACTCCTATAATCAACACTGCTATAACTAAGGTTAAGTTACTGACACATCCTCAGTGTCAGTGTAGGTCAATCTAGTACCTCTCTACCCATAAAGAATTGACATACAACATATAACATGGCCTCCAAGATGAGGTTTGTGTCATATATAATGCGGGCGTCATGAATGAAAAATTGAAGGATGCACCACACATCCTCAAGTGTGAAGTATCCTCCGTGATTAGAATATGGAACAAAGAAGTCTTCAAATGGCACCGCTCAACTAGCGTAGTCATCATCACAAGGTGTGTGTGAATCTCTAGCATATGTACAATAAAGTGTAAACCTATGGCTCATAGGAAAAATTTCTTATCATCCCCAAATATGGCTACTCGTTACAAATCGTTAGGTCTCCTCTCTTATGACTATAGAGGATAGAAGGTATCCTACACATCACACACATAATGCGATATTTGATAAAAAAACCTAAGTCAGGTACCTTAGACCAAAAAGTGCACTACTTTAAACAAGTGTGTTGCACTATCAATCTTGAAATTGTGTGGCACTTTTACAAGTGTTTCGTGAGAAAGCAACTGCACTAACTTACACATGTGCACCGTATTGGTTCATTTTGCAAGTGTGTGGATAAAATACATATGAGCAACACTTTTACAAGAGTTCCTAGGGTTTCACAATTACGTTGCTCTACAACTTTGCAAGTGTCTCTCATTAGTAAAAAGAAATTCTATGGGGTTTTAACAAGTGCATCACACTTTTACAAGTGTGTCACTAGCAACACAAGTTTTTCACTAACCATAAAAAGTGTCATGTTGAAATAGCAACGCACTTGTGAACAATTTTCAACCTAAAAAAATTATGCATAAAAAGTATGCAAGCAAAAGTGTTCAAGGTACGTATTGGTGGTCCTATGTTAGTTGGGTACTAGAACTCATAGACTCAATTTGCGAGGTGTAGTAGGAGGACACAATTAGCCATTACATCAAGAACTCTATAGGGTATCTCTCCAAATCTCTCCATTTATGAAACTCAAAGTGTGCAAATGAGTTGGAAAATGACCCGTAGCCCCTATATATACATTAAAATTAGGGTTTTTGACTGCTAGCATAGTGCAAACCAAAGCTTTTACTTGTTTATCTCCATTTTTGAGCTTGGTAGCCTATTTGAATTGTTTTTCAATGTATTCAAGCTTATTTTCATGTCCTCTTTGTAGTTGAACCAATTTTGTATCCTTTCCATGATTTCAACCTAAAATCAAAATTTTTTCTCACTCTCTCAAGGGGCCAGTATACCAACATCCATTCCTTCCATTGGGGCACAGTGGGGCATTTTTAAAATCATTTATTTTTCAATTTTTGATCTGAGTGGCAATGTTGATCTAAGAAGCATCAGTTCTTTGAACGAATGTACCAAGTACCTATCTTCAAAGAGGGATACAATGTACACTTAAAATTCTCCTGATCAATACCACAAATTTGATTCAATAGATACTAACACCATTTTTGTCTTGATTCGACTATTTTTGTCTATTTAATTAAATGATCCTGATTATTTAGTTAAATTCATCATTTTCTTTTATTAATCAGATAATCAACATTACTGGGTTAATTCATCTCTTTCATGCTAATCTTCATCTTATTTGATTAAATAATGTGAATTATTTAATTAAAGCCTTTAATTCTTCTCTTTTGGTTAAATAATCTTAATTTTTTAACTAAATGCCATTAATTCCCCTTTTTTATTAAATGAGCTAATTGTTTAATTAAAATCTTAAATTACTCTACCTTGCATAGTTAAATAATGTTTTAATTATTTAATTTGACTAATTTCTAACTACTCAAAGGAATATTCTTCTCAATTCAAATTGAAACATTTCCCTCCCACATGGAAATATCTTGCACATTCCTCCTAATTTTTTAGGATTTGTGTTGTTGAAATCAATTCCAAATCTTGATTAATTTTATCAATCCATGTGATCTTTCAATCTTTTCTATGGGTTTGATCATTGATCCATGTTATTTTCTCTCATCCATTTATATCCCTTGATTAACAAAATTGATCCTAGCCATTGATCCACCTAAAATTCCTATAATATTCCCAATTTTATGAGTAATTCATCCACAATCTCTTAGAGCAGATATAATATAGCCATTTTTATATCCATTTTGAGAAAATTTGTGCATTTTACATTCATTTTCATCCATTTATTCATTAAAGCATAATTTCAAGCTTGTTTCAACAATGGGATTAGGAAAGAGCTAATCATTCCACATAAATTTAACACTAATCCCCCAATGGGATGAGCTTTGAGTATTAATTAGGTTTTTGTTTCATGCATTTCATGTTATTTTGTGTTTTAATGGCTTCCTAGTTTATATTTCAAGAATTTCATTGGGAAATTGAGTTAATTAGGTTAATTTATTGATTTTTTTGTTCATTTTAGTTGTGTTTAGCCTAAATAATATTCATTTTCACACTAACATGCAAATATTGGTAGATATTGAAAAGTTGAGTATGGTCTTATTTTGCATCATATGATGACTTGGAGAATCATAAAAGAATTATAAGAATACTAGATTTCTATAGAGTCCTCTTTGTGCTTTTATATTGCAATTTCATTTTAGAGCATTTTGGTGCAAATCTAAGTACACCATTAATTTTAGGGTGTCCAAGTTAGTCTTTTTATTTATCCAAACTAGACATGTGAGGCTAGATCTACAAGGGTTTTTGAATTTGGGAGGTACTTTCCAAATCTAGAAGGTGGCTATAGTTTTGGATTTTTGGGTCAAAATTGACCTTGCAATTGCATCTAGGAAGCCAAAGAACTTAAGGATAGAAAATCAAATTCTCAAAATTTTAATACTTTTATCTCAAGCCCTCAAAATAATTTTCATCTTCATCTAGGTAATCCCACAATAATGGGTCCAAAATTTAGGACATGAAAATTTTGAATGGATGGAGGGGAAACTTTAAACTACCTTCATTCAAAGATAATTCTTCAAAAAAATGTCTTTCACTCAAATATTTTCATGTAAATACTTTTAATTGAAGGTAAACCTTTGAGTGAAGATCCTCTTCTTTCAAAGGTCTTTGCAAATAAAAATCAATAAAGTAATACCTTCTAGTGAAGGTTATCTTTGCTCAAAGATAATTTCTTAAAATATTATATGAACCAACATTTGTTATTATTAGGTTAATAAAAAATGGGGACTGCTAGTGGAGAAGGAGGATTTGGTGGATAAGTGAGTTCCTGGTTCAAATTTAAATTCAAAGGATGCAAATTCCTATGGTATGGATTCTAATGGTAGTTTGGTTTTTTATACTATGCAAAAAATTTTGGATGTTGGTGTTGTGGTTATTAGTGCAATGGGAAGAGTTGTTGATGTTGGTGGTTTCACTATTGGTGCAATTTCCTCAATTGGTTTGGCTACTAGTAAGGTCTTAGAGATTTGATCCCTAACTTTAAGGATCCTAGGGTGGGTCAAGTGTCTCTTCAAGTGTTAGGGAAGGGAATTTTTTGGGAGATACCTACATTGGAGTTTGGTTTCTCTAACCTAACTCTTAAGGCTATAGGTGTGGGGGATTGTGTTGATAGCTAGAGTAGTATCTTGGGGTAGGTATTCCTTCTAGCATAACACTGGTCTAACTTATTTGGCCTTAAGCCTAAAGGAAAATGTGTCTCATCTTTAGACCTTGTGGTTTCCCCAATAATTTCTAGTAAAATTATTCTCTCTATCCCAAAATCTATTGTGTTGAAAAGAATCTCCTTGATGGAGTTCTCTTTGGTTGGTGTTGACATATTTTATGCCAACCTTGGATGCACATCATTTATATCCAATATGAGAGATCCTATTTGTGCATCATGTTGAAATCTATGATTAGTTTAATGAATCTAGGTCTTTGAGGTTTTGAAACTCCTCAATTGTGTTTGATTAGAGTTCTAAACTTACAAGCTAAGGCTTCCAAAACCCTCATATGCTTAAACTATAAACCTCGTGGTCTTGGCATGCACTTTTTTTTTATACACTCATTGACTTGTTATGCTCAGTTCCCGATCAGCCAAGTTATAACTTATGTCCTAGGTGGTAATTCTTTAACCGACCCCTTTACCTTTCCTTTCTTCTTATGGCCCCATTTAAATACTTAATATTATGTCCCTATGTCTTTCGATACTTTTTCCAAAGTCTTATTTACCAAGGTGAGCCCATTTTTTGAGTTGTTAACATTGTGCACATGCAGATTTGAACCTTCAATATAGGTGGTTGGATCATTTGATTTGATTTGGGTCATTCCTCACTTCCCCATTGTGTTGTAACATTCATTAAAATATTCCAGCAAGCTGAAGCACAGGTGACACATGTCCCCTTTCCAAGCAAGGCTCATTATCATGTGAGGTCAACAAGCATTGAGCTCAAATAGATCAATGGTTAATATGTGTTTTAACAAATGAATCTCGGTCATTCCCCATTAGCTCATGGGGGACCCACTATCAGACTTCGACTTATGGAGGGATAGTGGGCATGAGCCATGTGGTGTCATTGCCACTGTTCACTTAAATACTAGAAGTGAAGATATCTTCATTGGAGGGATAGGAAGATATTAGAGTGAGCTAAAATGTGGTCCCTTTGCTATCCCAATAAGAAGTGAAGATCCCTTCATTGAAGGGAATGATGGATATCAATGGGATGTTGATGATGGTCCCTTCAACATCCAGATAGGATGGTGATGATGGTGGATGGTGAATTCTGAGGCAACATGTGTCACGATGGAGCCTTTTCTTTGATTTCTAGCCTAGTGGTTAAAGTAGATACATGTTGATGGTTGTTGAGTTGATCTAGGCCATTTTGGGCTAGCTTGTGATTGAAGATCTGAAACATATAAATCTTAGAGGGGGAGTGGTCAAGTGACACATGTCATGGTGTGACCAATATTTTTTCTGCTTTGTATGGTTTGAATGACTCAGATTCAATGAAGAATATTTGAAGATCATCACACACTTCATTCAAATTGCTATTGTGAATGATGTCATATAATTGATTTCCATGATGATCTTGTTAGTTGTGACAAGAGTGTCAATGGTTCATATTTAAAGCCAAGCATCTGATAGTCATCATGAGGGATTTTCACATTGTGTTTTAGAAATAATAAGAATAGAGCCTTTTTATGATGAGTAATGAGGTACAAATAAAGGAATCTAAAGGCCCCAATTTAAAGATGGTGATCAAATATTCATCACTAGCTTTTGATGTATCATGGTTATAAACATAAGAGCATAAGCTCTATGGATGATGTGTGATGATGATGATATGGTGGATTCAAGTTCAATGAATGATGAAGCGATTGTGTGATACACATCCTAGGCAATAGGTGGTAGATTTTCATTGCATTGCATGCATCTTGTGCATCATGAATTGTTGCCTTATACTCTTGAGGAGATCAATGATGTGTTAAGGCTACGTGATAGTCATTGATCTCAATTCTCTTGCGATCAATGATTATGTTTTGAAGTTCATTTGGAAATCTAATCTCGACCACCTATCTCCAATCCAATGGCCCATATTCAAACTTCAATAGATAATTGATCCCATTGATGGAATATTTTCAAAAGTAATGGCTCAACAATAATTATTAGCTACCAATTGAAATTTGATCGAATTAGATCGATTTTTCATGCCTTTTTAATGCTTCTTTTCATTTCTACATGGAACCATTACTCCTTGATGTGTTGCAAATTCCTTATTCTTGTATCAAGGTATGTTGGTCTAATATTTTGCAATAAATTTCATGGGTTCCCATCTCTGCATTCATGTGAGTCATCATTCTAGGGCTTGTTCAAGTTGACAGAGCCATTATGGCTAGTTATGTTGCTCTATAATGGGAGAAATTGGAATCATTTTTCAATCTGATTGAATTCTTCTTTCTGTAACCCTAGTTAGGTTAGGGTTATGGCTTTGAATTAAAATCTTGGTTATGCTTGAACCATAAATAAAAATATTGTATCATTATTATTGGTTCTTCCTCTAGCTCATCTAGGATTTTTATTTTGCAGACAAGTCTGCAACTATTGCATTCTACCATTATAAAGGTTACTTCAAGATTTATGTCAATAAAATTCAACTATTATCACCATTACCTCTCGCATGTTCGAGTAAAATTAATTTTCCTTCATACCTAAGTGGTTGTTTTAGTTCTTTCTTTGACATATTATGTTATTTTTCAAAAGTAGGAAGTGAACCATCAATTTTGAGGTTCTATGGACTTGTCTTGCACTCTTAGGATCTTTCACCTAAAAGGAGAGAGATAGAACCCCAAAATTAAGGTGGTTCACTCAAATAAAGGAATGCAAGATGGAATTATGGCTAAATGTAATGATTGAAATGAAAGAGAATAATGAAATCTATTGATTATTCAATGGAAACTAAAGAATGCAACTTGTTTGAAAACACATTATGTGATGCAAAAATGGACTAGAAAAGTGAACAAAACTTAATAGAAAAGGGTGAAATTGAAAGTGTACACTTGAGATATGGATGGACACTAGAAACGACTTTTGAAATGTTTTTGATTCTAATTTTTAAGCCTAGTGGGACTCATTTTCCACTCTGGGCGAATCAATACCAGTTCTATGAAACTATTTTAGAACCTGTTTTAGACAAATGGGTGTCTAAAAATGTAGAAAAACAAAATTTTTCCTAGAAGTGGGACTCATTCACCACCTATGGTAAATAATTCCACTTTTGAATTTTTGAATATTCAAAGGTGGAAACAGGAGCCTTCGGTCTACACTTTTTGCTTCTCTAGGTGTTCAATTTTGAAACTGTCAGATTCAGACCTAAAAATGACTTTTGGTGGGTATTTTGACTTGTACAATAAAGAGATGACTTGAAAAAATTTGCAATATGATCTTCAATTATTTCTAAGCCTCTTAGATTTCTAAATCCGCAAACACACAAGATAAGAAAGAGAAATGTTGGATGTTAAGGCATAGGGGTTTGCTTTGGTCAAACCCCTTTTTAGGTAATTAAACCAAAATGATGAAAGAATGTAATGAAGCATGAAAAAATGAAGTCAATACCTTTCGATAATGTTTGATCTTGAATTTTTGCAACAAAAAATGAAGAATCTTCCCTTGAATGTCTTAGGAAGCAACTTTGGTGACTTACAATGATGAAAGTCTAACTTGCTTGAGGTGAAAGAGAGAATGGATGATGAATGAGTTGTGAAATGAGTTAATAGATTATGAATTAGGGATTGGAGACTTGATTTTATAGGAAATTCACCTTATTTACCCATAATTTGGATCCCTAAGGCCGACATGCAAAAATAATAAACTTAAATTTTAGTTTTTCCCACTCAAAGGTCAAAATTGGCCCAAATGGGACTGATTCGCCACCTTGGGTGAATTAGTCCCACTTGGTAGGGACTCATTCACCAAAGATGATGAATTAGTCCCAAAGGGTCCCCTTTTCCAGGTAGATTGCTAGGAAATAAAGTTTATATGGTGACTTTGTTGAGTATTTCATCAAATTATACCTTGGGATGCACAATACGGGGTAATAAAGGCCTATTAATAATGATGTAAAGGTCAATTAGGGATTGGAACACAATATTCAATGTGAAAGTGTGATTAAATACACTTTATAACACTAAAATGAGGTCCACGCAGCCTAGAAAGTGACAACATCCAATGTGCATGTGCAAAACACATTACAACACTAGATTAAAGTTAAATTTAGTTCACAAGCCTTCTAGATTGATGTGAAAGTGCAATTAAATACATTTTATAATTTTGAATTAATGGAAAATGAGTTCATTAAGTCTAGAGAGGCATGAAAATATTTTAAAATACTTTACAACACCTTCACAACACATCATTAAATGCACTTGAAAGGGTCCAAGACCTAGTGCGGATGTAAAAAACACCTCACAACACTAAATCAAGGCCTTATTAAGTCTGATTTATCATCAATTATTCCCCAAATCAAGAAAGTTTCCTTTTCTCTATGGTACATGAAGGAACAAATTCTAAATTCAGTGCATCTCCTTCTTTTATATTTCATGTCTCTCTCTACCCTTTTACCTTGTGATCTATTAGAGTAAGTTAGTGATAGGGCTTTCATGTGCTGGGTTAGGCCAACACATTTGCACTTATTTTGGAAAAGGAAGCTAGCCTTCTTCGAAGACTTGACCTCATTTTGCAAGGTCCCACACCTTGAGGTCATTTATATTGTGTCATTAGAACATTGAACTCTTTTTCAATCGGGTGCAATCTTATGTGATAATAGTTTTTGGCATGCCCAGTAGGACTACTTTCTCTTTGTTGAAGAATTTGGTGTTTTCTTCAACACATATTTCCTATTGAGGCATATCTTCAAACACCATGGTGAATCCATTCAAAATATGTTGGTTCAAGCATCCTAGTTCCATTTCATGTCATTGAAGAAGTGCACTTTTCAACATTTCAGCCTTTGGAGGTAGTTCTACAAGCACTTGGTGACTCTGCAATATCCATCTTTGGGTGACTTTTTGGTATGTACCCAAAATGTTTGGTTGGGTAGTCCTTTATTTGACTTTCAAAACTTCAAAGCTTTTTCCATGCATAAAAATGACATATTTTAATGGAAACCATATGTATACTCCCCCATTCCATGATAATACCAACCTTGCAACTCTCAATTAGCCATATTAGGCTGATTATACCTCTCATTTCATTCTAAAGAACCCTACTATTGTGGGTTTTCAACCTTCACAAAATGCATACCACCCACCCCACCTTTCTTAGTCTTCTTAGACGCCTACATATTCATATCAATGGCCCCAAGAGACTCATCACTTTGCAAATCAACCTTGTTTCTCTCCTAGTCAACCCCAAGATTTTGATAATTTAAGTATAAGTTAAATCACAAGCATTTTTCTTGATTTAAATAGATAGATTGAGGATATTTGTAGACAACAAGAGCTTGACCTATAATGGGAGGAGTGGGAAAATGAAGCCTATAAAGGGAAGCAGTGTTGTTTCCCACAACATGATGAGTTTGTTCATCAAGCTCATTATTCACAACTGCAAGAGTTAGAGGGTCAATGGAGGTATGAGCAATAGATGGAGGCACAAAGAAAGCAGAAAAAAGAGTGTACAACAAGAGATTTTGTTGGTAGGAAAGAAATATATAGACTTTCCCATGCTCTAGCACAAGTGCTCGAGACTTAGGTAGCCCATTGTGCTTCTAGTTTCAAATAAGCACCTTGACCATTTCCAAAAAAACTTGCTAAGGAGGAGGTAATAACGCATTAATTACCAAGTTTGAAGAAGTCTAACAAGCCTCTTGAAACTTCCATTATCCCTCCTTTTATCCCAGAGCAACCTATTGTGCAGTAGGTTTGCAAGAAGAAAATTTTTAGTTTCAAGAATCCCAATTAGCCCCTTGAAACTCCCATTCAACCTCTTATGCCATAAATATGATGTTATTTTTTGGAGATCCCAAGTTTTGCAAGCCTCCATTCCTCAAAAGAACCTATAATTGAGGAGGTTGCTATTGTGGAGCCTTCATGTGCTCTTGAAAATGAGTGTCTTGGTTTGTTGGAAGAAAACATTGAAGATTAAATAGTGTTGCAACAACAAGACATTAAAAATCTAGAAAAAAATTGATGCAATAGAGGAATCAGTTCTCTCATTTGATGCCCTTCCTTGTTTTGTTGACGATGAGGAGGATAGAGAAACTATACCTACATAAGTTGAGGCCTCCAAAAAAATTAGTCCTTGCTTGATGGATGAAGACAACTCCATGGTTTTGGAGCAACAACAACAGGCATCTTCTAAGGTGGAAGAATTATTTTGGGATGTTATATAAACCTTTTGTTCATGTTTAAATGTCAACATTCCCCCCCCAAAAGAGGAGCTTTGTGGGAAGCAACATAGGAGTAAGGAAATAGTAGAGGATGTGGCAACCATTACATGCCAAGAGTATGATTTTTTTGCAACTTATTGCCAAGAAGAGATTAAAGTAGAGGGAAAACTTTAAGGACTTAGTTCTTCACCCAAAAAATTTGAAGTATTTTTTGATGAAGTGTGCATCAATATAAGTAATCATGAGGTTTGTTGGTTTTTTTCTCCCTAAATGTAGTAATGTTGAATATGAGGTTTTCATTCATAATGAAGATGTGACCTTTGGAATTGGGGATAATGTGATTGAGTTAGAATGCTTGAAATGTAACCAACACACTAAAAAATCCACCATTGAGGAACCACACATTTTTTTGGAGAGTGATGCTATCGTTTCTCAATTTGTTTGTATGCCCAAGTTTCAAAGTTTATCTTTTGAGGTGCATAAAAAAGAGATTCCTTGTGTAGATCAAAAATTAGCTTTTACATATTTTGCATCACCATGTGAGCTAGAAACATTCTCTTTTTATTTCAGTTTGTGTATTGAGGAGATTGGTAGTGTTGACATTGGTCTATCCTTTTGTGAGGTGAGTGCTCTTACCTCTACAAAATTTTTGTTCTTAGATGCTAACTTGCCTTCAGAAGTTTTCACCCCTGATGTTGTATGTTCAGCTGAGACACCAATGTTAGATGAATCTAACACTTACATCATATGGCTCCCCTATAGTGGAAAAGTTTACAATGAAGTGATATTTCATCTTACAAGTATTTTGTGTAGTTACATGCATGCTGGCAGTATTTTATATTGGTTGTAGTTGGGTGAGGTTTGCAACTATGGTTGGAGGGAGATCAGGTCCTTCAAAAGGATGATCTTTTGATAGAGGAAAATTCCATTCATTTGCTTCCTATTAGTTTTCATGTATATATTGTAAATATTTTTTCTTTCCATGAAGTGCTTTTGCACACCTTGAATTATCCTTAAGGGAATCTATGTTCTAGTTTCCATGCTTTTCTCCAACTGTAGGCCTGCACATGTGTTTTTTTTTTTTTACCCTTGGGAAGCCTAGTTTTGTTGACCCCTTCCATGAATCTACTCCCAATAGAATGATAAAGCCTTTGGATTCCATGATTAGAAGGAAATCATCCCACAAAAGTCAAAAAAATATTGACATATTTTATGCCACCCTTGGATGCACATCATTTATATCCAATCAGAGATATCCTACACATGCATCTTGTTGAAATCCATGATTATTTTCATGAATCTAGGTGTTTTAGGTTTTGAAAATCCTCAATTGTGTCTGATTAATGTTTTGAACTTGTAGTTTGAGGCTTCCAAAATACTCTTATTCTTAAGGCCTAAACCCCCTAGTCTTGGCATGCACTTTTGTTCTATATGCTCGTTGACCTATCATACCCAGTTCTTAGTCGGTTAAGTTATAACTTATATCCTAGGTAGTCATTCTTTAACTGGATGCTTTACCTTGATTTTTTGGTCATGAACCGATTTAAATACTTAATCTTGTGTCCCCATGTCTTCCGATATTTTTTCCCAAGTCTTATTTACCTAGGAAAGCCCCTTTTTTAAGTTGCTAACATTATGTATGTGTAGATTTGAACTTTCAATATGGGCGGTTGGATCATTTGATTTTATCCCATCCATTCCCTACTTCCTTGTTGTGTCATAACATTTATTAAAATATTCCATTAGGTTGGAGGGTGGGTGACACACGTTCCCTTTCCAAGCAAGGCCCATTATCATGTGAGGTCAGCAAGCATCGAGCTCAAATAGATCAATAGTTAATATGTGTTTTGACAAATGAATCTCAACCATTCCTCGCTAGACCATGGGGGACCTACTATTAGATCTCAACTTATGGAGGGATACTAGGCATGAGCCACATGGTGTCATTTCCAATTTCCACTTAACTATTTGAAGAAAATATCTCTTCATCAGAGGGACAAGTAGTTATTAGAGTGAGCTGAAATGTGGTCCCTTTGATATCTCGATAAGAAGCAAAGATATCTTCCTTAGAGGGAATGATGGATATCAATAGGAAATTGATAATGGTCCCTTCGAAATCCTGATAGGATGGTGACAATGGTGGATGTCAAATGTTGAGGTGACATGTGACACAGTGGGGCCTATTTCTTTGATCGCTATCCTAGTGGTTAAGGTAGATGCATGTTGATGGTCATTAGGTTAATCTAGGCCATTGCTCGCTATCCTATGACCAAAGATATAAAACATGAAAATATTAGAGGGTGAGTGGGTAGGTGACACATGTCATGGTGGGCTTGAGGTTTTTTCCTCTTTGTATGGTTTCAATGGCCTAGATTCAATGGAGAAGATCTAACAGTCATTGTGCACATCATTCACATCGCTATTGTGAATTATGTCATCCAGTTGCTTTCTATGATGGTTTTATTAGTTACGATGAGAGAATAAATGGTTCATATTTGAAGGCAAGCATTTGATGGTCATCATGATGGTTCTTCACATCATGATCTAAAAAATAATAAGAATGGCGATGAGCGATGCAGTATAAGTAAAGGAATCTAAGGGACCCAATTTAAAGATGGTGATTAGAAAGTCATCGCTATCTTTTGATGCATTGCAATAATAAAAATAAGAGAATAAGTTATTTACATAATGTGCAATTATGATGATATGGTGGGTCTAGGTTCAATGCATGACAAATTTATTGTGTGACATGGCATCCTAGGCAACATGTGGCAAATTTTCATTACATTGCATGCATCCTGTACATCATAAATTGTTGCCTTATACTCTTGAGGGGATCAACGATGTATTAAGGCTACATGAAATCCATTTATTTTATTCTCCTACAATCAATGGCTATGTTTTAAAATTCATTTTGGGTATTTGATCTCGGCCACCATCTCCAATCTAACACCTAGTAGTCAAACTTCAATGGCTAATTGATCCTGTTTGTGGCAGATTTCTAGAAGTAATGACTCAACAATTCTTAGCTACCAGTTCAAATTTGATTGAATTGGATTTATTTTTCATGCCTTTTCAATGTTTCTTTTCATTTATAGATGGCACCATTACTCCTTGATATGTTGCAGATACCTTATTCTTCTATCAGGGTATGTTGGTCTAATATTTTTCTATGGATTTCATGGGTGCCCATCTCTACATTCATGTGAGTCATCATTCTAGGACTTGTTCGAGTTGTTAGAGCCTTTATGGCTAGTTATGTTGCTCTATAATGGGAACAATTGGGATCATTTTTCAATCTAATCGAATTCATCTTTTTGTAACCCTAGTTAGGTTAGGGTTAGGGCTTTGGATTCAACTCTTGGTTATGGTTGAACCATAAAGGAAAATATTGTATCATTATTATGGGTTCTTCCTCTAGCTCCTTTAGGATTTTTGTTTTGTTGACTTGAAACTCTTGCATTCTACCATTGTAAAGGTTACTTCAAGCTTTATGTTAATAAAATTCAACTATTATCACCATTACCTCATCCATGTTTGAGTAAAATTCATTTACATTCATATTTGAGTGGGTATTTTAGTTTTTTCTTTGACATATTATGCTATTCTAAAGTAGGAAGGAACAAAATCTAAATTTAGTGCATCACCTTCTTTTACATTTCATGTCTATTTCTACCCCTTTCTCTTGTGATCTGTTAGAGTAGGTTAGTGATAGGGATTTCATGTGCTGGGTTAGGCCAACACATTTGCACTTAGTTTGGAAAAGGAAGTTGGCCTTCTGTAGAGACTTGACCTTATCTTGCAAGGTCCCACATCTTGAGGTCATTTCCATTGTGTCATTAGAACACTGAACTCTTGTGTGGTAGGGTGCAATTTTATTTGACAACAATTGGTAAATTTTTTAGTGCTAGAGAAAACATTGAAGAGTTGTGTTCCTAGGTGAGAAATAAGTGGTTTCTAAAAGGTCAAGTGGAATTAATGGCTATGGCTAGAGGCTTATTTTTCTTCTCTTTTTTCTATGAAGAGGGTGTAAGAATGTATTTTTTAAAGGTTAATGAATGATAGGGCACCCCACCTTAGTCTTACATCCTTAGAAACTAGGTATGGACCTCTCTAAAAAAATTCATAACTTTTGTCCTATTTGGGTTAAGCTTTCAAGCTTACCTTTAGAAAGCTGGTATGAGGAAGTGTTCAAAGGCATTGATAGTTATTTTCATCATCTTTTTTCTATAGATTATATGATGGTTTCTAGAAGGACTTGATAGTTTTCAAAAGGTTATTTGTTATGGTGGATCATAAGGAAAATATTTGTGAGTTTATCCTCTTGAAATCTAAGATAGGAAGTTAGAAGCAATTGGTTGTTTTTAATCTTTCCCCTTAACCTATTTCAACTACAAACATGTGGGGCATTAAGTGAAGAACTACCCTTCTAAGGCTGAGGTTACCCCCAAAATTTTGGAAGGAGAAAGGGGTGAAGGGGAAGGATCAATAGTTGGTGCCTCCCTTTGTTAAAAATTCTCTAGCTCTAGAGGTTAAAGAGTTAAAGGTCGATGATCCCCCTATTTTTTTCAAGGATTATGGTGTGGAGGATAAGGTTCTATAGTAAATTTCTCTTTCTATCATTCTCTCTTCAGCGCTTTTAGTTGAGGTAGTTATGAAGGTTGGTCCCCTAGGAGTTTTTAATCAATCTTAATATCCTAAGACTGTTTCTCCTTAGGATGTGGATTTTGGTGAAGTATTGCCTTAATATCCTTCTTCTCCTTTTAGATATAAGCCTAATTATAAGTTGGTTTCTATTGGAGGGTTAGTGCTCTCATTGGATTCTCCCCAGAGTTAGGTTTTGAGACTTTGTCATCTTCATCTTCAAGATTCATTTGTTCTTGATGAATTAGGTACACTAGTTAATATTGGCGATTCTTTCATATTCATTGACGGGAAGAAGAAGAAAGAAGCTCTCCCTTCCTCTTGAGGTTAGAAATGTGTGTTTACAAGAAGGAAATAATCTAATTGTGGTTTAGATCGGCAAGGTAGACCTTTTTCTCAGAAGAAAAAAGAAAGGGAATATAAGAAAGACATTGTTGAAGGTATTCAAAAAACCCTTTTTGATATATTCTCTAAGAGCACACCCTATTCTTGCAAATGAATATTATCTCATGGAATATTAAGGGGTTAAATCATGTCCACAAGAATGACCTTCAAAGCAGCATTATCCATGATCACAAACCAGATATATTGCTTATTAGAGAGATGAAAATGCAGTATGATAAAATTGAGAGGTTCAAAAGTGGTTTATTCAAAGATTTTGGCTATCATGTTTTTAGTTTAGATGGTGCTTCAAGAGATATTGAAACTTTCTAGAGTGCCAATATTGTTAGAGGTTATTTATTGGGAGCAAAACTAAATCATATTGAAACACAATTTCATCATCTTAAGGATGAATCCTCTTAGATTATATAACATATTTATGCTCACAATTAGAAAAAGCAAGAACATTTATTAGGGACCATCCTGGGGCTCTAAGATCTTCATTCCTTAACTCTTTCTGGTTGGTCATGGGGGATTTCAACACTCCTTTGAATGATAATGATAAATCAGGTGGATCCTAAATTTTTTTATGGACCTTAGTTCATTCATTGATGGCATTTCTCATGTGGACCTAACTCTTCAGGGGGTCTCCTTTAACTTTGTCAAATAAGGGAAGAAGTGATGACCTCATTCAAGTCAAATTAGATAGAACCCTTATCTCTGTACACTAATTCTTGAAATATACTTGTTCCCTTTCTTATTTTACTTGATGTGGTTATGTGCTTCATGAAATACACTCGTTCCCTTTCTCTTTATGTAAACATAATTGGTAAGAGGAAGAATTTTCCTTTTAGATTTGAAGTAATGTGGTTGAGACACCCTAATATTAAATAGTGCATTAATGAATGGTGGAAAGTGAAAATTAAGGGTATTGCAATGTTAAAAGTATCCAAGAACTTATGGGGAAGTCCAAAAAAATGGGGGGCCAAAAAAGTTGCCACTCCTTTCAATTTTTTAAAAAATCCATAATACGAGCATTTTATAATGTGCTCACATTATGTCTTGGAGTGATCGAACATCAGGCTTGGTCACTCCCAAGCTATAGCATGCTTGAATTATAACATGAGCACATTATATGTTATTTAAACAAAAAAAAAAGAAAAAACTTCATTCTATGTTTCCTTTAAATTTTTTCTCTCAATGGCTCGAAACCCCTGCATAACATGCTCACACTTTTGGAAGGAAAAAACTATTTCAATTCTTTGTTGCAAGTATGAAGATGTTGTTGCAAGAATGAAGATATTGTCATTGATGTCAACTAGTTTACTAGTTATCAACTAGTTGATGTTGTCATTGATGTCATGGGTGCAAGTTATTCGCTATATATGTCTAGGATACTAAGAAAATTGTAATGAAGAAAGGTTGTATGTACTTAGTGTTTGCTCTAGGTTTTTCTCCAAGATTTTATGCTATGTTCATGTGGTTTAGATATGTTAATCATCACTGTTGGAGGTATCTATATCTAGATTCTGGGTTTTTGGATCATTGTACAGTTTTAGTTATGTTCACTAGTTGTGAACTGTGTTTTTCAATGTGTCTAGCTAAAGTTTGGGAGAACTATGGTTGCTATAGATTTCTTCTTTTTCAAGTCTTATGACTTGTAGTTTGAGAGATAAGATGATATGAATGTGTTAAAGATATTTTTATTATTTGGAAAGATTGGATTGTGTTAAGGTTGCATGTGCTTAATTGATTTATGTTTTTTTTACACTGGTTTGGCTGACCTTGTGTTTAACACTACTTTTCAAGTTCATGGAAGCATGTTGAAGTGTGTTAGTACTTATTTAGGTCATCATTAAGTATGTATCTGGGTGACCATAATTCTAAATCCACCCTAGAATGTTTTGGAACTAACCTAATTTGAATTTGTAAATGCAAATTGTGTATGGACGACTTTGGATAAGTTTCAAAGTTGAAGATGGTATAAATTATTATGAAAGAAATGATTATGATAAGGAATTGAAGAAATATAGATGTGAGATAGATGTGAAATAGTGTTTATGTGAATTGAGTTTGTGTAGATCAATGCAAAATCCAATTGTTGAGTTTTTAGAAGCAGTGAGTTGAAGGTGTGCTCTATCATTCAAGCATATCACAAGTGTGCGAGTGGATTGTGGTGGAAATATTTGTTGCA
This sequence comes from Sequoia sempervirens, assembly GCA_007258455.2. Classification (NCBI taxonomy): domain Eukaryota; kingdom Viridiplantae; phylum Streptophyta; class Pinopsida; order Cupressales; family Cupressaceae; genus Sequoia; species Sequoia sempervirens. Next base: position 91,193,177 of record VDFB02193867.1, read on the forward strand.
TTGAGATTTTTTCTCTCTGTAACAAATATCTTCTCTATTCTTTGTAATTATATGGTAGTGATCCCTCTGAGTGGTTAACCTTAGTTGGACAGTGAGTCCTGATCTAGATAGTGAGTTTTGTTTTGGTAGTGAACCTTTCTCTGGTAGTGAGCCTTTGTATTTGATTTTGATATTCTCTATATTGTGAGCTAATCCTCACCATGGTTTTACCACATAAATATAGTTTTGTGTTTTTTCTTCTTTAAATTTCTACATTTGCACTTGATGTTTAATTATATTAGTAGAGTAAAGGATTTGTGAATGGTAGTTGAATTAATCTCTATTGAATGTTGTAAAGGAATTTTTTTCTATAATTGATTCATCCCCCCTCTTAGTTATATTTTTCAACAATTGGTATTAGAGATTGGTCCCTTGGAGAAGAGCTTAACCACTTAAGGAAGGTCTAGGATAGTGAGCAAGATCACTATTGAGTGTCCTAGGTTTGATGGGACTAACTATGGAATCTACAAAATAAATATGGAAGGATATCTAGAATACTATGGATATGATGTTGGGAAAGTTTATAAGTCTTCATATGCGACTCCTTCTAATGGTCTGAGTATAGCTAATGAAATCAAGGTGCATGAAACAAAAAATAAGGCCAAGTATATTATGAAGAATAGTCTTTCATAGTCCGAGTTGATTAAAGCTAAAAATCTAAAGATTACTAAAGAGATCTAGGACATATTGGAAACAACTCATGCTAGAAATGAAAAGGTCAAAGAATTGAAGTTATAGAACTTGGAAGCACAAATTGAAATCCTACATATGTTTGAAGATGTGAACATTAAATCCTATGTATAGTGAGTGGATGAGTTGGTAGGTGAAATGCAAGGACTTGGTGCAATAGTGTAACACCCCGTCGTGCGAACCCCAAAGGACAAAAACATAATAATTACAGCACAATTTTTTTTTTTTAAAAGTAAACATAACATACATGTATTACACATTAAGTCATAACATGAATTTCATTTAAGTAGATTCACTCACACATACATCCCTTGGGGTACACAAAGAGTCATTATGAGACTGAGATCCACACAACAACAAGAAAGAATAAAATCCAAAGATATAATCCATAACAAAATAAAAATTAACAAATATAACATATACATGATAATCATTGATAAGAAACCATTTGAGTATATAAATACAACATATGCATAATTAACTCAACACATTGAATAACAACTGCCAATAGCCACATAAGGTTTAATGTTACATTACAATACAATATTCAAGAAGTACAATGATACAAAAGTGTTTCCAATTTGCACGGAAACCATACAACAAGAATCATGATACAAATGAATAGATGAAAACTAGCTCCAAGATGGATACAACTCTGGAGTCGCTGCAACCGCACCAATCCGCACCTCTCGATCCTCGACTGGGGACCCAATGGGGTGCTTAGCACGTTCCACCCGACCATGTGAGTCCGAAGACCCACCCCCCGTGCTAGGAGCTAACAAGAAAGAGACCTCAACCAAGAACATCCAAAAAGGGAACCACAAGACTCAATGCCATACAAAAGTATCATAAAACTCAAGGATTACCATGACATAATCAACAACACCCAAGAGTCAACATAATAACTTAAAGTCATAAACCCCATCACATAAAACAAAGCAATGATCAGTAAACAAGTAACCAAAGGATGATCATAAGATACTTCCAAATCAAACTGAATTAATAAACATGATACAATTCCAAATTTTAATTAAACAATACAACAACATCATATCACAGTATCATAAGATACAAGATCATAAATCAAATATAAATGAGATCATACAAATCCTCAAAGTACACCAAAGATGTATCAAGGCAAAAATCATTAATCAAGATAAATCCAAAAATCAACAATCTAAACCAACTCCCACAACCTACTTCCAGAGGAACACAATAAAGTAAAACACATGGGCAACTAGGGGAGAGTGTCATCGCATAGCCCACATGGGTTCTCCTAGCCCTTCCTCCCAAACTGAGGCACCGGCCCCCATCTATGGATCTCCTGTGCTCTTCCTCCCAACTGGAGGCGCCGGCACCATAGGGTAGCTCATGCGGAGCCATAGACCTCTCGTGAAGATGAGGTCATGACCTTGCCAACCATGGCCTTCTCAGCCTTCCATTAGTCTGCAGAAGCACTAATGAAGATGAGGCATCCATTTTATTAATCTTATAATGATATTACTACCCAACCCTCCTAAGTTAATTAATAGGTTTTCACTTGTTTACTAACTCACTCGTGGGTTCTCCTGTGCTCTTCCCCTTACACGAGGCGCCGGCCCCCACGAGGAACCACTCTCCCTAGAGACCCAACAACATAAAAAAACAAGGAACCAAGGGTTGTACCATCATAATTAGAACAAAGAATCACAACATAAAAGCATGCGAGGCATTACCCATCTCGCTAACAAGTACAAAATTAGAGTCTCAACAATTCTCATACAACCCTTTCAAAATCCCGATACCAAAACACTTGCCACTTCAAAGGCACATAAAAAGAGAGAACATCAATTATCAATCATCTCAAGCCTCTGGAAGTCAAAAGAATGAAAACCCACAAACAAGGGTAAAATGAAGCAACACAAATTTTTTTTTCAAATAATTCCAATACAAGGATAAAATTTCCCTCAAATATGAGATTAACTCAGAAAAGCCATAGAAAGGAAGATTCATCAAGACCCATCCACAACTCAACAATGGTGTCACCTCAAATAGGGAAACGCAAAAGAAAATCAACCTTGAATTCAACAAAATCACTTAATAAAACCATAAGCCACCAATTAGGTATTCCACGGGAGACCTCAATTTTCTCCTTACAAGATACCTATATAGTTGGTAAACAAATGACGTTTGATAAAATCAACAAACATGACAACAATATAATTTAATGTTTCACCAAAATAATAAAAGAGGGAAGACCGCATTCCATAAGAAGCATAAACTTATCACAACCAAGCATCACATAAGTATCCAAACAATTTTATCACAAAATCAATTAATAAGACCCCCACAACTCCATACAAACCAAGAATTCACCACGCAGGGTTAAACCAATAACAATACAATTTAAATTAAAGAGGATTCCCAACTCACGCAAACTCAAAAAATTCACAATAAAAGGGTCCATCAAATCACTCATAAATCGACACAAACCCAATGGAATAAAAATCATTTTAAAAAAAACCAAACAAACATAAAGGAGGACACATCTAATTGGAAACATCAAATTAACCCGTAAACATACATATACATTCAATGCTAATAAAGAACATCAACTTCAAATACAATTTATCCATTTGCTTAACAAGATATAGTTCATACAACAAAAGAAGTTCCAATACATACTTCCTCCATAATCCAACAATTGTAAGTCATCATATATGTTTCACTAAAGACTAAGAGAAATAGATCCCATTTCATGTTCTCTATAACCCAATTATTCAAAATATTGACTTAATAGAAATAAACTTCCATGACACAAGATTAGAATACGATGATGTTATTATATGGAACATACTTTAAACTATTGACACTAACTTAACTTGATAAGAAATATCACCTATAACGTTATTACCCCTACCCCACAATTATCAGAAATATCTACAAAAAGATCAATTAACACTTTTACCCTTATATGATCACAATTCTTTTAGTCTGAGGTCAAAAGATGTGGATGATAGCACTGATCCCCCCATTTATATCATTTGAATTATAACTCATTTATTCCATCCTAAAAGAGGTATCATTCCTAACTAAAACACCATAACATAAAGATAAGCGTACCTAAGATAAAACTTCATATAATGAAAAGGAGAGAGACTCATTGATCTACCTATATCCACCTACCTACATCTGAAAGGACATATAACTTCATTTCCCTATTACCTAGTTTTAGCCCCACATTTATATTGATTTATTAAAATCAGAACCTTTTTATTAATGAATGATAGATAAGTAAATTTTCCTCAAAAAAATAATATTATCTAATAATCAAATATAGACAACTTTTTCTTTCAACTTAGACCAAATTATTCGCTTAATAACTAATTCTCTTTCAAAGTAAATAACTTAAAAACTAACATTCCATAAATACACAAGCATGTGAAAAATACAACTTAAAATCAAATGTATCTACTGCGATAGATTGACAAAGGAAACAGAAAGATTAAAACGTCCTATTATGTTTTCAAAAGTGCGCGGTTGAGACAGGATAAAAATGATATCAGAGAGCTTATTTAATTTTCTACAACTTTGGTAAGTCTAAAATTTGCAGCTATGTCAGCTTCCAAAGATTTCAGGGAGATTATTTAATTCTGTATAATGTCTCAACTCTAAATGCTGAAACTGTGACAGGTTGACGAGTATATCAGAAAGAGAAGATTGTAATTTGGAAATATCACTGTCTACTTGCATTATTTATCAAATTCCAAATGTTACAGCTGCCATAGATTAACAGGAGAATCAAGCACGTTATTTAAAACTTTAAACTTCCTACATGTTCAGGCGCGCGGCTGTGACAACTGCCAAAGAAATCAGAAAGTTAATTTAATTTACTACATCTTTGAAAATCTAGAATGTGCAGCTAAGATGGGTTGCCAATGGTTTTAGGGAGGTTATTTAAATCTGTACAGTCTCCTAAGTATAAATGATGGAGCGGTGATAGGTTGCCAACGTAATCAGGGTGATTATAAAAATTTAGACTACCAGACTATGCGAAGGAGCTCATCTAAACACTGTATCCAATAACATCATTTTCTCTCAGCTTCGACTGAACATAGGTAATTGGCAAAGGCTTGAAACATTGTGCAGACCAAGAGAATTAAATAATCTGCTCATTGGTCCTCAATTTCTTCACTTGAACAATCAGCTCATTGACGGCATCAGAGAAGACACACGAACCAAGCTTCCTCCAAGTTTGAGATGGTTACGGTTGCAAAAACGTGAGAATCCATTTTCAGGCTTGCAGATATCATTTGGGATTTGATAACAAAACCAGGGAGTTTATTTAAATCTAAACACCCTACCATGTTCAAGTGTTGCGGCTGACACAAATTGCTAGAGAAATATTTAAACCTGCACAACATTCTATTTTCCAGTATTTCAGACGTGACAGATTGCCAAAGGAATCAGGACGATTATTAAATCTCTGCAACATTCTTTGCTCTAGAGTTGCGCCTATGATAGGTTGACGAAATTGTGAGGGCTGGTATGTTTTTTTTTAATTTACCACCTGGGTTTCAAAATTTGGAGTTGCGGACTGGTAACTCCCAAAACACGGAATTATTCATCATTCCTTGCTGACACTAAAGATTCAAGGTAACATATGCAATGCAGTCTAGTTAACATCTTAACTGGATTAAAAAGTTTCCTCGAAATGCATGTTAAAATTAGCTTAAGGGTAGAGAAACATACATGCTAAAATGATTGTCAGGGATTGAGATCGATCCTTCGACATGTATGACTACGTAGTGCTCCCATGATTGTGTTCATCCTATATTTCAAATGAGACCTACTACTTCACGGTTGAATTGTGACAGAGGCTAGAACTCCCTCCAACAAAATTTCAGTAGACCCCAATTCAGCAACGGACTCATTATCTTGAAAGGGAACTAATTTTTCCTTTGATTGTGCAAAGATTGAAAACATATCATCTCCCCCCAACCCAAAGCCAAATATAGTTATTATTTATTTTTCATATTCTACAGTTCAGTTCTTTTCAACTTCCAATTGCTTGATAGGTGAAGTTTCTTTCCAGCTTCTTTTGCCTTTTACACTTCCCAAAAATCTTATCACGATTTATTTAATTAATAAACTATTCACTTTCCATTTTCCAATTGCCTTCCTTTTTATTATTTTCTTTTCCAGATTATTTTGTTCATGATGATTATTAAATCAATTTATCATTTGTGCTTTTAACAAATTAGTTTTAATTTGATTATTTGATCTAAATCATTTGATTTAATTTAATGGATTATTATTCTAATTTCTAATTATATTTTAAATAACCTCGCAAATTCACTTATGATTTAAATTAATTATTTAGACATGACTACTAACATTTTATATTTTTCACACAATCAAATAACATAGTGATCAATGAAGCGTGCACATATACTTACACACAAGACCAGAACAACCGACACAGAGGGGTATTACAAATAGTGGATGAAACTAGAATAGTGAAGAAGATTCCCAAAACTCTTCTCGATGTATATAGTGAAAGGTATATGCTATTGAAGAATATGTGGATTACATGACTTATACTAAAGATCAATTGTTGGGTACTCTAACATCATACAGAATGTGAAAACAAAATTTGAGAAATAGATCCAAATTAGAAACTTCTTTTAAGGCTACAAGTAGTGATGATCCAAAAGAAGAGAACATTAATGAAGTGGAAGCTAACTTTGTGAGAATGATGAAAAAGGGCTCTAGTAAGTATGAAGGTGAGTTACCTTTTAAATGATTTAGTTGTGGAGGAATTGGTCTTTATGCTTCGAGATGTCCAAAAAGAGCTAAGAGGAATAGACAAAAATTTAGCAAAGAAAACAAAGGTAAGAAGATCAACAAAACATATTATGTGAATGAAGATTCTGGTATTTTTGGTGAAGAATCTAAGTATGGAGATTTTGATAACAATGAATGCTTATTCTTCGCTATAAAATATGAATCTACTTTTGCTGATACTAAAAGAAAAGTGAAAGAAAATGCTTTGAAAAAGAGTGAAGGTACATGATAATTTCTTCTCTTCATGCTAAACAAGAAAAGATCTATTGGGTTGTTGATAATGGATGTTCACATCACATGATTGGTGATAAGAGTAATTTTGTTAAACTTTAAAATTATGATGGTGGCTTAGTTAAATTTGAAGATGATATTGGTGCTAAGATTTGTGGAATAGGTTCAATCAGTTTTTGTGGAAAGCATAATACTGACGATGTCTACAATGTTAAGGGTTTAAGACATAATATTTTAAGTGTTGGAAAAATGTGTAGTAAAGGATATAATATTTTATTTGAGGATGAAAGATGTGAAATCAAGAAATGATCTAGAATAGTGATTTCTATAGGAAAGAAGTCAGAAGGAAATATTTATCAACTTAAACATGTTGATGGATATTTCTTTAAATGAATCAAATTAATGATAGTTGGCTATGGAACTAGAGGATGTGTCATATGAATTTTGATAACATGGGAATAATCAGTGTTGTGTATGTTGTAAGACATCTACCAATGATTACAAAGCTTGTTAATTCTATGTGCAAGAATTTTTAGTTTGGAAAGCAAGCTATAGATAACTTCAGGTCAAAGGAACAATCTCCCACTAGACTAAGTTAGATTTGATTCACACAGATATTTGTGGTCCTAAAAAAGTGAGAAGTCTATAAGGTGAAAGGTACTTTATGCTTTTAATTGATTATTACTCTAGATACACATGGGTTACTTTTCTTAGAGAAAAATATGATGCACTAGAAAGATTCAAGGAATTTAAGGGTATGGTTGAAAATGAAGCAAACTTGAGAATAAAATGTTTAAGGTTTGACAGAGGTGGTGAATTTACCTTGAATGAGTTATAATTTTTTTTGTGAAGTTCATGAATTAAAAAGGAAATTATCTACTCCTAGAACTCCTTAGTATAATGGAGTTGTTGAAAGGAAAAATGGAATGATTTAGGAAGCTGCTAGATCAATGATTATTGAGGTAGGTCTACCAAAATTTTATTGGAGAGAAGCTATTCATACTGCTATTTATGTGTTCAATCGAGTGCAAGAAAAGGATAATAGTACAAAGACCCCCTATGAGCTATGGTGTGGAATAATTCCTATGGTCAAGTATTTCAAGGTATTTGGAAGCAAATGTTAGATTAGAAGAGATGAAGAAAATTTAAGGAAGTTTGATATTAGATGTGATAAAGGTATCTTCCTTGGATACTCTACTAGAAGCAAAGATTACAAATTTTTTAATAAATGTCTAAGAAATATTGTAGAAAGCACAAATGTCAGGGTGGATGAAGCATTGAATAATTCAGTCAAATTTGATGGATATGTTTCGGATGAACCTTATTGCATAGAAGTTTAAGAAGCTATTGAAGAATAGGAAAAACATAATGAAGAAAAGGAAGCTTTGGTGGTGTCCCAAAAGACACCTAAATATGTGCAAAGGAATCATTTAGGAAATTAGATCATTAGAGACAAGAGGAAAAGAGTTTTAACAAGAAGTAGAGCTACTGTTGCTGGTGAGATAAATCTATTTCTACTTTTTGAAATGGAACCAAAGACAGTGAGTGAAGCATGTAAACATGAGCATTGGATGAAAGCTATGGAAGAAGAACTTATGCATATTGAGAAGAATCAAACTTGGAATTTGGTCCCTAGACTGAAAAATAAAAACATAATTGGATCAAGGAGGGTATACAAAAATAAATCAAGGCTTATGTGTAAGGGCTACTCACAAGTAGAAGGTATAGATTTTTAGGAGAATTTTGTTCTGATGGAAAGGATGGAAGCTATCATGACGTTTTTGGAATTTTATCTCATAAAGATTTTAAGGTTTATTAGATGGATGTAAAGTTTGCATTTTTAAATGGTGAATTAGAAGAAGTGTGCATGGAACAACCAAAAGGATTTCAGTTGTTAGATCAACTGGATATGGTCTATAGATTCAAGAAAGCTTTATATGATTTAAAGCAAGCTCCTAGAGCTTGGTATGTAAGGTTAGATAAATATTTGATTCAACAAGGGTTCAATAAAGGTACTGAAAATAGTAATATGTAATTCAAAATTGAAAATGACAAGATTTTGATAGTAGTTGTATATGTTGATGGCATTATCTTTGAAGGAAATTAAACATTGTGCAAGATTTTTTCTGAAGAGATGCAAAAATAATTTGAGATGTCTATCTTTGGTGAGATGAATTTATTTCTTAGGCTGCAAATTAATCAAACAAAAAAAGGAAAAAAAATTTCATAGTAAAAGTATGTAAAATAAATGTTGAAGAAGTTTGGAATGGATGGTTTCAAATCAGTATGCAATCCTATGGTGACTGTCTATAAATTGAGAAAAGATGATGATTCACCTAAGGATGATCAAAGAAAATATAGATCTATGATTGGAGAATTGTTGTATTTAATTACTACTAGACTAGATATTATCCATGTAGTTTGTCTTGTGGGTGGATTTCAAGAAGATCATAGAGAAACATGTGTTGTTGTTGTTAAGAGGATATTCAAATATTTGAATGGAACTCCATATTATGGCTTGTGGTATCCTTGGTATACTAACTTTACACCAAGTTCTTATACAGATGCATATTAGGAAGGTTGTGTTGATGACAAAAAAAGTACAAGTGGTGGTGCATTCTTTCTTTGTTGTAGATTGGTGTCATGGTTGAGTAAAAAGAAAGATTTAGTTTCTTTATCTACTACTGAAGTTGAGTATATTGCTACTGCATCTTGTTGTACACAAGTTTTATGGATGAAATAGGCATTGAAGTATATCAGAGTAATATATGATTATCCCATTTCTATCTTCTATGATAATACAAACACACTTAACATTTCAAAGAATCTAGTGATGCATTCAAGGGAAAAGCATATATCTATCAAGTGTCACTTTTTGAGAGAGAAGGTTGTGGAGAATGAAGTCAAGATTGAGTATGTATCAATGAAGGATCATGTTGTTGATATATTTACGAAGGCTCTTCCTAAAGACAATTTCGAGTATCTCGTAGAGAAGTTAGGGGTCATTTCCCCTCCTTTATTGAAATAGATGCATATGGAGATGGATCAATCCAGTGGGTCTATGTATCTATCTTTCTTTTGGATTGATGTTTTTTGGCTACCTCTCAGGTGAAATAGGTAGTATCTTCTGTGTTTGGGAGTATTCAATATTGGTAATGGTCTTTATGTCAATGAGGAAATTAGTGAAAATGTCTTTTTCCTTTTCCATTGATGTCAAAGGGGGAGAAATAATCATGTGAAAAAAATTATCTACTAAGGGGGAGAAAGTAAAATCACCAGAAAGTGTGTTCAAAGCTATTATGTTGTCTTTGATGGTTTTTCACATCATGTGTTGCCATCAATGACAAAGGGGGAGATTTTTGCAAGTATGAAGATGTTGAAAGAATGAAGGTGTTGTCTTTGATGTCAATTGGTTAACTCATTAACAACTAGTTCCTACTATCATTGATGTCATCCATGCAAGTTATTGGTTGTATATGTCAAGAATATTGAGAAAATTGTAATAAAGGAAGGTTACAGGTACTGAGTGTTTGCTCCAGGTTTTGCTCTAGAATTTTCTCCTATGTTTGTGTGGTTCATATAAGTTAATCATGGCTATTGGAGGTTTCTATATCTAGATTTTGGGTTTTTGGTGTTGTATAGTGTGAGTTATGTTCACCAGTTATGAAGTATGTTTTTCAATGTGTTTGGATGATGTCTGGGAGAAATATGATTGCTCTGGATTTATTCTTGTTTGAATCTTATGACTTGCGGTATTGGAGTTAAGCTGATATGAATTTTTTGAAGACATTTTTGTTATCTGGAATGATTGGATCATGTTAAGGTTTTGTGTGCTTAATTGATTTCTATTTTTTACATTGGTTTTGATGACCTTATGTTTAACACTACTTTCAAAGATCAAGGAAGCATGTTGAAGAATTTTGGGACTTATTTAGGTCCTCATTAAGTATGTGTTTGGGTCACCCTCATTCTAAATGGTGTATGGACAGCTTTGGGTGATTTTCAAAGTTGAAGATGGTTTAAATACTTATGAAAGAAATGATGATGACAGCAAGAAAGATAGATGTGAAATAGTTTGTATGTGAAGAGAGTTTGTGCAGATCAATACGAAATTTAATTGTTGAGTTTCTAAAAGTAGTGAGATGAAGGTGTGCTCTATCATTCAAGCATGTTTTCAAGTGTGTGAGTGGATTGTGGTGGAAATATTCATTGCAATGAGATTTTTTTCTCTCTGTAACAAATTACTTCTATCTTCTTTGTAATTATGTGGCAGTGAGCCTTTTGGGTGGTTAACCCTAGTTGGAAAGTGAGTCTTTATCTAGACAGTGAGTCATGTTTTGCAAATGATCCTTTCTCTAGTAGTGAGCCTTTGTATTCAGTTTTGATATTCTATATATTTTGAGCTAATCCTCACTGTGATTTTTCCCTTATTTGGTTTTCCATGTAAGTCTAGTGTTGCTATGTTTTTTCTTCTTTCAGTTTTTGCATTTGCACTTAATGTTAAATCATATTAGAAAAGTAACAGATTTATGAAGGGTAGTTGAATTAATCTCAAGTGAATGTTGTGAAGGAAAAATTTGCTACAACTGATTCACCCCCCCTCTCAGTTTTCTTATTCAACATTCTACATTGAATCTTCATCAAAATATTGCCATAATGTCATGGAGGTTGAAGAAGTAAGTAATCTCTATTTTTTGTGTGAATTTGGCATAAAATAGGTAGATTTAATATGTTTCTTGATGTAAATTTATTTATTTTTTAGGAAATGATAATTCACCTCCAAACCCTCCTCAAATTCCTTTTCAAATTCCTAATTCACCTCATGTTCAAATCCCTGCTAAGGAACAATCCCAACAAACACCTCCAACAACTCCTCAACATGCTCCAAGAACTTAAGAAAAATTAATGGAGCAAGTTGAAAATAACAAAAAATAAATTGGGGATATAATTGCAAGGTTGAAAGATCCTACAAGATCAACCTCGCATAGAACCACACTTTCTCACTCACTTGAATCAATATTATCACATGTAGATTCAATTAGAAAGAAAATAAGTGGTTGGTCAAACAAGAGACAAGAGTTTAGAGAAATTTATGTAGATAAATTATCCTATAAACAAGTGAAAGATGAAAATATTACCAAAATTAACTTATCTACCCTATTGAAAAACCCCTAAAATGAATCAACCTTTACATCCTTCAAGAAAGAGGTTATGTATCCATTGGTGCAACCACCAAGGGATAAAGAACCATTTTTGGAGGAGGTTGAAGATGGTTTTTGACTAGATCCTCCATGTAAGAGTAATGAGGTATCACAATATTTTTTGAGGAAAGTCTACTTTAAGCTTTTTTTTAATAAAATTCTAAACTATTTGATATGTGAGACTTCTAGGGTAGAGGTGGGGCCTCCACATAGGAAAGAGTTAGGGCATGTATCAATGTATATTAACTATTGAGTTGATTACTTGCTAGACCAACATATGTGTATGTGACTATACATTTTTTTGTAAAGGAGAGTGTTGAGTTCAACACATTCCAGTCAATTAGTTCCCTCACCTAGAGTCTTATATAGCATACTAGTCCTCTAACACAGGTTTAGCATGAAAAGTTTGTGACAAGTAGAGTTCCACCTCATTATTGTCAGGCTTGCAAGTCTACAGTTGTTCAAATGGTGATGATATATTCCCTCCTTCATGAGGCATTTGGACTTGATAGTTAGGTTAATATTAACACATTCATTGAATTGAATTTATTAAATTTAATTTTTGAAATATAAGATTAAGTATATTAGTTGAATGATTATTATGAAATTTTAGTGTCATAGCATTCACTTTTTTCTTAGTGGTCCTCCACCTCCCTATTATGTGACCACATGTATTAAATATTGTAGTGTCAAAAAAAGGGTCCTTTGACTTTTTCACACTCATTTGGGTCCTCCTTGTAGATTTTGGCTTAATGTTTCCTTGATTTATTGTTGTAATGTGGATAACACATTCACATTAGGTCTTGGGACCTTGTGAAATAATGGAATTTAATGGTGCCTTGCAAAAGTGTTGTGAAGTGTTGTAACACACTTTCACACTTTTCTAGGGTTTTATCAATTCACTAAGCATAATAAACAAAATTTATTTATAATTAATCTTAATCTTGCCTTATTTGGAGTGTTGTAAAGTGTTGTAACACACTTTCACATTCCTCTAGGATTATCATTAATAATTGGGCTTCCTTATGCTTTAATTAGCCCTATTTTGCATCCACAAGCCCCATTTATTGCATCTTTTCAAGGATAATCCCAACACCAATCATTAATCAATCAAAATTAAGGTGTTACTAGATTGTGTGGTCTATATTTAGTGTGTGGGACTCATTCGCCATCTTGGTTGAATTAGTCCCACCTAGGTCTTTTTGACCCTGGTGTAGGTTTAAAACATTTCTAGACAATTTGATTTTTGGTCCCATACATTATGTGTGATGGGAATCATTCACCACCTTGGGCGAATGAGTCCCATGTGACCTAAATTAAAATTTAAATCAAATTTCTGGTGGGATTTTATTCTCCTAGATATGATGTTAGCTTGTAGTGTTGTAATTTCAAGAATTCTTGCATAATTAAGTATAATTAGAAGGTTCTTTCACTCATATTCCCATCTAGAAACACCTAGAATTCAAGAGATCATTAAGCATTTACAAGAGCATTCAAAGCATTTCAAGGGTAGATTATCAAGCTTTCAAGAGCATTCTTCAAGCATAAATTTGTTGCAAGAATGGAAAAGGAATGAAGTGTTGTCATTGATGTCAACTAGTCACCTAGTTATCTAAGAGTTTTTATTGATTGTATATGTCAAGGATATTGATACAATCATATTAAAAGAAGGTTGTTGGTTTTGGTGCTTGTGAACTATTGTTTTCTGTGTTGTGATTGAAGTTCGAGAGAATTGTTGCTGGTTCAAATTTCTCTTTGAAGAAATCTTATGGTGTATGGTTCAATATTTGTGTTTCGCTAGTTCTATTGAAGTTGGTTTTGGCATTTATAAGTATCGAGCTTAATTGATCTATGTGTTTTACACTGGTGTGGTTGACTGTGTATCAAGCACTACTTTCAAAGCTAATGAAGCATGTGTTTGGGTCACCCTCATTCTAATTTCACCCTAGGATGTTTGGTGCTGACCTAATTTGAAAGTTGAAGTTGGATGGTTGAATTTGTATCTTTTCAAGGTTGAAGATAGTATAAATATAGAATGTGCTAGCAATGAAAATTGTACATAAGAGAAGGAAGATAAGTGAAAGAACATATGAGACTTTGATGCTATTCTTAAAGTGTGTGAGTTAAGTGTTTGTTTGTTTTGTGTGAAGTTTAACATTGGGTTTCCATATGCTATGAATAGAAGAAAAACTCTATCATTCAAGCGAGTTGATCAATGATTGTGGTGGAATCTTCATTGCATTGGGATTGTTGTCTCTTTGTAACAAGTTTTCTTTTTGTTCTTTGTATCTTTGTTGTAGTGAGCCCTCCAAGTTGTAGCCCTGTGGACATTGAGTCTAGATAGTGAGTCCTTATCTCAAGCAGTGAGCCTTTTTGTAATTGGTTTTGATATTCTCTATAGTGTGAGTTAATCCTCATCATGGTTTTTTTGTCATTGGGTTATCCGTGTAAATTTGGTGTTATTGTGTTTGTGCATTTTCATTTGATGGTTAATCACTTATCCAGTTTATGTGTTAGCTTTGATAATTGAATTTAAGGTTATAATCTGTGACAACTGATTTTCCCTCCCTCTTAGTTTTCCTATCCAATAATTGGTATCAGAGCTTGGTTCCTTGGTGAAGAGCTTAACCACTTAAGGAAGGTCCATGATGGCTAACAAAATGGTCTTTGATTATCCAAAGTTTGATGGAACTAACTATAGTATTTGGAAAGTACTAATGGAAGAGTATCTGGATTATTGCAGATTTGATGTAGAGAAAGCTTACAAGAATCCCTACACTCCTCATGCAAATGGTCTGAGTAGACCTGAGAAAATTATAGCACATGAAGCAAATAACAAGGCGATGTTCATCTTGAAGAATAGTTTGGTACATTCCAAGTTGATTAAGGTCCAAAATTTGAAGACAACTACGGAAATCTAGGATGCTTTAGAAAGAGTGCACAACGGTGATGAAAGAGTGAAAGAAGAAAAGTTAAAAAATTTGGAAACATAGTTTTATCTTATATATATGTCCAAAGATGAGAATGCCAAAGCTTATGTACAAATATTAGATTAGGTAGTGGCTGGAATGCGATCTCTTAGCACTACTATAGATGAAACTAGAATTGTTACTAAGGTTCTCAAAACTCTTCTTGATGCTTACAATGAAAAGGTGAGTGCTATTGAGTAGACTATAGATTACAAGAAATGTACTAAGGATCTGTTGTTAGGATTCTTGACATCTTATGAAGAGAACTTTGAAGAAATCAAGGCTAAATTTTTAAGAAGATTGAGAAAAGGCTCAGGTAAGTATGAGGGTAAATTTCCCTTTAAATGCTTTAGTTGTGGAGAAATTGGTCACTATTCTACAAAGTGTTCGAAAAGAGCTAAAAAGAATAAACAAAGATATGAGAAAGAAAGGAAAGGCAAGAAGATTAATAGAGCTTACTATGTTAATAATAATGCTAGTATTTTAGATGAAGATTCAAACCATGAAGATCCAGATGACAATGAATGCTTCTTCTTTGCAATTAAAGATGAACCTAATTCTACTAATTCAAAAAGATAGATAAAGGAAAATCCTGGGGAGAAGGAGAAGGATAAGGAGAAGGAGAAATATGAAGGTACAATTATCTCTGGCATACATGCTAAACAAGAAAAGAATTTTTGGGTAGTTGATAGTGGTTGTTCACATCACATGACTAGTGACAAGAGTAAGTTTGTGAAACTTGACAAATATGATGGAGGTTTTGTTATGTTTGGAGATGATACTGGTGCTAAAATTTTTGGGATAGGTTCAGTAAGTTTTGATGGCATGAATCATACTGGTGATGTCTACTATGCTAAGGGTTTAAGGCATAATCTATTGAGCATTAGTCAAATGTGTAGAAAGGCATATGATCTTGTGTTTAAGGATGAGAAGTATGAGATTTAGAAAGGATTAGTACTATTCAAGCTATGAGATATCTATTGAGAATTACAAAGATAGTAAATGCTATCTATAGGAATTCCCAGTTTGGGAAACAAATAAGAAATCATTACAAATTAAGGGAATAATATACTATTAGATTGCTTTATTTGGTTCATATAGATCTTTGTGGTCCTATGAGAGTACGAAGTCTACTTGGTGAAAGTTACTTTATTCTTTTAATTGATGATTATTCTAGATATACATGGGTTACATTTTTGAGAGAAAAATTAGAAGCATTAGATAGATTCAAAGCATTCAAGGCTATGGTTGAAAATGAAGTGAATTTGAAGATAAAATGCTTGAGATCTGATAGAGGTGGTGAATTCACCTCCCATGAGTTCAATATGTTTTGTGAAGTGAATGGAATAAAGAGACAATTATCTGCTTTGATAACTCCTCAACAAAATGGAGTTGTTGAAAGGAAAAAAATAACAGTTCAAGAAGCTTCTAGGTCAATGATCACTAAAGCCATATTATCGAAAGCCTACTAGAAAGAAGCTATTCACACTGTTGTATATGTATTGAACTGAGTTTAGGAAAGACAAAATAGTACGAAGAATCCCTATGAGCTGTGGCACAGATGAATTCCTATAGTTAAATATTTCAAGGTATTTGGAAGCAAATGCTACATCAGAAGAGATGAGGAAACATTGGGGAAGTTTTATACAAGAAGTGATGAAGGAATATTTATTGGTTACTCTACTACAAGCAAGGCATGTAGATGTTTCAACAAAAAATTGAGGAAGATTATGGAAAGCTCAAATGTAAAGGTTGATGAAATAGTGAAGAATTCTATTGATATCAAGATGGATATGTATTTGATGAACATAGTTGTACAAGAATAGAAGAAATTAAAGAAGAACAAGATAGAGATGAACAAAATGAAAGAGAAGAAGATGCTCTAGTGATGTCCCCTAAAACACTGAAATATGTACAAAGTAATCATTCAAAAAGTTAGATTATTGGAGACAAGACAAAAGGTGTGTTGACTAGAAGCAAAGTTGTTGCTGAAGTAAATTTGTGCTTACTCTCTGAAATTGAGCCCAAGTCAGTAAGTGAAGTCTATGAGGATGAACATTGGAAGGAAGCAATGAAGGAAGAAATTTTATAGATTGAAAAAATCATACTTGGGAATTGGTCCCAAGATTGGTAGAAAAAAATATCATTGGATCAAAATGGGTATTCAGAAACAAGCTAGATGAAAAGGGAAAAGTGGTCAGAAATAAAGTAAGGCTTGTGTGTAAAGGTAACTCACAAGTGGAAGGTATAGATTTTTAGGAAACCTTTGACTCGGTAGCAAGAATGGAAGCTATAAGGATGTTCTTCGCATTAGCTACTTATAAATATTTCAAAGTCTATCAGATGGATGTCAAGTCAACATTTTTGAATGGTGAACTAGATGAAGAGGTCCACATGGAACAACTAGAAATATTGTAGTTAACAGATAACCTGGATATGGTGTGTAGATTGAAGAAAGCTTTATATGGACTAAAGCAAGATCCTAAAACCTAGTATGCAAGGTTGGATATGTATTTGAATAAAAAAGGATTTAACAAAGGTGTGACAAATAATAATTTGTATTTCAAGACTGAGAATGACAAAATCTTGATTGTAGTGGTATATGTTGATGACATTATCTTTGGAGAAAATGAAAAGATGTGCAAATTTTTTGTGGAAGAAATGTAGAAAGAATTTGAAATTTCTATGTTTGGCAAGAGGAATTTCTTTCTTGGGCTATAAATTAATCAAACAAAGAAAGGAATTTTCATTTCACAATCTAAGTATGTGAGAGAAATGTTGAGAAAATTTGGTATGGATGGTTCCAAACTTGTAAGTGCTCGTATGGTGATTGCATGAAAGTTGGGAAAAGATGATGATTCACCTACGACTGATCAAAGCAAGTATAGATCTATGATTGGTGGACTACTATATTTGACTATTACTAGACTGAATATTAGGCATGCAGTTTTTATCGTGGCTATATTTCAAGAGGATCTAAAGGAAACATATGTTACTGCAGTTAAACGAATATTTAGATATTTGAAAGGTGCTTCAGATTATGGATTATGGTATCCTAAAGATACTGATTTTACACTCAGTGCTTATATGGATGCAAATTGGGCTGGAAGTGTAGATGATAGAAAAGTAAAAGTGGTGGTGCATTTTTTCTTTGATGTAGATTGGTGGCATGGTTGAGTAAGAATCAAGATTTAGTCTCTTTTTCTATTGCTAAAGTTGAGTATATTGTTGTTGCATTATGTTGTACACAATTTTTATGGATGAAATAGACATTGAAAGATATCATAGTGCTACATGATGCTCCTATTTCCTATCTTTTATGATAACAAAAGTGAAATTATCATTTCTAAGAATCCTGTGATGCACTCTAGAATGAAGCATATATCATTTCTTAAGAGAGAAGGTCATGGAGAATGAGGTCAGGCTTGAGTATGTTTCAACAAAGGATCAAATTGTGGATATATTCATAAAGGCTCTTCCTAAAGATACTTTTGAGTATCTCTAGGATAAGCTAGGGGTTATTGTTCCCCCCTTTACAAACTAAGATGAATTTAGAGATGCATCAATCCTATGGATTCATAGTTCTATCTCTTTGGATTGATGGTTTTTGATAGCTACCCCTCAAGGGGAGCAGACAAATTTTCTAAGTGTTTTCATTATGAGTATCATTTTTCATTTCAAAGGAAATTTTGATGGACATATCTTTTTCCTTTGCCATTGATGTCAAAGGGAGAGAGAGAGCATGTGAAAAAAAAGAAAAAAAGGAGAAATAATATGAAAAAAAAAAGGTTAATAAGAGAAAGTAGGTGATGAGGAAGATGATCTTCTAAAAGGGGAGAAGCACAAAGACAAATCTTGATAAGTATTTTCAAAATAGGTATGGTGTCTGAGTGCGAATTATATACAGAGATTGCAATTTATGTAGAAGAGTAGATTGTTATTCTTTGAAGGCTGAGTTTTCTAATAAGTGAATTACATCTGGTTGTATCTGTGATTACATCAATTTGTGGTGCTTCTATTTGGCCTTCATATCATCCTGTTGTAAAGGAGACAATTTGCATCTACATTCAATATATAAGTGATATATTGTTGTTGGGTTTTTCTCCCTTAAGTGGAGGGTTTTCCCATAGTATCTGTTGTGTTATTGTGTTTATTTTGAATTAAATTTATCCGCTCTAATCTGAACGTAAAATTAACATGGTATCAGAGCAGGTTTGAAGAATATCTTGATCAAATTTAGTCTTGTAGTGATACTCCTTATTCTCTTTCTCATCTTTGATCACTTCTATCTCTTCGTCAAGATGGTGAATGGTCTTAAGATCGAGGACAAACTTGAGGGAGCATCAAATTTCACATCTTGGAGATTCAAAATTATGCTCACCTTGGAGGAAAATAAATTGGCAAATTTCATGGAGAGAAGAGTCCCTGAGCCTACGGATGAGCAAGAGAAGGTTCAATGGAAGAAGAAATATATTAAGGCAAAGAAGATGTTACTTGATTCTGTGAAGGATCATATTATTTCTATCATCTCCAAGTTAAAGATGACAAGAGAGATGTTTAAAAATTTGGAGGAGATGTACAAAATCAACAACACAAGCCATACACTTGCACTGAAGCAACAACTTCATCATGTTAAGATGGAAAAAGGAGAATCTATTATTGCTTACTTCATGAATATTTCTAAATTGAGAGATCAACTCTCTACTATTGGTCATGTTGTTGATGACAAGGACTTGACCATGCTTTCCCTTAATGGTCTTCCTTCATCTTGGGAGTCTTACATTCAAGGAATTAGTGCAAGATCCAAACTTCCCAAGTTTGATCGGTTGAGGGTGGATTGCATTCAAGAAGAGTCTAGGTTGTTTGTGAGAGGTATTGGTCAAAGCTCGACGAATGAAGACATTCATGTTCTCACCACCCAATCCTCGAAGAAGAAAGGGAAAGATGGAAAGAAAGGATATTTCAAGAGGAATAGAGATAAAGGAGCTGATGGTGCTCCCACATTCAAGAAGAAGAGGGACCTCTCTAAAGTCCAATGCTTTAGATATGACAAGTATGGTCACTATGCAAAGGATTGTCCAACTAGGCCTAAGCAACAAGCTACCATTGAAGATGTTGATGAGATCTATCTACAAAAGGATTCATGTGAATACTTATTCTATTCAGCCTTGTCAATCAATGTACCTATTGACATCAACACTTGGTTGATTGATAGTGGTGCCTCTCACCACATCACCAGTTTGAGGGAGAATCTAACTAATTTGGTGGAGAGAGATTATAGTGAAAAAGTCATTATTGGAGATGATGCTAGATACTCTATGAATGGAATTGGGACCTCCACTCTTCACTTGGATTTTGAAATTTCCCTATAGTTGAGTGATGTTCTATTTGGTCCAGGAATCAAGTGAAACCTTGTTTCTATTTCAGCCTTGGAAGACAAGGGGTACCCAGTTGCATTCTCAAAAGGAAAAGTTCTTATGTGGATGAAAAACTCAAAACTTCAAGACTGCTTAGGTGATTGGAGTTAGACATGAGAGCCTCTACAGGCTATGCACTCATCCACTTTAGGCTCTAGTGCATGATTCCTCAAGTTTGTGTGAACTTTGGCATCGAAGATTAAATCACCTTCACTTTCAAGCTCTACCTATCATGGAGATGATGGTCATGGGCCTTTCGAAGTTCCACTAGGAGCACAAATGTACTTGTAGAGGCTGTGATTTGGGTAAGAATACAAAAGGTCCATTTCATAGTAGAGAAAGTAGATCCAAATGTATTCTAGATCTTATTCATTCTAATTTATGTGGTCCAATGTGTGTTGCTTCTTCGAGTGGTTTCTTGTATTACATTATTTTTATTGATGACTACTCTAGAAAGACTTGGATTTATTTCTTAAAATCTAAAGAATTTGAGGAGGTATTAGAGAGGTTCAAGGAATTCAAAGCTCAGGTAGAGAATCTTTCCAGAAAGAAAATAAAAGTTCTTAGATCCTACAGTGGAGGAGAGTACACTTCTAGAAACTTTCAAAACTTTTGCATTGAAGCTGGGATTAAGAGGGAGTTATGTGTCCCTTATAATCCTCAATAGAATAGTATTGCTAAAAGGAAGAACATATCTATTGTGGAAGCAACTAAAGCCATGATTCATGACCAAGATCTGCAAACCTTCCTTTGGGCTGAAGCATCCATGACAACTGCCTATGTTCATAATATAATTCCTCACCGAATCTTGGAGAACATGACTCCTAAAGAAGTGTTCACAGGAGTAAAACTAGAAGTAAGTCATTTGAGGATCTTTGGATGTCCAGTATATGTTCATGTACTAAAGGACAAGAGAACAAAGTTGGACACTTCTAGCAAGAAGGGGATATTTGTAGGTTACAGTGAGACATCAAAAGCCTATAGAATTTACATTCCAGGTTAGAAGTTGATCAAGATCAGTAGAGATGTCACATTTGAAGAAGATGTTGCATTCAGAAGATCCAAGGGAACTCACATGGAGATTGAAAATGAAGAGTCTCCTTAGGATATGGAAGTTGACCATGCTCCTGAGATTCAGAGGGAGGCTCCTAAACCTAAAGAAGATGATGATCCAGTTGAGCCCTTGGAGCCTATTGATGGGCCTAAAGATATTATGATTGGAAGAAAAAGACCTCTTTGGGCTAGGCAAACAATGTAGGAGGAAGAAAGGTTTGCAACCCCAAGATGAACCTTTAGAGAAAGTAAGAGACCTCACAAGTTTTCTAGTTATGTAGCCTTGATGAGTTAGATTATTGAGTCTGAGCCTTCCAGTGTAGAGGAAGCTTCTAGTTAACAAGTTTGGAGAGATGCTATGTCAGAAGAGTATCAATCCATTATCAAGAATGATGTTTGGGACATTGTTCCTAGACTCAAAGGAAAATCTATGGTATCTTCTAAATGGCTTTTCAATATCAAGCATGCAACTAATGGGAGCATTGAGAAGTACAAGGTTAGATTCGTGGATAGAGGGTTTTCACAAAAATAGGGAGTTGACTATGAAGAAACATTCGCTCCAGTTTCTCATTATACTTTTGTCAGGACAATCATTGCTATTGCTACATCTAGAGGATGGAAGATTTGCCAAATGGATGTGAAGACAACTTTTCTAAATGGTGTAATCAAGGAAGAAGTATATATTGAGAAACCTGATGGATTTGAGGTACGTGGGAAGGAGTCTCATGTTTGTAGGCTGAAGAAGGCCTTGTACGGTCTTAAGCAGGCTCCTTGTGCTTGGTATAAAAGAATTGATCATTACTTGTCAAGCTTGGGCTTCTCCAAGAATGATACTGATTCTAACCTGTATTTCAAGGTAATTGATGGCAAAGCATTGATTTTGGTTTTGTATGTTCATGATCTAATTCTTAATGGAGAAGAACACCTCATTATCAAATGCAAGAAGGAGTTAGCGTCTAAATTTGAAATGAAGGATCTTGGTCTCATGCATTAGTTCCTTGGCTTAGAAGTATGGTAGAAGCTAGATGAGATGATTCTAAGTCAAGGGAAGTATACTATTGATATTCTAAAGAGGTTTGGTATGATGGATTGAAAATCCATGTCTACGCCCATGGAGACCAACTTACATAAGTTGAAAGAGGTTGTAGCTAGTTCAGATTTGGTGGACCCCACAATGTACAGACAATTGATTGGATTGTTGATGTATCTAGTCAATACCAGACCAGATATTTGCTATGCAATGAGTGCACTTAGTCAGTTCATGTGTGAACCCAAGCGAATACATCTAGTTGCAGCAAAGCATATCCTAAGATACTTGCATGGCACAGATGGGTATGGCTTGAGATATTCTTCTGGTGTGGATTTGAAGTTGCATGGATATACTAATTTTGATTGGCTAGGGTGTGTTACTAATCGTAAGAGCACCTCTAGATGTTGCTTTAGTTTGGGGTCTGCAATGATATCCTAGTGTAGCAGGAAGCAGTCTTCTGTGGCATTGCGTATAGCAAAGGACAAGTATATAGCAGCTTGTATGGCAGCTTGAGAAGTAGTGTGGCTTCGGAAGCTCCTTGTAGGATTGTTTGGACAATCAATGGAGCCAACTATCATTCATTGTGATAACCATAGCTCTGTGAAGCACCTTTCTATCAATCTTGTGTTTCATGACATAACCAAACATGTTGAGATAAAATACTACTATATTAGAGATATGGTATTGAGGAAAGAAATCCAGTTGAAGTATATCAACACTGATGAGTAGACGACAAACATTCTCACCAAACATCTCTCCAAGATAAATTTTCTGCACCTTCGAGACAAGCTTGGTATGGTGGAGAGTCAACCTAGCTGAGGAGTCTCAATATCAATGATCCTCTTTAATGCATTTCTCTTTGAGAGAGATTTGAGGTGCAAGCCCTTGGTAATGCATTTCTCTTTGATATTTGAGGTGAAATCCCTTGTTTCCACCCTCTGGGAGATCCATGGTGGATGTCATGTGTGTGAATCAATGACAACATCACATGAGAGAGTCCATGATGATTTTCTTGTACTTGTGTTTTCACCCTCTAGGAGAGCCATGGTGAATGTCATGATGAGGTGACAACATCATGTTGAGTAATGAGCACTTGTACATACCATACATGGGTGTAGCGATGATGGTTGATATCATGATGAGGTGATATCTTTCCTTTCCACATATGGGAGTAGCCATTGTGGTTGACATCACGATGAGGTGATATGTCTTATGCAGCTGGAAGTATCCTCCCTAGTTGAGAGGGAGTGTTGATGTTGATACAGCATCAGGCTTCTACTTCCAGCCCACTTCAATAAATGGAGAGCAATTTGAATTATAGCCTAACGACTATTTAAATTGCTAGATCAATTTCCTATGAAGAGGCACGTCCATTTCTAAATAATGTTTTATTTATTGAGGTCGACATCTATCTTATGAAGAGGCATGATTTGCATTAAATAATATTTAATTATTGAGAAGGCTGACATCTCCCTTGGACACTATTTACAAAGGGACATACTCCTTCATTGGGACATGATTTAATGAAGGGATGTGTTCTTCTATGTAGGCTGACTTGTTTTGAAGGGTCACGTCCTCCTCTCCACTTTGTATATATATTCGATGGCACTTCATTGTTTGTCATCAGTTTTTAGTTCATATCATATTCATTCATTCAAGTTCAAGTGTGAATTATATAGAGGAGAGATTATGATTTATGTAGAAGAGTAGATTGTTATTCTTTGAAGGCTAAGTTTTCTAATCAATGAATTACATCTGGTTGTATCTATGATTGCATCAGTTTTTGGTGCCACTATTTGGCCTTCATATCGGCCTCTTGTAAAGGAGACAATTTGTGTCTACATTTAATATATAAGTGATATATTGTTGTTGGGTTTTTCTCCCTCAAGTGGAGGGTTTTCCCAGGGTATCTACTATGTTATTGTGTTGATTTTGAATTAAATTTCTATGCTCTAATCTGATTGATTATTATGAGTAATTTGATATTTTGTAATGTTGGAATATTTATTTAAGTGTGAAATATAAATTATGTTTTGATTTTAGAAAAGGTATGGTGTTGTTATTCTATAATTTGTACATGTTCCTATCATTTACTATGCAATTCATATAATTTTATGTCACATAAATAGACTAGGAAAATTAAATTAAAATTTCATTAATGCAATTTTTCTGTGTTCTAGCTGCATTTCATCCCCACTTCATTCACTACTTTCCTCCCTTAGGTATACTGCCACAACACCTCTCGCAACTTTACAATCCCCAGATTGACACTTAGACCAAGCTGGAATATTTATTTTTCTTTACCCCAATCTTGGACTATCACTATCATTAAGAAGAAGGATGAAAGTTCACATGCTCTCATTATGATAGGAAAGGTCATGATGAAGATCATTGCTGGCAGTTGCATCTAGAATTGAAGCCAAAATGGGTTCGTAAATAGAAAGGTAAGAAGGAGGCCACAAATGTTGTTATGAATATTGGTTCAAATTTTTAAGATGAAACTAAGATAACAACAATGGGATTGAAAGGTAAGGCTTCTATTTCCAATGTTTCTATTGCTAGTTGTGCTTCTACTCCTCAAGACTATGATTTCCCTAAAGATAGGAAAATAAATGAGCTATTTAACATAAGGGTTGTTGCTAAGCACACTAAAATTGATACACTCATAGATAGTGGATCTCAAATTAAATAATCTCAGAAGATGTAAGGAATTTGGGATTGAAAACTACACCGCAAGTATGTTGATGAGGTACAATTTGATGTGGTTCCACTAGATGTCTGTGGGAAAGTGTTGGGTAGTCCATATTTGTATGATTGAAAGGTCATTTTCTATAGGGAAATTAATCATTATCATTTGTTTAAAGATGACATCAAGTATATTGTACATTCTCATAGGATCAAGACTTGTAGATCTTTTGCAAACACTGGGTAGTTGAAAAGGGCGATTAATGCAAGTAAAGATTTATCTCTTATTTATGTCAAGTCAGGTGGTTCTAGACATGAACTTGAAGAAATCAAGACTAATCATGATCACATGTCACAGGAACACCAATAATACAACTTGAGGAAATAGTAAATGAAAGCATTGATGGTCCAAGTCCTCAACTTATGGTTGGGAATTTGGAGGTTCCCTTGGGTAAAAATGTACCTATTGTGAAAGATAGACATGTTGATTAATTCTCTTTTGTATCTACAGTGTTATTTAGCTTGATATTAGTCAGTGGTTATTGGTTAATAGCTATAATAGTTGATGTAGATGCTTATGTAAGTGATAAAATTATGTATGTGTTCAACAATATTATTATAGTCTTGATTGTGATGATGAGCTAGGTGTACAAATGGACAGATGATACATGACAAGTGGGGAGGCCAACCCTCACTTAAATTCTGAGTAATCAAGCTTTCAAAGGTGTAAAGGCTCTCCAGTAGGGAGGATTGATTCAGATGGATACTTGTGTCAAAATTTGAATTTTTTCATGTGTTCTAGAATTCATCACCATTTTGAAGAGCTCAGAAAACTCAATCCAACACAACTTGAATGGTGTCAAAAGGAGCTCATACGCTCAAGTTATGCTCGGTTAAAGCTAGGTCAAATAGGTACCAAAGGTTGGTCAAAAAGGCAAAAAAATGATCATTCTGAAATTCATCAAAATTAGCATCAAAATGAAGAGCTTGTCATCATGATCCCAACATCACTCATTTCACCAAAATCAAAGCTTGTACATCAAAGATATGTCCAATCAAGATCACATGTAATAGGGTTGACTAGATTGTACGAATGTTGACATCAGCATGATCGTACGATGATGTGGCTGGAGACATGGTAGGTTCTTGAGGTGACACTTGATGGTGACGTGGCATCTAAGTCAACATTTGGGCTCTGAGGTGGCACGCCAATGAATGAACAAATGCCATGTAACCCAATGAGATGGCACCACATGGCACCCCTATTCTCATTCGTCGGGTGAGTTGCTACAAAAATTCACTAAGAAAATTCTAGGTAGGGGATTTGATATTTGATCGCTAACCTTCACATTGCAAGGAAAAGCTTCCACCATTCGGTTGTGCATCATGTGCTTACCCTATATAGCACATTGGTTTTTTTTGTTGTTTTAAAATTGAAAATCAGAGGTTAAAAATAGAAGGGTGGTGTTCGATCACCCAACCACCCCACCACTAAAAATGTTCACCACCACTACACTATTGTGTGGTTCTGAGAACTATTCAGGGCTTGTTACATTTTGAAGACATCCTAAAGCTGAGAATCCCCCAAAACTAAATAATAAACCCTATTTAATTAAATATAAATATTTTTATAGATTGGAGCCTAAGAAAAGATAAATAAAAAGGGCTAAAATAATCTATTAAATGATATTATAAGATATGTAACGATTATTGAAAGGTTTATAAGGGTTTTTAGAGATTTTTAGGATTTTAAGGGGGATTATGAAGGTTTACCAATGTAAATAGGGGGATTTTTTAAGATTTTTACTTGTAATGGGAGATATGCAATATTTTTCAAAATCATATGGTTATGGGCCATATTGGGTAATTTTTTTGTATAAAAGAGGGGGTAGGATGTGAGTTGAGTTGTGATTTTTGTGAGAGAATTTTCTTGGTGAGTTTAAGTGTCCAAGTCTGTGCTTCAGAGAAGTGTTATTCTGTCACACTTGAAGGAGAGGAAATTTGTAACTCTTACAAAACCAAGAGGAGACTTGTGACAATTTAAGAGCCTTGTAAACCATTTTCTGGACAATAATCAAGGATCGATCACTTTGTTGGAGAGGGGCCCAGAGATGTATCCATTTGGTGAACTTCGTTATCAACTTGCTATTTCTTGTCCTCTATTTTTTCTTTGATTCTAATTCATTGTTTAATCATTGTAATGTTTGTTTAAGAATTTCAAGTACATTATTACATTTTAATACTTTCAAATTAAGCATTGTAAATGTTAAGCATTCACTTAGCAATTATCATAAATCCTAAGATCAGATCATTCTTTACCTAGTTTGCAATGTGGTTTGTCATTCCTATTATGCCTTCAGAAAGACATACTTCTATTGCAATTTGGTCTTCAACACCCAATTCAGTGTTAGTACCGCAATCCATAGATTCATTCTCCACATTTTGTAACAAATAGTCAAGCTTTGTTATCCAGGAATTTTCATCTTTAATACTTTCAATCAAACAATCATAAGAAAACTTCATTTTCACTTCAGTCTGTTCACCACTCTCATCTACTTCCAAAGGATTTATTGCTGCAACCTTTAACTTTAGTTTTACATTCTCAATATCATCAAAACATGTACTAAAATATAACATTACCCCTTTGCATTAGCTGAAATTTTCTCATTTCCACTCTTTGAATTGCTCCCAATCACATTAACAAATCATCTTTCTCATCTTCATCATGGTTAGTGTTAAATCCAACATATTCATGCTTCATTTCATCTAAAAGTCTGATTTCATCAACCAAAACAGACCTTGCATTGTTGTAAACCTTACTCATTTCTTCTTTCAATGGATTCAATTTGTGTTTCATTCCATCCTTCATCATTGTGTATGTGTTGTCATAACCATCATGCATCGCCTTCCTGTCAAATTGCCAAGTTCTTCCTAGAAGAATATGACAAGCATCCATTGGGAGAATATCACATAAAACTTCATCATAATAGCCTCCTATATTAAATTTTACCTCACATTGTTCACTGATCAAAAGCTTGTTTTCATCTTGTACCCATGGTATTCAATATGGATTCATGTGCTTCTTCCTTTCTAGCTGCAATTTTCTTATCATTTCATTAGACACAATATTTCCTATTCTTCCACTATAAATAATGACATTACATGCCTTTCCTTTGCACTTTCATATTTTCCTAAAGAAACTTCTCCTTTGAATGGATTTATCATCTTCATTTAATAGTGTTCTTCTATCCATTAAAGTTTCACCATCTTCTGCTTCTTTGAAATGTGATGATCTTGCATCTTCTCTAATCACATTTGCTACTCTATTCTGATTTTTAGTCCTTCTTCTTGGTCTTTCCTCTTCATGAGGATATTCATATGCTCTATGACCCTCTTCCCCACACTTAAAAAGTTCCTTGAAAGGTTTCTCTTCCAAAACCTCTACTTGATCTTCCTCTACCTCTCTGAATTTGATCTCGACCCATAAAATTCTTCATTCCTATGTTGTTTGTTGCTACCTTGGCCTCCACTTTTTTTTTTCTTTTTTTTTTTTTTATCATCATCTTCTTCATATGCTCTTCTCTCAACCTTATCCTCACGACCCTTCCAGATTTGTTTGTTTTCAAATCTCTTGTTCATCCTTTCTTCAATCTTCAAGGCAATCTGGTAAGCATCTTCCATAGTCACAAATCACACCACTGTCACCTCCTCTTGTATACTTGAACTCAAACCATTAAGGTATCTTGCAACCTTTTGCTTGGTTTGAGTATTTTGTGAAACTCTTTTGTGTACTCCTTTACTGTCTTGCTTCCTTACATCAAGCTTTGCATCTTTTAAAGAAATTCCAATTCATAGTCTACTAGAATGAATTTCCTTTTCATTTTCTCTACCATTTATCCCATCTTGTAATTTTCTCTTTTCATTTCCTTCCTCTTTCCAACTTAATTTCTCTCAACCAAATTGAAGCATGACCCTTCAATCTTGTCTTGGAAAATCTCACTCTATCTGGGTCTCCAATTTCTTCAAACTCAAAATACTCCTCCATATCATTTATCTAGTCTATGAGTTCCTTTGGATTCAATATTCCATTGAAGGAAGGAACATAAAATTTTGGTCTCTTTCCCATTTTTTTCAAAGCTCTCAACAATGGGTCATTTGCAACTACTAAAATTTCCTCTCTATGTTTAGTGTTTAGGTTAACATTCTTTGAAGCTTCTTCTTCATCACTATTAGGTTCCCTTCTTTGTGCAAAACATCTTCTTATCTCTTCTTGAAGTGCCTCTACTTGTCTTCTCAAAGCTCTAAAATAATCATCATGGACAAAATTTTCCACTTTTCCTCTTCCTCTGCCCCTGCCATGACGGGATCCTCTCCCATCCATTTCCTCCAATACCCACAAGCTCAATCCTAGTGTAGCCACCTCTGTTCGGTGGTCTATTACACACTCAAGATCTTGCTGCTCTAATGCCACTAATGTAATGGTTCTAAATAAAATAATTTATTCAATTGAAAACAAATTAAATAACTCACATTAACTACTGGAAAACATTCTTCATAGGAAAATAATTTTCTTGCAATAAGTATTTCATCTCTAGTTTGCAACTTGCAACCAACAATGTTAAATTCAATTAATCTTCCAAAAATAATTACAATCAATCCAAAAGGACAATGGAATACAACAAGCCCTTAAAAACCTCCAAGAAAAAAAAAGGATTTGCAATAAGCAAATCAAATCTATGCAACAAAGCTTCTCTCCAACACCTGCAACAATAAACCACTCTCAACAATCAAAATTCTTCAATATGCAACTATTGGTGATGTTTATGCCACTAAAAATAAACTCCAATCTACAAAAAACCTTCAAAACCCTTCCTAGAGGTATGCTACAACCTCTCTATGTCTTCCCTGTAATATGGAAAAACTTCTTTCAAAAATGAAATTGTTTTTCCTTAAACACAAGCCACTATGTAAATGAAATGAAATGTGAATTCATTTAGTTTTAATTTTCTTTCATTCCAACCCACTCTCAAGAAAATCAATTCCTATCTCAAGGAATAGCCAATGAAATTAAAATTCATCAATAAAAATGAATAAAATAATCTTTTCAAACCTCCAAACTTGTCAAATATGGAAGACAATGCTTTAATGGCTTTCTTGCTCTCATGAATAAAGAAAAAATTAGTTTTTCCCAATCCTGGAGTCCACCTTCAAGATCCCTATTTTTTAGGAGTTATGGAATTCAAAATTTGAAGTTACAAGTCAATTTAAAGGTCTCCCAAAAACCCACACCTCCATTTCTTTTTCGAGCCTTTTTGCTTTCAATGTAGATTCTCCACTATCTCCTCTTATCTTGTCTTTTTCAAATTTACTCCAAATTTCAAATTCAAAATTTCAACATGGCATAACATCCAAATGCACATCAAAATATGAATTTCACAAGACAAAATATGAAATTCAAATCACACCAAAAATTGCAATTAAAATCAAACACCTTTTGTTGACATAGGATAGCCACTATGCCATGGATGCTCCTGCATCACTTGAGAATTAAAAGATTCAACCTTCTATGACTGTGTCTCAAGTTTTCCATGATGACTATATTTTCTCTCAATGGTTGAATGGGAACTACAGTCTTCATAGTGCTATGGTTTTTTTAGGGATTGTGTTCTAAACTATGCTTTTGATTTAATCACTTGTACCTTCATTGTAGTTCTTTGTCCATCATAACTATACTTTAATATCTCTATCATAATCTTTGTATGGTATATCATCATTTGGTGCTCTAGGCCTTTACCATCTTCTTTACCTAGCACCTTACTTAGAGATCTCACTCACTCACTCTCTCTCTCTCTCCTTTGAATACCTTTGAAGATTATATCCTTTTGTTAAATCTCATATAAAATTAGTAGACTCTTCCCAATTTTAGAGGTCATTACCATTGAATATACACACTTTTGTTTAAGCAGAGTAGCTCTATCTTGCTAAATAAAAGCAACCTTGATGTTGTTCATTTATTTGAGTAGGATGAAAACCATCACTGAGGGATAGAATTGAAGCAAACATCTTGTATTATTCAATCCTCAAAAGCATCAAAAAATAATAAGGACCACAATAAACTTAATGACACCAAGGTTAAGACAACAAGAATAATGGGAAAGTTTAAAATATTGAGTTCCAAAGTTACAAAAAACAATTGGCTCTGATTAGGGATTGCATTCCCCAATGAAATGAAAAGAACTATAGCATCTCAGGTAGAGACTAGTGCCAAATCCATTGGGCCATAGAGTTAATGGAAAAAACAAGAGACTTGAGTAAATCCAAAATTGAAACAAACACCACATACAACTGGAAAAGGAAAATCTAGACACCTATGTACCTAGACTAGGTACAACATACCATAATAGTCTCATGAGACTACGCAAATCCACTAATAGGTTGAGAAAAATAGATACTAGTATGGAAAAGTAAGGTGTATCCATGAAGTTCCAATAAACTCATTTTTTTTTTTTTTTTTTTCTGATCATAATCATAGATGTGAAGTTTGTGAAGTAAAAGAGGTCTTTGAGGGATATACCATACAACCATTCCTCATCATATACCTTTGTATTTTCTTGTAAATTGTCTTGCATATCAGTTATTCCCTTATATGAAATCGAATATGAATCAATTCCCTTTGAAATAGAATGAAAATCATGTCATGAACAACAACCTCATTAAATTTAGAATCATTCTCAAATAGAATAATTTCACCTTTATTCTCATGATTTGATTCATATTTTTCTAATGATGGCTCTATATTTTCAATCTATCAATAAAATCATCTTCTTCCATAACATGCAATGGAGATAAAAAACTCCCTTTCCATATAGAAAATCATCCTTAGATATTTCTAAACATCAACTCGGAATATGAAAAATATGGGGCTGAACACCTTCATTTTCTTGATCACCATTAATTTCTCCACCATCATTCATACAATCATTCTCCATTCCATGCTCAACAATTTCTAAATCAAATTCAAAATGAAATGCTTCAAAAATAAAATCATTTCTAACCTCTTCTTCTAGCCTAGCCTCTTCATTTTCTAGTGTAGAAACTTCAAAAACTTTATGCTTTGGTTGTGCATAAATTAAAAGAATATTTGATGTATCATCTTCACCTACTTTGAAGTAGTTCATGTCATTAGAGGCTTGTTCACAAGATGCAATAAAAGCTATTAGATTTTAAAACTGTGTATGATGGGCCTCAATATTTGAATATGAAGAAACATGATCTTCCTCATCACTCGAAGTATCAATAGATTCACCCTTGTCTTCTTCATTATGCATGCCATATACTTCCACTCTTCTTTCAACACAAGTTTGAATCTTGAATCAATTTTCCTATTGCTTGAAAAAAATTCTTGACCCAAGACTGTAAAATTAGAGCATTCAACTAAAGAAGGTGAAATTTTTACCTCTTGGCTATAAATGATAACTTCTCTTGGAAAAAGTTTCTTCAACCTGATTTTCTTTCCAAAATCCACATAATATCAAATTATATTCGATCCTTATAGATTTTTTTTTACAACTTCGAGGTAACATACCTTGTTTTGATTTAGGAGGAATTTGACTTCAGGATGCAACACTGCAATAAAAATGGAAAATTAATTCTTATTAGTTGGATGATTGTCATGAGGAATCCTTTTTAAATATTTTTTGAACTAGTCCATGAAATATCTCATAAGTTCTTCCTCTTTCTTTTGAATGTTGAAAAATTGGCATAGTAGTGCACCCACATCAATCGATGATTTGAATCTCCCAAGAAATTTGTCCTTCAAGCCGTCCCAATTGGTGTTGCATCCATCTTCTAAAGACTGAAACCAATTTGCAGCAACTCCAATGAGGGATTCCATAAATAATCAAACAAAAAAATTTCCTCATTCACCCCCAAAACTCCACAGGTTATGGTGAAGGTTCAAATATGATCATTCAAAATCTATGAATCTTCTCCATTAAATTTTGGAAAGAGCTTTCTTAAGGCTGAATATTGAGGCAAGGATAAAGACCCAAAATGAATACCCCATAGATGAGGTGAAATCAATGCCATAATGTAGGTTTGAAAATATAACTAGAATCTTCTACCAAAAATATTTTTTGAGTAAGATCCACACAATAGTCACCAACCTCCATTCTTAGGGAGATACCTTCAAGTTTCTAAGGAAAGAAATAAGTAACACTTCGATTTTTCCCTAGAAACTATTGGTTAACAGTTTTATTGTTGTGAAAAATAAATTAACTCACCTAATGAGCAGCAACAAATTGCACCAACAAATGGAGGCATCGTTATGAGTTTAATGGTTCTCCTCTACATTTGAGAGGGGTGGCTCCCTTGTATAATGTAATTTAAGATTTTTAAGTAATTTTAACTAGAAACTACAAAATGCATGATTTCAAATGAATAAAATAACATTGAAAAAGAAATAATTGAATAACAATCCACAAATGGCTAATTTAGTGACTTAAATTCTTGTGAATGATAAACACAAATCTAACTTCACAATAGTAATCAACTCAAAGACTAACACACCATCTAGATATCGATCTACCAACATGGAGTGGATTTGAGTATAAATTAACATGAAAATATTAAATACTAGAAACAACCATTGAACACATAGGAACAACAATCTCAAAATTGACATGGACAACACACGAACCCCAAATTTAATTTTTCTATTTCAAAAATTCATAAGCTCATAGGTTTTCCAACTCTTGTGTCAAAATAATTAACTTCACCCCCTATACACATCTCTCCTATGTAGGGCCACCAAAAGAAGAGATCACCTCTCTCCAAAATAACTCTCTTTATAACTTTCATTTTCCCACTTGCCTATAACCGCTTCTTGAAATCAATTCTTTATTTTAATTTTGAAAGGTTGTTTGAATTTACCTTCGGCCTTTCGGTACGTGTCCTCCAAAATGTGAAAGAAAAAAATGTAAGGAAAATTAATCTATTTGAAAATAATCCTTCTCTATATCTCTCACATTTTAACTAAGTAGCTTGATCATATGACCTTCCATGAAATTAGAAGCTCCAATATATCCATTTTCTTAATATCAACTGATCCATGCATAAGCTTCTTGATCTGTTAGCATGTCACTTTGGTTTTGAGTGTCATGTTATACAAACATGAGTGTTAGTGGTTGAGGACATTACATGGGCAGAGAAGGAATTTTGTGTTTGAATACCTTCCTCCATATTTCAAGCTTGAAAATTTAGAGTTTGTATGCTTGCTTGAAAACTTTGTGCTTGTGCTTGAATTTGGGCTAAAATAGAATTGGAATGTTCTTGATCAAGATTCATTGTTCCTATTTATTGTTGTTAAGCACCATCAATACTATTAAATATTGGAGCCCAATTAATACTTGTTCCAAACCTCTTGCTGGAACGCCTTGCATAGGTTTAGCTGATTTTTTATTCCCAAACTTTGGGGAGCATCTTTAAGATAAATTGAGGCATTTGTGTTGCATGGACTACCAATAGCAATAAATTTTATATTCGGGTTTGTAACCACATTGATAGCCTTTCCTTGCTCTAAAAAAATTCTTCCGTTTATGTCAAGTAAGTTTGCTCATTCTATTCTTGGACCACTGGGCTTTGTTTCAATAAGAAAATCCCATTCAACATCATGAAAGACATCATAAGAATCCACATCTATACTAACCTCTCTTAGCAAAGGATATAAAGAATCTTCGATTTGCATTGCAATTCCTTCAAGAGATGAGAATGACTTCTTTGGTCCCAATATTTTTAAAGCAGCTAGTTAATCTTTGTCTAAAACTTCACTGGAGGAAATTTATAACTCCCACTATAAAAAAACTATATCCTCCTTTGTATATGACTCTCTCCCCTCTTCTATTGACAACAATGGCATGGTATAATGGTTGAGTTATTGTGTTGTTATTATTTCCATCAAGGTCCAAACCCCATTGGGGTGTAATTGTTGAGAATTTGTATTAGGGATGAGGTCCCCCATTTGTGGCCTTACCAGTTCATAGCTCCAGGTCAAAAGTGTTTACGCCTAAAAAAAAAAACTCTCCCCTCTTCTACAAATGAAACATTATTTTATATATTTTTCCATTTTTTATTATATTACACAATAAATTTATGATCTTGAGCCATGATTAATATTCTTTTAGGATTGGTAGAACTATTATCATCTTCTAGTGGCAAGAACATACCCAAGAAAGTTATTTTCTCCACTCTATAATCTAACTGCTGCAAGATTGGACAATCTAGCACCATTTTTATGTATCTAAATGGCTAATATACTCTAATCATGATGCCTAAAAATCATAGAGTTATTCACACTGATATTCTTCTAGAATTCTTCATAGTAATTGTGTTGCCTACCTATCCACAAGAATAATAACCACTAGTGCATATATAATAATGAATTTAATCATCAATATTATTTTGATTACCTGGGTTATACACAACACTTATTATTAAGTGTATACATCCTTGCATGCTCCATTTTTCCTTTCCACAACCAATATATCCATATTTGATGGTATAGCCCAAATGATCTTATAGAGGAGGGAATTTTCTACTCTCAAGACAATGAATATATTAAGGATAAAATAGATCTCAACTACCTCAATTGATATGACTCAAGTGAATTAGAAATATCGATGTTTAAAATTGAATTCTAAACTATTCATAACAATGAATATAACTAAAAAATGTCAAATAGCTTATGGATATAGATTGGTAAAAATATTTATTTAATAGAAATGAGGATTTCTGAATGCATAGAATATGATACCAATTAGGTGAAGCCACTTGGACGCCAACACCCTACAAGGTCATTTATGCACCTACACTTTCATTTGTACAAATAAAGCCCAAAAATCACTAGAATGAAGTCCTTTTCTAGTTGAACCTGCTCATCACAAGTGCACATGGAGACGGGTAAAATTGTTGGGGCTGTATAGGGGTTTCCTCAGTCAAACCCCCTCTTTGGTGTTTCAAACTCCATAGATAGCCAAACAAGATTGTAAGACATTAAAAGTAAAATAGATGTGTGATAGAAACAAACCCCACTATGGAGGAGAACCCCTATCATGATAAAGAGACACTAGATGAGATGAAATAAATATAATAATAAATGACATTGGTTGAATGATAAGAAAGGGAGCATCACCAAAAATTGTGGCCCATCTCTCAATAAGATAGACGTGACAAGATCATAAGAGAGATGAGTCTTTATTGTTGCAACTATCTAAGGAGTGAGATTATTTCAAAAAAAATTGTTAAGAGAGAGATATAGAGAGCTCCAAGTCCAAAAGGTCCAACCACCCTCGGAAAATGAGGAAGAGAAGCAAGTTTTGTCCTTGGACTGGGTGAGAATAGCTATTATAATTGTATTTGGGTGCTAGGAACATCACAAATAAACTGCACATGATCTTCTTGTTTGAATCTTGGATTTTATTGGGACGTTTCACGCCACATAGATGTCTACGTGTTGCATCATTGTCTATCATAATTTTTCCAAATTTTAAACCACAGGCTACTAACGCTTCATCATTACCACCTATAATATTGAAATTGTAAAATATCAATTATGGATTTTATCACAAATGCACTGGGCACCATACGTAAGTGCAAAATTGGAATAGGGTGCAAACTTCAGCACTACATTTTACTCCCACTTTAGTGAGTTGATCATTTAGATGGATCAACTACACTAAAGTGGATAAAAAGATGTAAAATATTGAATACAATAAGTGCATTAATTACCCCAGAAAAGGATATTGTAGAGGCCATAGAGGTCGAAATGAACATGCACCCTATGCTCGATGAGAATATATAACATCTAACATAAAAATGTAGGTGCTACAAATAAAAAAATCATCAAATTCCAAGGAAAAAAGAAGCTACTTTGAGAAGAAGAATTATTAAGAAGATGTTAGTAGGTTTGAAGAAAAATTTATAAAGGTATGAATACATGCATCCTCATGTTTTTTCCCCCAACTAGAAAGTTAAAAACATGAAGGAAATTGAATAAGAATCACCACAAAAATTTACAAAAATGGGTGAAAATTCAACTATATACTCACAAGTGGGCCCTAAAGGGGTCATTTTCACTATTCACAATGAATTTTTTTGCTTAAATTTCTCTAGAGCTTGAGCGAAGATGCCTCATCGACCATATTTTTGACCATCACACATACATGAGCTTCACACCATTATAGAGATCGACAAGCCCCTAGATGAGGTAGGAAAAATGTTTCAATTTTACCATTATTTTATGCAGTTAATTTTAGTAGGATGATTTAAAGTAGTGCGAGCACCCTTGGTGCACATTGACATCCTAGACCCACGCTAGAATTCAGGACCCTACACGTTCATCCAAGGGATGGTTTCATGCTGGTGTCCTCTTGAAGTGCTGACATCTTAGGGATGCATTGTCATCTAGGAGGGTGCGCTAGCATGCTGTGAGTTAGAATTGAAAATTTTGTTAAGAATTTGAAATTTGGCATGCTTAGAGCAAGTATAGATAGAGAAGATGTAGGATTTTTCATGACAAAGTTGCATTTTTGTAGGGTTTGCTAGAGGTTCATGAGCACATAGATGGCTTGATATTATCGCTCCTACATAGCTGAATAGGGGATGTCTCAACCCACAAGTGCAGTTTGCTTCATCGAGTGGGGCTTTGGTGGCTATATGAGATTCCCAAGATGAGGTATATGTTGACAATGTTGACAACATTGATGGAGATGCGGGAAACCAACTGCATGTCATTTCATATCCCTACAGGGGAGATGATGATCACTTTGATTGATGTCTATGAGATCCTATATCTGCCCATATGAAGGGAGATGATATATTTGGATGAGCCACAAAAATCTTAGGATGTCTGAGATAGCCAGTTGTACTATATGAGTCAGGTTGTCCCTTCTCACACTCTTTTTCACATGCCCTCTTTTACCACAATTCCAACACTTTACTATGCTCTTCTCGAGGATTTTAGAATGTCATTTAGACTTGTCTCTCTTCTTGTTCCCTCCTTTTTCTTTAGAGCTCCCTCGCACATGCAAGGAATCTTGGGAGCCCATATTCATGGACTTTCTCCTCATCTCTTTGGAAAGAAGTATTGGAATGAGACTATCCATCTTCAATTTTGTACCACCACCACTTATGGCAGCAATTAAATTTTCTCAAGATTCAGGTAAAGAGAAAAGAAACAAAATACATTTATCTTCTTCTAACTTAACATCTACTGATGCAAGCTAACTTAAAATCCTATTAAAAGCATTTAAATGTTTTGCAATAGAATCACCATCCTTCATTTTCAAAGAATACAAACATTTTTGTGATACAAATTATTAGTTAAGCTTTTAGTTTGATAGATATCACCTATCCTCTTCCACAAATTGTATGCGGCGGTTTAATTTGAAACATTCAAGAGGATGAAATATGCAAGACACAACCAAATGGTTCCTGATGCCTTCTTATCCATTTTCTTCCAATATTCATTAGACATTATATGTTTTCATTTGCTTTGAAACTACCAACCACTGATCTCCCTTCAAGGATATCCTCCATCTTCAACTTCCACATCTTGTAGCTAGTTCCATTGAATTTCTCAATATCCAACGAGAGGTAGATGCCATTGTTTTCAATTTTCTTTACAAATCAGAAAAAAACCACAATGTACAAGCTCCCACTTCAACCAAAAAACCTTCAACACTCAAAATAAGTTCATCCCTCTCTTAATAGAATTGTTAGCTCTGATACCAAATGTTGGAAATGAAGGTGTAACTTGCAACAATATGAACTTAAATATGTGGTTGTAAATCTAAAATTATGTTTACAAGATTACCATAAAATGATTAAGTGATTGACAATTGCAACAATGAAATAAAAATTTGTAATACCACAAGTCATCAACACAAGTGACACAAGATATACATGGAGAAACCCTTTTGGGATAAAAATCCACACCCAAAGAGACCCAATGTTTGTATTAATCTTCAAGGAATTACATCAATACAACAATCCTCTCTGTAATCGGACAACACTTCATCGTCTTGACAACCTATAAAGAACTCATACTAAACCACTATCCAAAGGCTCCAATATATAGAATTTTATTGGAGAGAATACCACAAATAGTATGCCAAAACAACAAAAAAACCACCTAGAAAAACCCACAACCACCTTACT
The DNA here is from genome assembly GCA_007258455.2 of Sequoia sempervirens. Classification (NCBI taxonomy): domain Eukaryota; kingdom Viridiplantae; phylum Streptophyta; class Pinopsida; order Cupressales; family Cupressaceae; genus Sequoia; species Sequoia sempervirens. The sequence goes on from VDFB02193867.1 coordinate 91,232,532, forward strand.
GGCCAACCCATAAACATGGAATAAAATATTAAAATATCACATGGCCTTCACATGGGCACCTAACCCAAAAACAATAAGAATTAGTCAAACCTGAGTGCTTCATAACTCTTTGACAACTTTGATGGCTACATGCAAGCTCATGCACCACCATACACCTGGGCACCCAACCATTCAAGAGCATACAAAACATGCAAAGGCATGCACACTCAAGTGGCCCCAAACCAAAAAGTTCAATGCCCAAGAGGAATATTCTCCTGGGATGCTTAGTAACTGCCACCATAATGGGTCCACCTCTTTGTATGCAATTACAATTTGTCATAGGAAAATAATCAATAAATATTTTATCCCTCATGTTCCCTAGAACACTTTCCAAAGAACATGGAGACACATAAATAACTTAGGATAGCAATTTTAATGTCACTTGTCTTAAAATTCTCCCACTTGACATTATACATTGCAATTCCATCCATGAGATACAAATAAAATATATGATCAAGTACAGTGATCAAGGCCCATGGCCTTCCCACACCAAGAGAACTTATCTATGGTGACTGGCTTTTTGGGAGAATCTGCAACATTATCTAAAGTGTCAACCTTCTCAATCAAAACCTTACCATTCTCTAACATTACACAAAGTGATACTAAACATAAACATTCTTAGAACAAGCATGATACATAGGAATTTTGGTTAAACATATGATACTTCGACTGTCACATCCAATCTTCATTGTCTAGGGGTTTTGTGATAAAATTTGTTTAGAGAAATTTGCAATTTATTAGGGTAACTATTGTGAGAGAAGCGATTTAGAAAGCAGAGAAAATTTGTAGCACAAATTGCTACGGATTTACCTATGCTTTCATATGAGTCTGCATTTTTTTGTTTTTAATTGGTTTATACGGTAGTGTGTAGAATTTGTACAATTTGTACAAACAATAATTTGTATGAACAGATAACTGAAGATATTTATAGCATTTTTATTGTTTTAGCTTTGAAATTCGATTGGTATTCAAGCAATTTTTCATATCGTCTTTCTTTCCAGAACTATTTTGGGGATTTTTTTTCTATTTTCCATGTTATTGATTTTCAAATAACCATTAATGCTACCTGTTGCTTTGTGCTTCTACAATCTTCTTGAATTTCTTGAAAATCGTTCAAGTTTTTCTTAAAATGTTACAATTCATTATTTGTAGATTGATGTTTCCATTGAAAGCAGATGACTATGGTTGGTTGGTTGGGAATTGCATTGCAGGAAGCCTTCAAGCTCAAAGCTTAATAATTATATTGATGGTAGATTTTGAAATGTTGATAATACATTTTGAAATGTTGATTGAAAAATATATATAGTTAAAATTTAAAGCTATCATACATCTACTTCATGAATTATGAAAATCTCATGTCAATTATATTTTTTGAAAGACATTAAATTTTCAGTCTATATTATCAAATATACAATTGAAAAATTACGTACGGAATTAAAATCAAAAGAAAAAGCTATCATACATCTACTTCATGAATTATGAAAACCTCATGTCAACTATATTGTTTTAAAGATATTAAATTTCCATAGTCTATATTATCGAATATGGATCATAGAGTACGATTGAGTTAAAATCAAAAGCTATCATGCATCTACTTTATGAATTGTGAAAAACTCATGCCAACTATATTCTTTTAAAGACATTAAATTTCCATAGTCGATATTATTGAATATGGATCATTCAAAACAATTTAAAACTTTACATATAGAGTTAAAATCAAAAGCTATCATACATATACTTCATAAATTGTGAAAAACTCATGTCAACTATATTCTTTTAAAGACATTAAATTTCCACAATTTTTATTATTGAATATAGATCATAGAGTATGATTTGGAATGTAGATGGAAAAATGTTTATATATGTTTAAATCTAGAATATTTCAAGGAATTCAACTATATTCTTGTTAACTTCGTTACTTTAGTGATCATTTTTTCAACTAAAAAATGGAAGAAATGGTCAATTTTTCACTCCCTTTTATTTTTTCTATTGTACAAATTATTATTATTCTTGTAGGTGCACACAACATGAAGTGTAGGGACTCTAAACTTATAATTGATGTGGTGAAGGTACTACTCAACTAGGCTAGGTGCTTGAAGATATTATAAAATATATTCATAAAATCCTTGGTCCAGAAAAAATTGAGATCAAACATACTTATCATGAGGGAAATCATGTTGCTGATGCTATGGCTCATCTGGGAATGGACCAAAAGTCTCTACAGTGCTAGAGCAACTTTTTTGGTGTCCCAGATTTTGTTAAGAAACTCCTTACTTCAGAGTGGAACTACATTATCTTTGCTATTGACAATTAATGGTGTGAAGGACTGGAACCCTAGCCCTGGGTTTATGCCTTTGGTGGAGGATTATATGGTGAAGAGGAAATTTCTTTTTTCTCGTTGGAGTTTAAAAATGGGAATACTTTGTCTCCTATTTGCTACATGTTGATGTGGATGTTGAATTTGTGGAAAGATATGGGACCTGATTCTAAATGGGTCCAAAATCTTGTGTGGTGGCCCACCCTACTGATGTGGCTCCTCCACGTTTGGCTTCATCATATGAAGGTGGCGACGTATTGCCACATTTGTGGAAATTATAATAATTATACTCATTGGAGGGTTGATAAGACTTATATAGTCATTTACCATTTCCCATTTCCCATCTCACCCAAAAGGATTTGAAAATCTTCTTGAATTTCTTGAAAATCGTTCAAGTTTAATTTTTTTTTTTCTAAAAATGTTACAATTTATTATTTCTAGATCAATGTTTTTGGTGAAAGCAAATGACTATGGTTGGCTGGTTGGGAATTGCATTATAGGAGCAAGCGTTCAAGCTCAAGCTATACAAAGCTTAATAATTATATTGACAATAAGCTTTGAATGTTGATTAAAAACTATATACAGTTAAAATTTAAAGCTATCATTTTGGATTATGAAATTGCATGTCAATTATATTTTTGAAAGATGTTAAATTTTTATAGTCTCTATTATTGAATATGGATTATAGAGTATGATCGAAAAATATACACGTAGAGTTAAAATCAAATGCATTCATATATCTACTTCATGAATTGTGAAAAATTCATGTCAACTATATTATTTTACAAACATTAAACTTCCATAGTCTATATTATCAAATATGGATCATATAGTATGATAGAGTTAAAATCAAAAGCTATCATACATCTACTTTATTAATTGTGAAAAACTCATTCCAACTATATCCTTTTAAAGACATTAAATTTTCATAGTCTATATTATTGAATGTGGATCATACGGTATGATTGAAGACTTTACATATAGAGTTAAAACCAAAAGCTATCATACATATACTTCATGAATTGTGAAAAACTCATTTCAACTATATTCTTTTAAAGACATTAAATTTCCACAATCTATATTATTGAATATAGACCATAGAGTATGATTTGGGATGTAGATGGAAAAATGTTAATGCATTTAAATCTAGAATCTTTCAAATAATTCAACTATATTCTTGTTAGCTTTGTTAGTTTAGTGATCATTTCTTTCAACTAAAAAGTGGAACAAATGGTCAATTTTTCATTCCTTTTTAATTTTTATATTGTACAAATTATTATTATTCTTGTATGTGCACACAATATGCAACACTTTTCAAATAAAAGAAATAATTTAATAATTTGATTAAATTTTTTTGTTCTCTTTTATTCATGTTTTATTCAATAATGACAAACAAACAAACACTATATGACATGTAAAGTAATGAAATGGAGAAATTTGTATAACCATATTACTTTTATGTTTATTAAATTTAAAAATTGACTTAATAGACAAATAATATATGAAGAATTTCATCTCACATTCAATCATCCTCACACATCCTTGAAGCATTCAAGCAGGGTGATAGTGAAACGCTTTAGCTTGGAGCATTAAAATGAGTAACAAATAGACATACATCATTCTAGGGAACTTGCTTCTTGTTTTTCAATCTTTTATCCATATTCTTGGGGGTTTGCCTAGGTGAACATATAGAAAAAGGAGAAAAGTAGACAAATACCAATGAAGTGAATCATAGAGTAAAGGTATGCACTAAGTAGTATCAAATTCATGCACATAGGATAGATCCATATGTGTAAACATGAACCTAACTTGTGGACTTGACTCAAGATAGAACTGTTAGCTTATTTTTTATCCTTGGAATTAAGCTTAAATATTGTAAAAGGGGTTTTTTGTTAAAACAAGGAATTAGAAGCAAAATGAGAAGTAAAAGGTTTGAAAAAGTCATTCAGGCACCAAAATATTAAGAAGGCAACAAAGGTAGAGAAAAGTTAAAAAGGATGTTTTTTAGTTTGTTACCCCTCGTGTAGGATAGAAAAGTTTGAGGGTTTCAAGGAGATGGCTTTGGAGGAGTAATAGAAGATAAGGATGCAAAGAAAAGTTTACCACCACATTGTAGAGATTTTAGGAGCTTGTTCATGATTTAATTTGCACATTTCTAGGTCTACATTACTCAGTCCATACATGGTATGTATTTTATACCTTACTAGTGCTCATGTTGCCATCTTGAAAGAAAATTTTGTTGAGATTTTAACACCTATTGAGTCATTTAATCACCTGTTAGATATTCGTAGAGGCTATCATAGATACAACTATTTATGATATGTTAAAAATTTGCTACGTGGGTTCATTAAAACATGGATAATAGAGACTTGGCTATTTTCATACCTAGACAAAGAATGAAATGAAACCACCAAGGATAATAGTGCTATTATGAGGATCATTATTTTCCTTGTTAATTACTTTGATTATTGTCTAAACCCAATATTCAAACTTTCAAAAAGCATAGACTACTATCAAGAGTGTTCAAATGTGCAAGAAGTTTTAAGTTCCATGACAAGGCGAGATAATTTTGAAATAGCTCTACCTTCATTACCCAAATTTAATGTGTAAAACATTACAAAAGATAGTGGTTATTTTGGGACTGAACTGAGTGACATTCATAGACACAAGTGATCATACAAATATTGAAAGATAGTCTTAAGGTTATTGTGCATAGATCATAAAGACTATGGGGTAGATCTAAATGTACTAGTTTTTTTAATACAAATGAAAAGTGTAGTATGAGGGATATCTATGAATAAGGGGCATGAATATCATAACCATGCAAGGTAGTGTCTTTGATAGGCATCAAAAAGACAAATCACCCAAATGAGCATATTCATGAAATCAAGGAAATACGTATTGAGACTTATGACAATTCATGGTGAGTCATGAGATCAAAGAACCATAAAAATTCAAGATCATGACTATTGCAAGTCATTGTCACTATGTGATTTGAATCAATATTTTTGCCACTTGTGCTATATTATGGAGGACAATGACCATACCCAAGAATAGTTTCAAGATGACAGTGAGGTTCGACAAAAGGTATGATTGAGTAATCTCATTTAAGGTTACTAAATGGAGTCACTCTAGTCCTTACGAGGATATTTTGCAATAGTACACACTAAAAGGGAGAATGATAATTAGAATGGAAATAGTCTTCAAATAAAATCATGTTAGTCTAGTGGATAGTGCTTGAAGATGATAAACCCATGTGAAGGGTAGTGACAAGATAAATTAGACAAAGTGTATGAGGTTGTTGTTGGTTAATGAACATGGTATGGTGGGAAAAGAGAGGCACAATCCATCTAAATTAAGAGCAGACCTCAATAGCAATACATAATATTTTTCCATATCATGATAGTTTCAGTACATTGGAGGAACATTTACTATTGAAACCATTTAAAATTATAGTCAATAGTCAAATCATGACAACTACCAATACCAAGGAAAATTAAGACAATACATAGGGTTGTGTGAAAAGAATTAGAAGATGGCAACCTTCAATAAAAACATAGCATTGTTGATAGCACTGAGAGAAAAGTTGCAATAAGGAAATGATTTCAAGGTATGACTGTTGAATATAAAAAAGACAATAGGTCAGTATTTCAAGAGATAAGAAGATGATTCATTCATAGGACAATATTGAATGCAGAGTAGCAATCAGGTACATAGTGAAGGATAGGTTAGCGAATGCTGGAAAAGTGCTTGGATTATGGAGTTCAAAGAAGTGATTGTGCTTCTTACAAAGTCATTAACAATGGATGATAATGACCGAAACTATTTCAAAGCTAGAGAGGGAAAAAGAGACAACAATGTGATAGAGCCTTCATGTGAGCAAAATAGTTAATGATCTTGGTGAACAATGGTTTCAAGATCATAGTGATGGTGTGGAGCTTTCAGTGTAAAAAATGAAAGTAAAGAGGACCATGCATTCCATGACTAAAGAGGACAATTTCATTACATGGAACAGTACCATGGAAAGTGACACTCTCACTCCAAAAGGTGAGAGTGAAAAAGGAAAGACAGATGAAGTTACAATGAAATGGTGTTAGCAGTGGGGTAGTCAATGAAAGCATGATAGTATGATAGTTTGTGAGAAAATCCATGATGGTAATTAGAGGAAAGCATGAAAAAAAGTCCTAAGGAAATAGAATGAATGGACTATGCAAATAGAAGGATAGTGAATAGGAGGACAATGAATATGTGAAAACAATCATAATCATCACTATTTTAAAAGTGATCTTATTTCTTAATGAATTGTGCTTCAAATGTACTATCAATTCCATCCAAATCCATTTATGTATGTCGATAACACACATGCACCATAATAGTGATCTGCTCTAAAAAGTAATATTGTGATTGAATCTCTTTTTAATGAACAAAAGATAAATTTTCTACAAAGTTGACGACTAATAAAATTGTTCCAAGTGGGAAAGTATCTCTTAATATTTGAAGTTATTTGTGTTTGCCACATAGAAAAAACACATGATGTATGTATGGTTGTATCAATTTATGAAAATTTTCCATAAATTTTCCAATAGGTATCTCCTCTTCTACCTAATCTAACCTTTTTGATTCTTTCCCAATTTTGGTTTGAAACTTTATGTACTTGTAACTCTTGCAATTTACCAAATTTGTCGAGTTGTTATCTTTGTTTGTCAAAGGAATTTTAGCCAAATTTCCACATGTTTCACAAAGTCCTTTTATGTAGTTTATTCGATTGGTTGCATTATCATCATCTGATTTATCACATAAGATGGATGTTATGAAATGACTTGCCTGTTTAGGAGGTGCATTTTGAAAACCATCATTTTCAAAATCCTTGTGTATCTTCACATAATATGGCCTTAACCTTTCAAAAATTGTTTTCCCAATCTTTATATGAGGATTTGAATTACAAAACACTACATACATCTCATATTGTGTTATGTCTAACCAATTTTTTGTATATAGTTCATTACTATTGGGCCTAATCTTGTGTTTTATAACATTTCTACTATTTGATGGACAAGTATGACCGTTCCAAAAATTTGAGATCAAGTTCCTAAAAACATCTTCAATATTGTCAGATTGAGGAGCTCTACATATAATTTCCCAATTTCCTTCTGAGGTACTATCATCCAAAACCTTTCTCCTTTTCACATATTGTGTTAGTGTGAAGATATTTGTCTTTTTTTGGCCATATTTCACTTAAAATAGATGTCAACATCACTCTTCTTGAAATGGTCTTATCCGCATATCAAGATTGTTTTCCAATGGAAGCCAAACCTTTTTTAACATTTTCAATAATACCTTTTTCTAGGTGTGAACGTTTTCTCTTTTTCATACTCGAATTTACACCAAAAATTTGTAATGGCTCTTTTAGCTCATTACTAAGAAGTACAATTGATAACAATTGGGCATGATTATTTAAGTGTATAAAGATTATTAAAATGAACAAGTATTTCCTTTATAGTTTTATTTATTAACCTCCTAACTTAGTATGTCGAGGTTTTTCAATGTAAAATTTTAATTTCTCCATATTACCCATTTCAAGTAAATGATCTAAATTTCTAGAAGAAAATTTTCTCTTCACTTCTTTAGCTAGATTCATATGCTCATCCATGATGGCAGAAGGAAGCAATTTTGACCCCTCTCCAACATCCATTGCTTCCACTTGGGCCTACTCCCTAACATCAACTATGTGTTCGTCAGCCTCATTTGCTCTAGTATCTAAATTTGGCTCAACTTCTACTTATTTTTTATATGTTGAACCCAAGCTACACACAAAATTCATATATATAGAAGACAAGAATTTAGAATATTTAACTACTTGTCAGTATATTTTTAAGAGCCTCCATAAAAAAATTACTAAAAATAATGTAAATACATAATAATTAATAAATGCACATATGATGTAATATTCAAGTTCACTATATAGGAATATAGAGAGGGATAGACCTAGAGGTGAGAAAAATAACTTAAATCTAGGGAAGGAGGGAGGGAGTGTGTGAAAGGTAGGTGATAGAGATAGGGAGAGAGGGAGGGACCTAGAGGACCTAGACAGGGACCTCATATGTTAATCGCTATGATAATCCTATGGAGAATACCCATGATTAAGATGGGTTGGTCCTACTGATATTGTGCCAAATATTTTTTATTTTCTTTCCTCATTCATAAGAGAATCCATTGTGAAGTTAGAAAAATGGTAGGGAATTTAGGTTCCTAAATTAATAGATCAATTGATTGGTGAGGGATCATAATAAGTTGACACATAGGTGTTAAATGTAATTCATGGTAATTAAAATGCTCAAGCATGAACAAAATTGAATTTGTACACCCCATTTATATCATCAATGCACATGTAGCATAATTTTATATATTCTCTTACAATATCATTTCACATGAGTTCACATATGTCAATACCTTTGGAAAATAATATAGTGAAAACTTGGGCTATATAGATTGAAATTTTTGATCTAGAACCTAGACTACTGAAATAAGACAAGATAATAGCTCAACAAAAGCATAACAAGATTTATGGCCCTATAAGTTTAATGAACTTAACTAAAGTTATAGACAATCTCCTTCTACCATTTAATCTTAACATGGTATTTTTCCTTAGGGAATGAATAAAGAAAAAACTATGGATCTATATTATACAAATGTGTATAAGAAATTATTCATTTAGATATCACCCACAAGTCTTATGATTATAAATATGAGGCAAATTATATGATTCATTACAAGGGGCAAGATAAAATGATCAACATGGCTAAGGAAATTTGTTGAGCTCCACATTATATCATTTAATTGTATACATGTATTTAATTAACATTTGTACCCCACTTTTAGATTATTGTAAGTTAATGGGCTAATATATTTTTACTAGCCAAGGTACACCAAGTCATGAGGCCATGTTCAAACAAGTGTCACTTAACTTATGATTGTGAACAAAATAATTAAGAGATCACAATTACAAATCCTTAGTAAACATGTGAATATTTTAAAATTCCATCTCGAGGGACGAAGAGAGAAGCTCTTCCAAAGAGAGATAGAGATCTAGATAGAGGGAGATCTCGACATATTAAGAGAGATGATCTATGAGAGGTAGAGATCTATATAGATGGAGAGAGACATATTAAGAGAGATATAGAGGTAAAGATCTAGATATCTTAAATTAATTATTCTTAATTTTTAAAATAGATAAATCATTAATATTATTAATTTAGGAAAGTAATTGTGATGTTAAAAATGTAATTAGTTCTAGAACAATGGATTTCACACAACTTAAAATAACTATAATGCCTCATTAATAGTCCATCAACTCTATTGTGGACCAATTTCAAATAAGGTAATTTCTACATGCATAGATATGATTTGTGGATTGTGAATTTAATTTGGTATAATGCACATTCTTATCTTTCATTTCATTGTATTCTTTATCTTTCTCTTTAATCATTAATGATATATAGTATTAAAATATACCTTGGGAACGTCATTGAATCACTAGGATAAAATTCTCCTAGGTCATCCCCTAGAAGGATTAGTTTTATTGTTGTAAAAATGATCAAAGACATGAATCTTTAGACATGCATATCCTAGATCTCTCATAACTGATGATGTAAACCTAGATTTGTTTTAGTGCTCCCAAATTGAAATATTCCTATAATGAATGGCCCTTAAAGTGTTAGGATATAAGAAATGAATGCAATTAAATAACCTTTAATACAAGGATGTAATAATAAATCATGCAAAATGTGCAGGTCAAGTTGGTTCATGGTGGGAAAGAAATGGGTGCGATTTGGTATATATTTAAGCATAAATCAAGTGACCTAGATTAAATGATAATTTTTTCCACTAAAAATTTATATTTTTTGAACACTATTAAAATATAAAAAATAAAAGATGTATACCTTATTTTCGTCTATAACATCTTTGCAAGCTTTCTTCACATAAACTTTGTGCCTTTTATGTTGAATGCTTTCATGCACTCTTATTTTGTCTTGTCCTTCTATTTCCCATCTCATTCTTTGTCAAAGATGGCTTCACAATTCCTCTCTCAAATATTTTCTCCTCCAAAGTCTACCTTCTACAACAAAAATATGGAATTATCTTGCTATATTGATTTTTTTTTAAAATAGTTGCTAAATTTTTGGATTGAAATTAATGATTTAAAAATTCACACAGTTTTAATCCAAAAATTTAGCAATTGATTATCATGGACTGTGGAAACTTGATGTTGTTAAATAATAAAAAATAACTTCCTATTTATATGCATCACGAAATAAATTAAAAATTAAAAAAAAGGATCGGCTAGACCTTCGAACAAATATCGACCATTAAAAAAATTAATATATATTTTTAATTTGGAAACCTTCATTTGAAGGTGGTCATTGGTCACGTTGTGTGTGCCATATTAGGGTCTTCATTTGAAGACCCCTTCGAACAAAGGTTCCTTTGAATGAAGGGCCCCTTCTTCATTTGAAGTTTCCTTTGTTTGAAGGGGTCTTCAAACGAAGACCCTAAATCTTCACCTTCCACCCTCCCCTTCCAACTTTTTGTAGTTTTTAGCTTTCAAAGCTCAGGTTGAAGGACCAAATGGAATCAACTTGAAAAACCAAGTTACATGTCATAGTCCTCAAAACAAGATTTCCAACAACTATAATTTTAATATATTTTAGTTTTATTATGATTTTTTTTTGTTTTACTGATGTAGAGAAGGGGGATTCGCTACTCATGAGTTCTCTTCATTCAGAGAGCCACACAAGCGAGCTGCCCTAAACTACCCCAAGGAACAACGTGAAAGTTTTAGAATCTGAAAGAGAGTCACAAAGATTTTATGGACAAACTATCAAGCTCTTAGCCAAAGGATGACATCACAAAATATGGATGACAGTGCAACGCACTAGTGTCCCATATGTGCGCTGGTGTTGTATGGACCAGAGGACAAGTTTATCACAAGAAAACAATAGAATGGCTACTTCTACTTCAATCATTAAGAGCTTGCAGAATGTGATAAAGTAACAAAATGTAATAGAATGGAAATGAAGTAAAATAGATGATAAAGATAAGGAGAAGAAAGGAAGAAGATACTCACAACAATCCAAGTAATGAAGCCTCCAACTAGTAGATGTCTTCAATACCTGCAAGTGTAATATCTAAAGAAAGTGTTGGGGATGTATACGGGTTTTCCTCAGTCAAACCCCCGTTTTGGTGTTCCCACCTCCATGAACAACCAGATAGATAGATAGAGAGAAATAGACAAAGTGTGTGGTGAAAGAAAAACCTGCTCAAGAGTAGAACCCACACCACCAAGTGTGAGTGATAAAAGAAATCCCTGCTCGAGGAGGAGAACTTGTATCACAAAAGAGGTGATAAAAGAAATCCTAGCTCAAGGAGGATAACCCCTATCATGAAGTAGAGATGTAGTAGATGTTGGTGTGAATAATTGTCTTGTACCTAGCTTATTCATTCACTAGGTAATTAGGGGACATATTCACATGGTTAAGTTTACTTAGGTAAAAGATTACTTCTAGAAGTCTTAGTTGGCTTTTCTAGAACTTATCTTATCTAGCTAGGATGCATCATTTCATAGGTGATTAGGTTGTTGATTGTCTCATGTCATAGGATTATGACATTTTTCAACATCATGTTCATTCCTATCTCTCAACCTTGCCCATATAAGCAAGGCATATCATATACATTTTAATATCAAGCAATTAATCAATCTTGCATTGTGAAGCAAGCATTCTTTCCATTCTCTCTCTTGTGGAAGTGGTTTTGGTTGCAACTGATCTTGGGGGTGTTGAGGAGCCACTATTTACTCCTACATGGTATCAAAGCTCTCCAAGTGTTGCAGTGATCCGTAATTAGAGTTTACAAAATAAACTTGTAAATTAAATCTAATTACAGTAATTTCTTGATCTAATACAAAATTGTGTGATTATGCCTTTTAACCATTGAAATTACAAAATAAGTAATTAGAAATTCAAATACTGAATTTAAACTAGAGAGAAAATTGAGATAGAAGATAGAAGAATGAGACAAAGAAATAGAAGGATCACAACACGCAGATTGATAACGGAGTTCGTCCAATGTGGACTATGTCTCTGGGTCCGCTTCTCAATGCTGGGACCACTTTATTGATATCGCCAAGCAAAATTATGCTTTCTTACAATACCCAAGCTCCAAGAACCTGCAATAATCTCTCCACAATCTCTCACTCTTTTACAATTTTTGGTGTACAAAAACACCTTGTAAATTCTCCTCCAAAGAATTATTTCTCCCAAAATGAACTTCAATAATTCTCCCTGTTACAATTCTCTCCAAGAAAATTCCTATACTAAATTATCCACTCAATAATTTTTCCATTGTCCCTTTACAAAAATCACCCCTTTATATACACATTTATTTGCTAATATGGCTTTAACCATATTATTTTGCAAATATTGCATATCTCCTATATACAAGTAAAAATTCCAACCATTTCCCCCTTTTACAATAAAAATATCTAATATCCCGTTAGTATAACAAATTAATCTTTCAAAAATAAATCCACCTTTGGATTTTATAATTCCAAGCCATTCAATTAGAAAACAAACCCCTTTAACTATGGGCCATTATAATTTTGGACTTGCATTATAATATTTAAAAATATCTTTTAAAAGCCCCTTAATAATCTCCTTGGATATTCTTTAAAATAAACCCATTAAATATGAGAAAGGTGGTTAAAGGGGTTAATTTGTTGAAATGCAAGTTTACGGGATTTTTTTCCTCTCCTTGTTTTATGGGCAAGGGAAGAGGATTTTAAGGGATAAAATCCCACCAAATCCTCCTTGAAATCACAAAAATCTTTTAATTTTTAAACCATACGTGTTTTCTTTTAACAATATGGTTTAATCCATATTATTTTTCCACCATGTATGTGCCAACTCACCACTCCTGCCACATCACCACCTGACACGTCAGCTTGTTGATGTCATCAAAGTCAACTAAAGTCAAAATTTTAACCAACCTTTGACCAACCGTAACTTTCACATACGAGCTCCATTTTTGAAACTGAATATAGTTATGGAATCAGCATGATGAGCACTACAACTTGGCATCATTTTTATTTCATTTGGATACAATCATTTTTTTGCCTTTTTGAACCCCTAATTTGCCTATTTGATTGAACCTTTGACTAAGCATAACTTCTGCATAAGGACTCCATTTGAGCCCATTCAAGTTGTGTCAGGATTGTGTCTGCGAGCTCTACACATTGATGCTTCTTTGGATGAATTCTGAGACTATGAAATTTTTAGGTATTCTGGATCCACCTGGATCATTCCTCCCCATTGAGAAGCTTTTGGACCTCCAAAAGTATATTTTTATGTACAATTTGAGCTAGGGTGATGTCGCCCCACTTGCCTAGTATCATCTGTCCTTCCTGCTAAAACTTTGAACATGTGACCCATCACAAACATAAAGAAATATGAGGTAACTTTGTTGATACAATCAACTCCATGTTCATCAATATTCACTGTCACATTCATCATCCACATAGAAATAACTAGTAGAATAACAAGCAACAGTATTGAATACACTGATGTGAAGGAAATAGAATCAACATTATGGATCTCCTGAATAGGAACATTGTTAGAAGATGAAACATTCAAACCCTCTTTTACCACCTCTGGCTGAAGGCCTGATTCTGCTTGCAACTGATCCTCACACTATATTGTCTATGACACCCTATCATCTTCATCCTTAGTATCACTAGCTGTTACAAACATGAGAGTTAAAGCATTGCTTGCATTTACATTCATTTTCATATGCCCTATGTTTACAATAGATCTATCATTCTTCATGTGTTGAGATTTTACAATATATTCAAAACCATCCTTAAACAAATGATACTTATTATGTTCCCTATAGAAAATGGCCTTTCTATCATACAAATAAGGACTTCCCAAAACCATCCCACATATGTCAAGCGGAATTACATCTAACTCTACCTCATCTACAAACTTGGATGTGATTGCAAATCGGAGTTTACACTGTTGTGACACATGTAACCGAGCATTATCATTCACCCAACCCAATGGATATTGCTTAGTATGAGGTGTTGTCCTTAATCCCAATTGCTTAACAACTTGTTCAGAGATTAGATTCACTTGTGATCCACTATCTATGAGTGTATCAATCTTGCTTTGTTTTGCAATAGCCCTTATATGAAATAATTCATTCCTCTTACTTTCAATAGGTACTTCATTACAACTTAGAGAAGAAGCATAGGAACTAGAACTGATAAAAGGAATATTACCTTTGATACCCACAACTGAAATCTTTGATTCATCACCAGATTCCATACCAAGGTCTTGCACGATAGCTGTGGAATTTTGCTTACCCTTTCGATCCTTGAACCACTTAGGCTTCTGATTAGGATGCAATTTCCAACATCTTGCATCTTCGTGACCTTCCTTCTTGCAATGTGAGCAATAAGGCTTTTCATCCTCTTTCTTTGCAGTAGCTATTCATTGTGATTTCTCTTTCCCTTTCTTGCTTCCTTTTTGCTTATTAGATTCCATCAACAGATTATCATGGCTATTCCTTGAGCTTGTTTCCAAATGGATAGCTTGCACACTAACTTCATCAATGTTAGTTGGATTAAACATAAGTATTGTATGTCTCAAACTTTCATGGAATCCACCTATATACTTTAACAAAGTTTCTTATGTGTATAAAGGAATGCCCAAAATTAAAGTCCTCTTCCTAAACTCCTGTGTATATTCTTGCACACTTTGTCCTTTTTCTTTCTTTAATGATTGCCAATTCATTACTACTTTTTGCATATGTCCTAATAGATAGAACTGTTTCTTTAATGCAGCAATAAACTCAAACCAAGAAGAAATAATTTTTCCATAACGACTTAGATCCTCCTATGTTCTACTCTCCCACCAAATTAAAGTTGTGCCTCCCAGTCGAAGAGTGGCTAATTGGATTTTTTGAGAATCCTCAGTAAACTTCTGAATTCTAAAATAAACTTCAATTTGCTTAATCCAATTATCTAGTTTGTCTGCATCTAGTTCTCCATTGTACATTGGCAAATCAAATTTAACATCAAGTTTCAACAAAGGTGAATTAACTTCATATTTCACAGGTTCTTTCTTTTTAGAAGAAGAGGTAGATGAAGAAGAGGAAGAGGATGAAGAAGAAGATGGGGATGGAGGTTCAGGAGGGTCACTACCACCTCCTACTCCTTTACCTTTATCATCTTTCAATGAGGATTCATCTTCATTCTTCTTTCTTTTCTTGAGTTCCTTTTTCTTCTATCGCTCTTGCCTCTCTTGGAAAAGAACTTCCACCATAGCCTTTGTTTCGAGAAATGCTTTTTGGAAAGCTTTCTCATCAAGCTCTAGAACTTAATGTTCAGCTGCCATCTTTGATCGTGGAAAAGTCCTTCGTTTTCCGATCTCTAGATTGAACTCTTCCAGTGCACCTTCTCCTTGTTTCAATTTCAACCTGGTTAGCATTCACTCTGCAATTTCCTGCAACATGGCTCTGATACCAACTCAATCCATAATTAGAGTTTACAAAATAAACTTGTAAATTAAATCTAATTACAGTAATTTCCTAATCTAATACAAAATTGTGTGATTATTCCTTTTAACCATTGAAATTACAAAATAAGTAATTAGAAATTCAAATACTGAATTTAAACTAGAGAGAAAATTGAGATAGAAGATAGAAGAATGAGACAAAGAAATAGAAGGATCACAACACACAGATTGATAACGGAGTTCGTCCAATGTGGACTACGTATCTGGGTCCACTTCTCAATGCTGGGACCGCTTTATTGATATCGCCAACCAAAATTATGCTTTCTTACAATACCCAAGCTCCAAGAACCTGCAATAATCTCTCCACAATCTCTCACTCTTTTACAATTTTTGGTGTACAAAAACACCTTGTAAATTGTCCTCCAAAGAATTATTTCTCCCAAAATGAACTTCAATAATTCTCCTTGTTACAATTCTCTCCAAGAAAATTCCTATACTAAATTATCCACTCAATAATTTTTCCATTGTCCCTTTACAAAAATCACCCCTTTATATACACATTTATTTGCTAATATGGCTTTAACCATATTATTTTGCAAATATTGCATATCTCCTATATACAAGTAAAAATTCCAACCATTTCCCCCTTTTACAATAAAAATATCTAATATCCCGTTAGTATAACAAATTAATCTTTCAAAAATAAATCCACCTTTGGCTTTTATAATTCCAAGGCATTCAATTAGAAAACGAACCCCTTTAACTATGGGCCATTATAATTTTGGACTTACATTATAATATTTAAAAATATCTTTTAAAACCCCTTAATAATCTCCTTGAATATTCTTTAAAATAAACCCGTTAAATATGAGAAAGGTGGTTAAAGGGGTTAATTTGTTGAAATGCAAGTTTATGGGATTTTTTTCCTCTCCTTGTTTTATGGGCAAGGGAAGAGGATTTTAAGGGATAAAATCCCACCAAATCCTCCTTGAAATCACAAAAATCTTTTAATTTTTAAACCATACGTGTTTTCTTTTAACAATATGGTTTAATCCATATTATTTTTCCACCATGTATGTGCCAACTCACCACTCCTGCCATGTCACCACCTGACACGTCAACTTGCTGATGTCATCAAAGTCAACCAAAGTCAAAATTTTGACCAACCTTTGACCAGCTGTAACTTTCACATACGAGCTCCATTTTTGAAACTGAATATAGTTCCGGAATCAGCACGACGAGCACTACAACTTGGCATAATTTTTATTTCATTCGAAGATAATCAATTTTTTTCCTTTTTGAACCCTTGATTTGCCTATTTGACCGAACCTTTGACTAAGCATAACTTCTGCATAAGGACTCCTTTTGAGCCCATTCAAGTTGTGTCAGGATCGTGTCTGCGAGCTCTACACATTGATGCTTCTTTGGATGAATTATGAGACTATGAAATTTTCATGTATTCTAGATCCACCTAGATCATGCAGATTCCTTCCCAGATCTGAGGGTGATATTTTGGCTTGAAGAATTTTGTTGGGTGCAAATTGGGGTTTCAATAGCCTCATGGTTGAGTTCAGAAGCTTTCGTAGATGAATTTTGACTTTAAATTTGCCTATATTGGGTAAAGTTGTTTTTGAGGCAATTTTTTTTTGCTTGGATAGCCTCCCAAGCGGTACGATTTTCATAATTTCGCAAAAAATATTTTTAGTGAAATATTTTCTGCGACTTAATCTATAATTTTGGGGCAAAATTTATTTTTTGAACTATACAAATATTTTTTAGGGGCATATATTAGTGTGGTAGATTAAAATTTGTGGGGTTCATATTTTATTTTCTGCAAAAGTACTATTTTGGCAGAATTATTATTGATTTGGGTACGAGCCTTGTCGGCCACAGTGGCACAGTTGCCGGCCCGATCACATATAATCCACTTATATTTACCCGGAACCATTCTCACTAGTAGTCAAATCACTGTCGGTCCTCTGCATACTTCTTTGGCATCGGTCACCGCGACAATATCCTTGGTGAAGGTTGCTGTCAGATCTTGTACGTCGGCTTATGGTCTGAGCTCCATTGTGGTTTCCACATTGCCTAGTCAGATCTAATCATCGGTTGGTACTGTTCTACGGCCCTCATCCATTCGCATCGGCCCTCCAACATTGATTGTTTGCAGGTTTGTGGAACGGTCACATCGGCATCCCTCTGTCATAAAACTGGTGGTTATCTCATTTATATCGGGCCATCTCCTTCTGCGGGTATGAATCCTTGGTTTCTAGATTGTCTTATCCTGCATTCAATCATCCATTAGCTGGTCAACAGTACTCGTGCCTTCAATGTTTGCTTATGGTACGAAGTTTTTTTTAATCACAATTTATATAAGCTTTGTTTTGGCAGTATTGTTTTGAATATTGTACAAGAAGGCCGACATTTGTTATTTGGTCTTTTAATGTACTTGGTCGACCATGTATTAAGCCGAACCATGTAATTTTCCTTAAAATTTGCCTTTGTACAGTCCAAGGTCACATTGGTGACCATGTTTTAGCCTCTGGTGCTGAAAATTTGCACCTGTTTAGTCTTGAAGTATATCTGTTGGCCCCCAAGTGCCTATTTATAGGCCTTTTTTTCATTTTTTCATAATTTTTGCATACGGAGACCATTTTCTAGAAACGAGATATTGTCAAAAAGATGGAAGAGTCAAATTTTCAGTGGTGTAGATATTTTGTAGAGATTTTACAGTTTTGTGCCATATTTTCTAGGTTGAAGATAGATCTCTATTTTTGGCTTTTGAAGCTCATATCTTTGTAAATGGATGACTTAATTACTTTGGAGAAAGGGAACTATAGGCAATGGAGTAATTCAATACTCACTCATCTTGGTGAGAGGAATCTATTGTCCTATTTGTTTGATAAAGTTCCTCGTCCTAGCATAGCTGATGAGTATTGCATTTGGAAAGGCTTTAGGGCTGCTGTCTTTAGAGTTATTTTTGAAAATGTAGATGATGACTTTTTGGAGACACTTATTCATTTTGAATGTCCTCATTCTCTTTGTACTCACATTAGAGAGGTGTATGAATACCATGATTCTTCTCCATCTCTTGAAGCTCCTCTTTCCAACTCACATGTGCTTGTTCATTCTTCAGAGTTGATAACCCATGCTTGTGATTCTTTGGATGAGATTGAAGATGCTTCTGAGGTTCCAGATTCTTCATCTTCTGTTGTTGAATCATTGAGTACTACTAGTGATTCATTGCAACATGTATCTGATAGTCTTCCTGATTGGGATTCCTATTTGACAGACATTGCTTCTTTGTTTGTGGAGTCTCACATTTTAGACTTGGAGGACCAATTTGAGGGTTTATCTCTCTTATTTAATGATAGTCATGGATCAACTATTGTCACTTCATGTTTGTCTTTGGAGCTTGTTCAAGATCAATTTCCATTGGTTCCTAGTTTGTCGCAGTTTGTTGTGATTGGGCATGTACCTGATTAGATTGTGGCATCATCTTCATCATCCAATAAATTGGCAACACATGAGCATATTTTAGAGACACACTCTTCCTACAACTTCTTATCCAGAATGGGAATCATTCCTACATTTGTACTTGGTGTATCTTCTTCCCAAGGGGAGAAACATTGTTTGTAGACATTGGATTTTTTTTTGTCTTCAGACATTAACCATGTTTCCAAGAGATCATACATTATGGGGGGGATATCTCATCTCTCTACTTCCCTCTTATGGGGGGCTCATTTATTGTATATACATGATGCATGTTTTCCTTGGGGGGTATCATTGAGTCCTCCATACATCATGTTGTTTTCTTTTTTTTTTTCTCTCTTTTGGAGAGGAGTTTTGTCCCACAGGGTTTTCTCCTTTTCTCTACTTGTGAGAGATTGCATCATTTGCATTGTAAATGGGTACCTAACATGGCCTAGTAGCCGGGACCCATAGTATTTTTCATAATAATCTTCTCCCTAAGTTGCACTTAAGGGGGGTTGTTGGTGTGAATAATTGTCTTGTACCTAGCTTATTCATTCACTAGGTAATTAGGGGACATATTCACATGGTTAAGTTTACTTAGGTAAAAGATTCCTTCTAGAAGTCTTAGTTGGCTTTTCTAGAACTTATCTTATCTAGATAGGATGCATCATTTCCTAGGTGATTAGGTTGTTGGTTGTCTCATGTCATAGGATTATGACATTTGTCAACATCATGTTCATTCCTATCTCTCAACCTTGCCCATATAAGCAAGGCATATCATGTACATTTTAATATCAAGCAATTAATCAATCTTGCATTATGAAGCAAGCATTCTTGCCATTCTCTCTCTCGTGGAAGTGGTTTTGGTCACAACTGATCTTGGGGGTGTTGAGGAGTCACCATTTTCTCCTATAGTAGATAGGGGATGTGTGAAATCCCAAGGTTCTCAAAGGTGCAAGAAAGCTTAGAAATCCAAGGAGGGAAACAAAGAGGGATGTAAGAGCCAAGAGTGTTGTAGAGGGTGCTATGAGAATGCAAGAGAATGTTGTTGTAGCAAGCAATGGAGTTGTGCAAGCAAGAGAGGAGAGAGGGAGAAGCCAAGAAGCAAGAAAGAAGCTAGAAGTAGAAGAGAGTTAGAGCAAAGGAAGAAGTTAGAGAGCCAAATGAACTGAAAGGATAGCTTTTAATGAGGGAAAAGAAGTTTCTACAACCGTTACAAGGTGTTTCATGCCGTTACCACTGAAAAAAGGTGAGGACAAGTGGAAAGCATGATCAAAGACAACTATTTGAGCGTTGAAACATTTTAGGATGCTAGTGCAGTGCATAGACATCTGTGCGATGCGCTAGTGTCTGGACTTATCACACTACAAAACAATGAGAATGGGAAAAGCACCAGGTTCAATGAAAAGCTAACGCGTAAGGGTAGTTACTGAAAAGGATTACATAACATCTCGAGAAGGGAAAAAGGATAATACAGGGGCTAAAATGAGCCTACACAAGTGCTAAGGGAGTGGACACTAAAGCAGATGCAAAGATGTATGTGAAATTGCAAGGGGTGCAATTTTATGACTATGCATTTTTCCTCCACTTTAGCGGGCATATGAATCTACATTAATATGCATCCTAAAGGAAATCTACTAAACATAAATAACTTCATATGCCAAAAGGATACTGTAGAGGAAGCAAATAACTCTTCAAACCACAGAAGCATGCCCATAGGCTAAAGACCTACAAAAGAAATGCATTCAACAAGAAAAACCTGCACCAGGCAACAATGTTAGAACATAAAAAGCTAAAGGATTCGAGTCAACAAAGTAAAGAGATCTCAATGTAGAAGGTTGTATCAGTACTATGCATCATCCTCAAATTAAAAACACTAACATATAGAAGAATTCTAAAATGAAGAGAGGAAGGGTATATACATAGGATGAAGAAGATGTAGATCTCTGATCCGGTATATACAAGAGAGAAGATAAGAGACAATTTAAGAATGTAAGTGCCTCATACACTCGTAGACCTACAAGGAAGGTGTCCTCCAAGATCTCTCACGTGAAGGAAATTGAGAAAAGAACCTCATAGGGCCTGCAAGCTAGCAAGGAAGCGTCCCCCAAGATCTCTCACATGGAGGAAGCCGAGAAAGCACCCTACAAACCAGCAAACCTATAGGGAAGCACCCCTCAAGATCTCTCACATGGAGGAAGACAAGAAAGTTCCCTATAGACCTGCAGGGAAGGTGTCCTTCAAGAACTCTCACATGAAGGAAACCTAGGAAAGTGCCCTACAGACCTGCAAACCTGTAGGGAGGTATCCCCTAAGATCTCTCACATGGAGGAAACCAAGAAAGCACCCTATAGACCCGTAGACCTGCAAGGAAGGTGTCCTTCAAAATCTCTCACATGAAGGAAACCCAAAAAAGCAGCTTATAAACCCACAGAACTGCAAGGAAGTGTTCCCTAAGATTTCTCACATGGAGGAAGTCAAGAAAGTTCCCTATAGACCCATAGACCATGAGGGAAGGTGTCCTTCAAGATCTCTCACATGAAGAAAACCCAAATAAAGCACCCTATAGAACCTCAAACCTATAGGGGAGTGACCCCCAAGATCTCTCACATGGAGGAAGCTCAAAGGAAGCACCCTACAAACCCGCAAATTTATAGGGAGATGTCCCCCAAGATCTCTTGCATGGAGGAAACCAAAGGAAGGGGACTCCACAGAGTCAGAAAGCGGCTTCATAGATGCACTCGCAAAGTGAAAGCAACCACATAGGAAAGCAAGTAGACAATCATGCAAACCGTCAATAGATTGGAAAGCTTTCAAATGGGTCCCTCGAGAACCCTTCAAAAGAAGAGGGGTCCACTCAAGGGACTCGTTGTTTGAAAATAAAGGTCTAGTTAGGCTGCCCCCAAGGTAGATGACAATGAATTCGTTTGAGAGACAATATTTCAAAGGGGGTCTCTTGGGAACCATTGGAAAGAAAAGGGGTCCAATCAAGAGATGCTTCAATTGAAAAATAGAGAGAAGATAGGGTTCCTTAGAAGGATGCACATCTCCCAAATAAGTTATCATTGCCCCCAACATACAGGGGAGGAGAACCATGAAAGGTACTTAGAACATGTAGGATAGAGGTAGACCTCAATATCTCTTGCCATGTGAAGTAAAGGTAGGTGCATCAATCAAATAGGAGTTTGGTGGCACCTAAATAAGGAAGTTGGATTTTATCCTTCAAGTCCTTACATTCACTAGTGGAATGGATAGGCACTAAATGGTACACATAAAAAGGATGTTTTTCTTGTTCATGCTTATGAAAATTCCTGCGTGTAGGAGAAGGAAGAGTGATTAAGCAGGATTTTAGAAGCCACAACAAAATAAACTCTTGCTCATACAGAGAATGAGGAGTAGGAAGCAACCCTTTCTCTCATGGAGAAAGGTTTGACTACTTACAAGAAAAAGATACGAATATAGAAGACAAAGGAGGAGGATCTCCATAGAGAGCTTTATTCCAACAAGGGGGATCATACTCTTTTGCGAGATCGCCATCAACCTTTTTAATAGGACTATCAACATTATCCTCTTTAATAGAAGTGTGATCCTCTTCCTCAGAAGGAGGGTCAACAATAAGAACATTACAATTTTCATTCACCTTACCCTGCGACACATAAGAGTAACCATCTTCGATAGTGGGTGTGAATGATGCCATTGAAAAGTTTAAGTGGATTGGGTGAACTTTATATTCCTAAACGAAGGAACCAGTAAAGTTTAAAGAACCCCAATCATCACCAAGACATGCATTTATTTGAGAAGAGGTAGAAGAAGTAGACTTACTACTCTTTGCTTCAAGGGAATCTTCCTCAAGGACATTTATCTTGAGAGTATCCTTTGTAGTAGGTATTGTTGGAGTAAACATTGACACATTAGAAGACACTGAAGGAATAAGAGTAGGTACAACTGAGACCTGACTAGCAGCTTCCATTTCAAATAAGTGCATAGCATCAAGGTCAGCCTTCACTGTGACTACTCGATTATTGCAAATGAACTTAAGAGATTTATGCAAGGTAGATAGGACTGCACCCATAGCATGAATCCACAGTCTATTGAGAAGAAGGTTATATGGTAATTTTTTTGACATAACATATACTAGGGTAGGTATAGTAACGAGTCCCAACCTTAAAGGAAAGACTATCATGCCTAGGGCTTGTCAACCGACATTATTGAACCCACAAATGCCAATAGAAGAAGTATTAAGAGAAGATGACTCAATATTAATTTTAGGAAATAGATCAATGCTACATACATTGAGCGCCAAACTAGCATCAACAAGAGTGTGTCTAATGCCAATTTTATTAATGTTAACTATGATCATTAAAGGTTCCACTTGCTTTTGTACTTCCAAAGGCATGAGTTCTTGTGGATAGAACATGATATTCGGTGAATCCACATGAATATGAGTTATCAATGCATCAACATCTGTCATCCTAGCAGAAGAAGGCAAGAGGATCTTTTGCAAGGCTTCTTGAAGCATATCTTGATAAACAAAAGTAGACTGAAGCAAGTCCCACAATGAGATCTAGCCGTAGTAACCCAAGGTTGCTCGATAAGATCACAATCACTAGGTGCTTCAGTTTTAGGTTTAGGTGCTTGAGGAAGGCTTGGTTATTTATTCATTCTATTTTCATAAGCATGGGCTACCGCTTTGTAAGAGAGAGCCATAGAAAGATCAGGAGAATCTTTATCCAATGGAATACCATCAATAGAAAAAATCCTTTTAGGAGAAGGACTAGCTGGAGTCACATAAATGATCGGTCTCTTAGTCCTTTGAGGGGAAACAAAGATATATTACATTTACAAAATCATCACAACTAGTGGAATACTTATTTGAAGACATATTCTCAACATCAATCCAAATAGGATCAAATGTGGAAGGAGACTTATCATTCACTAATGCATCATCTCTATAGGAGAGTGCATTAGAATAGATGAGAAATTCATCATTCAAAAATGCAAGGTCTCTAGGATAGAGTGCATTGGAATGTGTTGAAAATTCAGGTTTTTATGTAGCTTAATACTTTGTGAAACTATTATACTTGCTGATATAAATATGCATTCTTTGTTACAGAATCTTTGTGGGTGATTATTTTATTAATTCATTTTATCATTTTTAGAATGAAGATAGAAGTTGTAGAAGACCTAGATAGGATAATAGAAGATACACAACATATACCGTGGAGAAATCCTTTCAGGAAAAAACTCCACCAATAATCAATGTATTATTTAATCTCTAAAGTAGATTAAAATAATTCCAATTCTTCCTTGAGATGCTTCTTCTACCTTCAACAAATATTCTTCACAACCTGCAATAAAAACTGATACAAAACTCTCTTCAACTTGCTTGAGATATATAGGCAATAAACAACTTTGTAAACTTCAAAAGAGTTACAATTACAAAGCTCAATCCCTATCTATTAAAAGGTACGCCTATCTCTTCCAAGTAGAGTTTAATCATGAAGAACAATGCCAAATCATCATCTTCATCCATTTGGGTGTCCCAAACTGAAGTAGTAACTCAACCTTTATTTTGTAAATATCTTCAAGGCTTTATCCTCAAAGTAGGCACCCAAGAGTGGGCCCACTTAGCTTAGCCTTCTGAAATATCTTAACATGCAAAGGAGTTAATTCCAAGAAGCCAACTTGGGCGCCCAAAGCAGGTCCATGTCATTTTCTGTTAACTGAAACATCTCTCTCCACCATTCATGCAAGAATGGTCATCCCCTGTTAACTGAAGGAAGTTACCTATTATCTGTCATGCAACTCAAGTCATTAGTAATGCATTCCAAGTTAACTGAAGTCAACTAGCATTCAACTCAAACTAACTGAAGATAACTAAACCATAATTGAATTGAACTGAACAAAACCAAACTGATTCTAAACTAAACTGAACTAAACTGAACTGATCTAAACTGAACTGAACTGAACTTCATGCATGTAAACATCAAACCCGAACTCCTAGGATCTTCACATGCATTATAGAAGTGTTATCTCTTACTCCAAATAGTTAACTAAACTCAAGGTGAGTTCCACCTTCCACATGAGTGCCACCTTCCATGTGGGTGCCCCATGCTCTCTTATTATTTAGGAACTCATCTTGGATGCCCTCACATGCTCCTATCATTTATAATTTCCAATTAACATAATTATTTCATCCAAAATTAATCTCTCTCTAATCCTAGTGTTTGAGAACACTTTCCAAGGATTTAGGAAACACATGAAATAAATAATGTTTAGGATTGCAATTAAATGGAATCCTATTTCCAACATTCTCCCACTTGAAATTATACATTGTAATTATTCTAAACAAGGAATAATTATAAATCAAGTACAAAACTTAAGGCCAATGGCCTTCCTACACCAACTAATCAATCCATGCCAACTTCAAATGCAACCTGCATAATCATGTATCTCCAAGAAAATTATTAAAAACCAAGAGAAATTATCTGAAGGAATCGATTTCATAAGATAATCTATAACATTAATTAAAGTGTTGACTTTCTGAATTAATACTTTCCCACTCTCAACCATTTCTCACACAAAGTGATACTTAACATCAACATTCTTAGTACAAGAATGATACATAGGATTTTTGTCTAAACACATAGCACTCTGACTATCACATTCAAGTTTAACTTACTTGAAATTAAAACCAATACCTTTCCCAAGTCTCTTTATCCAAACTGCGTCTTTGGAGGCATTTGAAACTGCTGAGTGTGTTGAACTCACATTCAACCAAGGTGTAGGCTCCTCGGTTTTTTCTATTGAAAATAGATTTTCTTACTAGTAACTATTCCAACATATATCTCTTACCATAAGAGAACTCAAGCCTCACCTATTTCTCCAAGTATCCATGAGGACCTGTAAACAACCAATCCATGCCAAACTCCAAATGCAACATAGCACTATCATGAAGTAATCAAGAAAATGATTTAAGTACCCAATACTTAAGAGAAATACACAAGATCAATGTCAAAGCTCCAAAATTGAACATAAACATGATATCCATGATCTAACCATCTCCTCCTAGGAGATCGCATGCACCATAACATACTTAAACATCCTAGTGTCAAGAGAACCATGCCAAACTCTAAATGCAACAAGAGTAAACCATGACATAATAGAAACCACTCTAAAACAAGAAAACATATCCCCAATCACCTAAAGATAACCTTACCAATGATGCATCCACATCACTACCAACAACTCCCACTGAACCGTCGTACCGAGTCACACATGGCATCATGACTACCATCCTCTTCATGAAGACGACTATATCCTACAAAAGCTCCCACTGAACTGTGATACTAAGCTATACATGGCAACAAGATAAACATCAAACTATCACTTTCAAAAGAATGTGGAATTTCAGACATTTCCTCATGATCAAAATTATCATAACATGTACCATGCCGCAAATCTAAACCACTAATCAAGAGTATACCATGACATAATAACAAAACCATCCTACAACCTAGAATCAACTTCATTTCCAAATGCTCCCATTGAACTGTGATACTAAGCAATCCCATGGCATCATGATACACATAATCAAAACCACTTTTTTGTCATAAGCTCACACTAAATCTATGAATCCAAGCTCTTAATGACACATAATAAACATCCTCTAAAGCAAGAATATATACCTCTTGTAACAAACTTATTTTCCAAAATCAGCAATAACAAAAATAGTATAAGCTCCCACTATAGCCGAAAAACCTCCAATATTTTAAGAGAAAGGAATCCCAATACTCTACCCAACCACAACCATGATACCAAAAGTTGAAAATTGACGTGTTTATGTAGCTTAATACTTTGTAAAACTATTATACTTGTTGATCTAAATATGTATTCTTTGTTAAAGATTCTTTGTGGGTGATTATTTGATTAATTCATTTTATCATTTGTAGAATGAAGATAGAAGTTGTAGAAGAATTAGATAGGATAATAGAAGATACATAACATATGCCATGGAGAAACCCTTTTGGGAAAAAAACTCCACTAAGAATCAATGTATTATTTAATCTTTGAAGTAGATTATAATAATTCCAATTCTTCCTTGAGATGCTTCTTCTTCCTTCAACAAATCTTCTTCACAACCTGCAATAAAAAATGATACAAATCTCTCTTCAACTTGCTTGAGATCACTACAACAAATCCATATGATTTGCTCCATTTTTTGCTCTTTTTTTTGCTCCCACCACTATTTTAATGTATTTTTTGCCAATTTTTTGAAAACGTCGGTGCCATTTATCGGGATGACACTTTTTTTGGCATTTATTTACACCGATCAAGACAAGTCGATGCTAATTAAGGCCTCATTGGTGAAAAAATTAGTGTCGTCTTTAGCACTGATATTAGCTCCGAGTGTGGCACCGCAGTTAGCGCCACCTTGGGCTCTTAGTTTAGCTTCGAGTTTAATGCCACTTTTAGCTCCTGCTTTAGCTTCGAGTTTAGCTTTAGGTTTAGCACTAGTTTAAACCCCTTTATGTCGAAGAGGCTTATTTATATGTCTCATCAACGATGTAAAATAGTGAAATTTCAACAAGATACGGGCATATCGAGGAGAGAATAACTTATGTCACATCGACAAGGTATATCTACAAGTGCTCAGTGAAACACAACTCTTGGATATAATGAAGTAGTGTTGATGAGACATTGAGATATTAGTAAGACAAATAAGATTGTCTCATCAACACTCTTGAAGTAGTGATCAAAAGCATACACCGCTATACCGCTGGGAAGGTGAGCAACATATGCGGTAGAGAGGTATACACCACAACCCCACAACAAGAAGCCTTGAGCAAGGCAGTAGTGTGGTAAACAATAGAAAGGAAGTGAAAAACCCCACCATACCATAGTGGGTATAATAAGAGATGATGGTAGTACGATAATCATGGCATCATTACAATTTACAACACTAAATGCAGCAAATCACGTCAGTCACAATCCATTCGAATAAATCATTTAAGGAATCAAGAATATAGCTTGCCAAAATACTCTAAAGCTCTAATAAACATACTCTAAAAATTTCATCGAAATCTTATTTTCTGGCATGGCCTGCCAAAATGGAGTTTTCATTTTAATAAATATACAATAAAACCTTTTTTGAAACCTTAGTTTTAGGCATAGCCCGCCAAAATGGAGAAGTGTTTTAGTAAAGAATGATAGAGAATGGTAAGGAGGCATAGGATTCATTGTTGTTTTATCTCATTCCTGCTTTGATCAACAAGGGTTACAATGTTCATGCTACTGTTTGTAATCCAAGTATTTAATTGACATATGTTTGCATTATCTCAAATTCCTTCAGATGCTTTTGAAGTATCAATGTATCCTATATAGGGTTTAAAATTACTTATTTTAATCTAAAAAATAAATCAGATGCTTTTGAAGCATCAATGTATCCTATTTAGGGTTTAGAATAATTTCTTTTGATTTAAAAAAATAAATAAATGATGTATTATCCTATGATTAGATAATGTGATGCATATAAAGCAAGTCCTTCATACCTGCCATTGTTCCAAACCTCCACTCACTGCCTTGCTTAAAATGTTGCCTCCATAAGAACAATAGCATGTTTTAAAATCATGGTTTCTAGTGATTGACCATTAAGGTCACTACTTTCATCAAGATACAATGAGATTTTTGTGTTCAAAATTAAGGCATTGTGCAAGATAACATTGTGAATTGTTTGTTGTGTACAATTTGATTTTCTTGCACATTTACTGCTTTGCTAACTGCCCTTAAGACTAGATATTGCACCATCAGCTACAATCTCAAACAACTCACTCACTGTCACTTGGAGATTCCTTTCAGGAGCATCCTTGTATAAAATCAAACTATGCCCTATAGATTGCCTATTTACTTACTAATATAGGGAACTCATTGTTTCATGGTATTTTGAGTTTTATTTAGAAGGGGTTAATATGTGGCATTTTTATGTGTAGGAATAATAGATTGTGATGAAACATTCGGGTATGGACGATTCAGGAAAAAATGGATTGCTACCAGTGTCATAACCAGGTTGGATTGTACATTGAGCTAGTGTGAAACACTTCTGGGTTTTTTCACTCAGAAGCAAAACTTGTGTGTAGGAATTTCCAAATATCTGACAAAGAAAGTTCCTACATTCGAAAGATAAAATCATAAATCTTCTTATCTAGTTTCTGATCCAGCCTTACATCTTTAATATCTGATAGAGAAATTTTGTACATTCTAAAGATAAAATCATAAATTTTCTTATCCAGCTTTTGATCTAATTTGAGGTCTTGAATATTGAATAGAGAAATTTCCTATATTCGAAAGATAAAATCATAAATTTTATTGGTCCAATTGGAGATCCAATTTCAAGTCGTGAAGCTCCGACAAAGAAAGTTCCTACATTCTAAAGATAAAATCATAAAAAAAAATTGGTCCAATTCGAGGTCCAATTGTAAGGGTTTATCTTTTTAATTATAATTTATGACATTTGTCTTGATGCAAATTGTTACTTTAGAATTATGGTATTTCTTTTCTTGTAATTTTTTCAACCCTCATTTCAGGGAAGCGATCTGAAGATGGTTCCTTCAGATGGAGACTACACTTTTCCACTATAGGTTCCATCTAGAAACACCAGAAGCTCAGGTACTATCATACTAAGGTACAATAGAGTTTGAGGTTAACTTTTTCTCCTTGATGCAAAATTTTGTCCTTTAATCCCTCTTAAGCAACATTCACTATTGTGGACTTTATCATTCTACCTTTAATGCATTCAATTTAATTTGTTATGTGGAAACATGTTGTCTAGTCTATCTTTGCAAGTGATGACTATTGTGTAAGCTTTTAATCTACATGGTTTCCCCTCATGTTCAATTCTTGTGACTGTTATGATGCTTGGGGATGCTTACTTTTAACTAGGCTGTTAATGAAAACTATCCTGGACTCCTTGATGATCAGTTTTGTCATAATCATGGCTATGTTGATAGTGGAATGTTCTTATTAATAAGGATAAATTTTTATCAATGAGGAGATTACCCCTTACCAACATACTCCACTATCCTTGCAAATATTGATCTTTAATGCTTCATTGATGGTTTACTTGTGATTATCCTTCTCAAATGAAACAATAGGGAAGCAGGTTGGGCTCAGACCTTGTGGGAGCCACATTTAACCCCACATGATGTAACCAGATAAACAAAAAAATCTAATTTTATCTATACTTGCACAATGATAAAACATGTTAGATAAAACCGAGCATATGATAAATATGTTTGATAACTTTCTTGTTTTCTTGGACATATATGGTATGCAAGTTATTTGAATGCACATGATGATCAAATTATATGTTTATAGATGTATGTACATATTTTGATTGGTGATCCTTCATTGCTCTAACAACACTCTTCTCACTCAAATGTCGGGAACCTAGGAGCAGCAAGAAAGACATAAACTTGGAGGCTTAGACAAGCAGGAAAACTGAAGATGATGTAAAACAAAGCAACCGGGATTCATCATTGTCCCCTTTCTCTTTATGTGCATTTTTCTCTTTTGTATCTATAAATGTATATTTTTTTATTATATAAATTCAAATAGTCAATTCAATGACTTGTGTGGAACAACATACATTTACATTATCAATAGAGATTACATTTTTGAAAGGATTGTGAAATATTTCCTATATTATATGCATCTACATAAGTGCAATCTAGTAATGTAATCTTCTAATTTTGTTTATGCACATGAATGTAATGTAGCAGAAATAAAAATTTACCTTACTCTTCATTTGAAAATCACAAAATATCTATTTGATTGAGCTATTAACTTTTGTGTCTTCATGAACATATGTTGATACAAAATGAATGGAAGAAGCATCAGAGTAATCCTTTTTTTTTGCCAACAATTCATACCAAAGATTGAACAATTTAAGGATATTGCAATAGGTAATTTGTATCAACACAAATAATATTACTAAAGCATTTCAAAGTTTAGGCCATAAGAATCATCCTTTTTTAAACATGGATTGTGTTGTAGCCAAAATTTCATCCTAATTATTTTTGCATACTTCCATTTTCACTCATCTCTTGCATCCACCATATGCATAGAATTCCTATCATAATAACTTAAATTTAATAAAATCCCTCACGTGATCTTCTAAATAAAACCCTTGATCACAACAACAAAGTGTATTCCTCCTTTGAAATACTTCTATGATTGCTCATATCATATCACCAAGACAACACCATGTCAATGAGAGTCCCTCCAAAGTCTCCCCGACATTAGCACAAAGCACATATCAAAAATGTAGATGAGACACCCCTATGTTGAAGAGACTTATTTATATGTCTCATGGACGATGTAAAATAGTGAATGTCAACAAGATACAGGCATATCAAGGAGAGAATCACTTATGTCACATCGACAAGGTATATCTACAAGTGCTCGGCGAAACACAACTGTTGGATATAAAAAAGTAATTGTCGTTGAGATAGTGGCATATCGGCAAGAGACATTAACTTGTCTCTTTGACACTAGCAACCAACATCGGAGGAACATAAGATCTAATGTCGATGAGACATTGAGATATTGGTAAGAAAAATAAGATTGTCTCATTGACACTCTTCAAGTAATGATCAAAAGCATGCACCGCTATATTGCTAGGAAGGTGAGAAACATATGCAGTAGAGCGGTATACACTGCAACCCCATAACAAGAAGCTTTGAGCAAGGCAGTAGTGTAGTAAATAGTAGAAGGGGAGGGAAAAACACTACCATACCGGCATATCGAAGAAACAACAAACATTTTAATTAAAATTCTCTTCGACAGTTAGGAAATCATGATTAGTTCAACTAATGTGAATAAAAAAAATATCAATGAGACTACCGCTATTAATGAAGAACTTGATCATAAATGTGGAGCGAGCGCCATTTATGAGCCAGGGATGGATGAATTGTCCTGAAATTTGATAAATACGGCCTCAAAGAAGTTGAAATCACTATGAATTGTAATTGAAGGATTTGGAGAACCAAGTTGGACAGTGGTAGGCAGCTGGAAATTTGCAACATTTATCCAAGTAAGTGGTCTAGACTCAGCTTAAAGTATTTTCTCAGTAAGTAGATGAAAGCATTGCATCTAGGTTTGAGATGGAAAAAACCCCAAGCAAACATAAAGCAAAAAGACAAAACTAAAGCTAGGCAGTTGAATCAAGACTCAATCAATCAGTGTCCTAGGTCTGGGCCAAAATCCAAAAGAATAGCACAACTTAACCCATTGTGTGTGACATTAGTAGATAAACAAACAAATCTAGGAGATGTATGGATTCTGTGTAGGGTTTATGACCTCTTTATTTATTATTATAGGAAGAAAATCTGGCATAGCCTAGTGTCAAACCCATGGAATCTAAATTTGGGTAAACTTGTAGTACCCAATGTCTTTGTGAACATAGAGTTAATCAAGGTGTTGGAAAATAATTTCAATCCAAAGACGAGAGCAATTCATTTTCCTGATGGGTCATAGTTCATGGTCATTTTTTTTTATTCAAGGGGTAAAAGCTTTTGAATCAGAGCTATGAACCGGAATACAACCATTCAACAATACCACCCCAATGGGGTTTGAACCTTGGTGGCAAGAACAACAATGCCATCTTTAAACCAACACACCATGCAAATACTAGCATAGTTCATGGTCATTAAGTCAGATTATATTTCCATAATTTTTCAGCTAGACACTTCCCTGTAAACAAAATTACAAATCAGAGGCTTGTTGGAGGAATACCACACCATGGACACAAGTTAAAAGAGGTGGAAATTTCCTCTACATAGGGTTAAAGGTGTGGGTAACCAAACTATGAGGTTCTCTAGTGAGGATAAGCCCCCATTCTCTGTGGCTTTGTTTGAAGAATACTTTCAATACACTTATTACTTAGCTGGTCAAGTACTGGGAATTGATTTTCTTGAGAACATGACAATTGCTTCCATGGTTTTAGCCATAGACATCTAGAGCCATAATGCTTAACCCTATGTTTATGCAGAGTATTTATCGAAGGCCATCAATAATGCCCTCAATATCATCAAGAATGATAGTGAAGCCATTAATTTCAAGCACTATTCTCTTTTCATGCACATGATATTATACGAAGGGTAGGTGATGGGGATATGGGGTGAGGAATTAAGAATAAAAGACTTAGAAAATGATGAAAATTCAAGGCCTATACAAATGTGGACATCTGTGTGGGACAACAAGTGTGGGAGGTCCCACTACCTATATTTTGAGGAATATTTTGTCAAACCACTATACAAGATGTTAGGCCACAAATGTGACTACAACCTCTCCCTAGAGATCTTAATATTTCTCCGACAAAAAGATATGGGTCATGAAGCAGGGATAAATCACAATTGGGGGACCGATACATGTTTGGGGATTGTACTGTTATTGGGGTTTATGGATTTGACGTTGAACCTTATTTGCTTCCTAAGACTGTGCCAGACAGAGTTGCTTATTTAGAGATCATAAGGAAATTGCCATTTTCAGCTTTCATGCATTTAAAGAGCTATGGGAGGCATACTTTCATGCCTTCCACTTTATGCTTTGGTGATTTCACTATTATCTCCGATTTAGGCTATGATTTGGTTAGTGGAAAATTGGATTATTATGGCTTTCCGGTTGGCAACAAAAGGGAAAATTTTGATCTTGAACACTTCATTTGTGATGCCAAAATTTCTCAAAAATTGAAAGGGTATGAGCATAGTTTCCTTTTAGAAGATGCCATCAGAAATTGTGAAGAAAAAAAAACATGTTGAGAATGAATTCCTATAGTAGGGTTATGATGGCTAAGGCTTGGAAGGTGAAAAATAACCTAGGCTATGTAGGGGATTTCCCTAAGGTACACGATCCCATAGAAATAATTGAACAGTTAATCCTCCACGAAGAAGAACTGATAAGAGATGTGCCATTTGTGGCATTTGAAAGAGGAAGGGGCATCGGTCCTAGGAGGCAAGTAGGGAATATCACACCACTAGATCACTTATCACCTTAGCCTACCATTGAAGTGAGATTTTCAGTTGGCTCCCCATCCATGGAAGAAGATAACATTGAGGAGGAAGAAGTCTCATATGTTTAATGATCATGTTTTACCCCAATATGAGATGCCATTAGAAAGAAGTGTGATCACCTTTAAAGCCTCTGATGAGCTATCAGATAATGTGAGGCATCATGCAAGTCAAGAATTTGTTGCAAATGATACTTTCGTGTAGACCCCTGAATTTAAGTCCTTTATATATGAGTATAAAGGAAGACTAATAAGAGAAAGGTTAAAGGAAATTGACCTTGAGAAAGATGATTTCCCTTGAAAGAGTTGCAAGATGAAGTTGATAGGGAAATGAGAAACATGACTATTGAGAGAGAAAGAGAATTATTGCAAGAAGCTGGAGTTATGCTCCTTCCTGGGTGGGATATTAGTTTATCCATTGTGTTTGAAAATTTTTTGAAGAGAAAGAATAAAACTTTGCAAATAACGAATGAAGTAGGTGACAAGGTCTATAAAAGGTTAGGGTACAATCTTGATAATACCACTTTGCAAATTTGGGCTCTTTACCCCCCAGGCAAGAAGCCTTCTCTCATTGACCATGATTATATTTTTGGACATCTCCTGGTGCAAAGAGTATGGAAGACAGATCCCTTAGGGACTGCTGACTTGAATGTGAATGTAGCCAAATTCACCAAAGCCTAGATCCAAAATCTATTAAGAGATAACTAGTGGCTGATAGAGGAAAATGATAGGTTGAAACAAGAATTAACCAACTACAAAGATAGGTTTCCTGCTTCTCCAAGGCTTTACTCTCCTTTAATTGAACATGAAAGAAAAGTGTTAGAGGCCATGTCTGAGATTTCTCAATGGAAGCAAAAAATTGAAAAGGCTTAAAAGGAACATGAAGAACTAAAAATAAATTTGAAGGATAATACTTTTGAAGTAGCATCAAGGATTATTTGTATGAAATTCAAAGATATGTTCCAACATGCAAACGGTGTTTGGCATGCTCATAGTGCAACATATAAGGATCTCATGAAGCATGGAAGTATGCTTGATAGGATGAAGGAAATGGAATCCCATATCAAGGAAAAATACGGAGATAACAATGCTTAGCTCCAAGAATGTCAGAGCCTCATGAATACACATGAAAACATCTGGAGTATCTTGACATAGGAATTGAATGAATTCAACTAGCCACTATGTATGGCCATGCCAGATTTCTTTGAAGAAAAAAATTTGAAGGATCAAGAAACTTGGAAAAATGAAATATCAAAATATTTGCCATGCATCCTTGATGACATCAATGATGAGGATGAGGTACTTAGGAAAACGCATAAGCATCTCGGGAGGATTGTTGGATTGGAGAATGCAATGACATACACTCTATAGAATGCAAACACTTATGCCCAGATAAATACATTGATCACATGTCAAAGGTTAATTTGTTACTTGCACAAGCTGTATGAGGAGGTAGTTAGAGTTTGGTTGTTATGGACTCATTAACATGGTGCTTGATCCTTGAACAAATCTTAGGTGGTCACAGGTGCTTTTTGATGATTAACGGACTATGGTGCATCCAACAATAAACTCTTTTTAAGTTTCTATGTTATGTTAATTATGCTCTAGTTAAGAAACAATGTAACTTTAGTGAACGGACCTGAAGCTTGTTGTTTCCCTTACAAATAGGAAAACCAAGGTCTAATTTTTATCATCATCATTTCAATCCATTAGAATAGATACTAGACCATCTCATCCACTTATTCATATGCAAAGAACTCATGTTATGTATGTTTACATTTTGAGAAATATAATGGAGCAGATACATTATAACTCATAATCCATTTTCAATGTTCAATTGTTGTGTCATTCTTCATGCTTATTTATTGCTTTGCTATCTCTAAAGTGGTCTTTTCAAGTTGTTTAAATCTGCAAGATTTATCAGGGCACATTTGTTGTTACTGTGTGGATGCTTTGATTGGTTTTTGGTTAGGTGTGAATTAAATTCCTTTCAAATAATTTACTTTAATTGATTCGTATTAAAGATTAAAGTCCTCTTAGAGATTGGCAACCTCTTATGGTCTAAAAACCTGCATTTTTGAGACCCAACAGATTGCAAATAACTTTGAAAATTTAGAAGTCTATGAAATAGTGTATATATTCTATGAAATAGTGTATACATTCTTGTACATGTATATTCTATGAAACACTCCTTAGTTTCTATGAAACAACTTATATATTCTTGTATTTGTAAGTATTCTTTTACTGTTATGTCTATTAAAGAAAACAGAGTTTGAAAAAAAAATCTTCACCCTTTTTTGTACGTGAGTATGTGAATTATTGTTTAAGGAAAAATCTTACAGTGTTTACATTTTCAGTTTACTAGTTTCAAATCTTCATTTTCTATGTATATAAAATTGTATGTGGTCTTTATCTTTAATGACATAAAACACTAATGTTATCAGAATTAGGGTTTTCAATTCCAGCACCATCATTGTCCACACTTTTCATATCCTATTCACTTTTAAGTACAATCATCAAAATTTTATTTTTACTTCTTGTCCCAATTAATCTTGATTCCTTTTTGCGCAACATAGTAGGTTGCATGTTAAATTTCAAATATTTTCTTTGCATTTTTTTGTATATATTATTTTCTCATTGCATCATTATGTAACAACAATTTCACTTCTGAGATATACAGTAAAAATAAATGAAAGCACATGTTTTCTTTGTCAAGGGAAGTTCCTTTAAGATAAGTGTGTAAGCGAAATAAGACATAACTGATTGAATCTTATTTTCTATTGTACAATTTTTTTATGTGATTTTTACTTTTTGCATGTGGATTACCCTCAGAAAGAGAATACTTATCTTTTCTTAAATGAAGCCTTTACATTTGTTGTCTAGAAAAGGAATTTACTGCTTGACAACAGGTTCATGAACTTCATACAAATTAAGATTGGTGTAAAAGGACATCCCCACAAATGTTGTTTGGTCTAGAATTATAATGGAAAATAGAAAAACTTGGTAGGAGAATAAAACAGGTTTTCAATTGTCTAAGTACAACATAATATTACTGAAGCATTTCAAAGTTTAGGCCATAAGAATCATCCTTTTTTAAACATGGATTGCAAATAATTCTAAAAATTTAAAAGTCTTGGTCATTAACATTATTGTCTGCTACAATGTCATCCAGTGTGTCATTGCCAATGTTCATATGTTCTTTCAAGTATTTAATATTATCATCATCCTCATCTTGACCTGCATCATCTTCATTAGCATTGAAATTTGACTGTAGACCATCTATATTGTTACTAGATGTATTTGGATCATCATTTTCTATACCATCCATATTGTTGTCTTGCATAACATCAGCTAACTCTGGATTGTTGTCTTCTTGTGCCTGAACATAACCATCTTCAACATCATCATGGATGTCAATTCCTTTGATGTTCTCTAATCCCCCTCTCTCATTTTGCTGGCCATTATTGTTTTGCTCAGTATCCATTAATGCATTGTCAAACACATGCCTTAATCTTGGATGATAATGTATGACAAATATCCATTTCAAGTCCAAAATATCTTCATAGAAAAATTCCTACACATGAACAACATACATATATTAGACGTATGTTATAACAATTTTATTGATTAATAAACACATGTATATATTCACAATAAGCATGAATTAATAGATTAATGATCACTACCACTTCTTGTTTGAGTTAAAGAAATACCCGCTCACAATGAATTGGTAGAACATAAGGCTCCTTATCTTCCAGTAGGAACGATGAGGAATATATAGAAAACAATCCACTATGAGTATCATGTCTCCGTGTCCTCTCAAATGCTTCATACCATATACACTTAAAAATACAACATTTAAAAGAGCAGTAATCCAACTCAATAATTTCTTATATTTTCCCAACATATTGTAGATTCCCTTCAATTATATTCTTATCTTTTGAGCTTGATCGACTAGATTGCTTGAAGTCAACCATGATGCCACAATCAAAGGATCATCTCTTTATGTCTACACTTTCTACATGATAATGTCGGCCATATGCCCACATTGCTGGATATTTCCTCACCTGTGAAAGACCATTTATTTTAGTGAAAACAAATATAATGACGAATTTTAAAATAGTTAAGACTGTCAAAATTGTAAGGAAACAACATTTTGTAAAATTCCAACTGTACCTTTCTTTCACATCCCCTAGACATATTAATTTCATCTTCTATTATGTTTGAATCTGTACTTGCATCTTCTATTTGATTTTGAATTTTTTTAGTAACCCATTCTAGTGGGAAATATTTTCCCCATTCCCCAAGCATATGAGTGGGAAATGGAGTATTCCTTGGGTTCGATCTCTTAAACTGTCTCCTTGCTTCTAACACTTCTCTATTTTTATCATATAGATCAATCCATTTGTTCATAAAGTCCATGTGGTACATAATGAACTTGTCCAGTATAGAACTTTCTTCTATACCTATTACATGTCAACATGTTTATTTCAAACTCCAAATGTCATGTTAATTTGACAAATAAATTACAAAGTTAATGATTGCAAGAAAAAAAACCACACTGATTGTGAATTTACTTACTAATTTGTACTTCAACACCATTAGATTGTGGTTTTTCTCCATCAATAATATTTGATGCTCGTTCTTCATCCCATACACATGGGCCATCTTCAAAATCATTACCAAGGAATTCACACAGGAAGAAAAATGCTTCATTCAATACATACACTTTAGCCATGCAACCCTCTGGATGTGCCTTTTGTTGGACATATCTTTTAAGATTTTTCATACTCTCAAAGAAAAACATCCACCTCATTGATACGACACCCGTCAATTCAATGTCATCGACTAAGTGTATAAGTAAATGGACTTGTAGGTCAATGAAACTTGTAGGGAGCTCCTTCTCAAATACACATACAATTTCTGCAATTTCCTTCTTCCACTTTGGCACTTTAAATTCATGGATCTCCTTGGAGGTCACCCACCTAATATAAGAATAGTAAATTTGTATGAACCTTTAGTCATAAATTAAAATGAAATATAATATCTCTATGTCTCTCACACATGAAAATTTCATATAACCACATATCTTGTAAATGCTGACAATCGACTTATGGTATTCCTTAAGTCAACTGTATGAAAAGAATCCCCCCTAATTTCCAATGGCATGATATGTTATCAAACACATTTATGAAAAGGTCATTAGTAATTTTTTCTCACACAAAAAAATATCAAAACAAATTTAGTGCTTAATCAATGTTACCAGTAAATGTTAAATGCTGATATATAATACCTTCATTAAATTATGAAAATCATGTGTTTTAAATACTGTAATATGTCCATCAATTGTAAAAGCTTTAGCTAATGATGACCCATAGCCAATAGGTGTCCTTATTGAATGGATGACATTTTTTAGTTGGTCTAGCTCATTTTTTTTCAAGATCCATGGAGCTTCTGCATATGTTTCATTTTACGTGTTTGGCCACAAATGTTTTCTATCAAATTTGGTACGCAAAAGAGCAATATCTCTCCTCGAAGACAAGGTGTCCTTATCTTCTCCTGATATGTGTCAAAATATATAATCTGGGACATTTTTGAAGACGTGCATAGGATCTAATAGGTGAGATATTAATAGATCCTTCCAGTAAGGGAGCTCATACAATATGGATTTCCTTTTCATTCCTTCTAGCATATTAACTACAACGTGTTCTGGTTCATCAATTGAATCACCCCAATAAAAAAATCCTCCCAAGCTTTCAATTCAACATCTTCATACTTCTTAAGATAATCACTTGGACCCATAATCATGGGAGGTCCTCTATTTTCAACTTTTCCATCAAATTGATTCTTCAGGTGATTTCTAAACCTATGATCTAGTGGTAGAAAAACCCTATTGTTTGCATAAATAAATTTATGTAGATCTTTAGAATATTTCCCTTGAAATTATTCTACACATCTTGGACATGCAAATATTCCCTTTGTTTGAAGCCCTGCATTTCAATAATTAATGTTAATAACATAAAAAAAGGTATAAAACTAAGTATGAAATTTGGGATGAAAATAAATTATGAATGTAAATATGTATTTATTTTATCTTACCAGAACAAACACCAAGTCCTAGGAAATCATGAATAGTCCAGAATAGCACACCATACAACATGAAGGACCTATTTGATGGAGGACATGATATGTCATAAATTATTATGCCTTTCCATAGCAATTGCATCTCATCAATAAAAGGTGCAAGATAAACATTCATGTTTTTAACTTGATGTTTTACTGGAACAATGAGAGTCATCATAAGGTGCTCCTTTCTAACACTCATCCATGGGGGGATATTGTATACTTTCAATCCAACTAGCCAAACACTATAATTTGAGCTTAGGAAAGAGAATGGGAACACTCCATCAATTGCAAGACCAAACCTAATACTACGGGGTTCATCTTTGAATTTTGTTGGCCATTTTTCCTCTGTGTTTCATTTCTTTGGAGTTAGTCAGAATTTGCATGAATCCATCTTTACCCCTGTTCTTTGCATGCCAGTCCATCAATTTTGCTAGTGAATATCAATGAAACATTCGTTGAAGTCTAGGTATAAATTGCATGTGATGTAAAACCTTCTTTGGAATTGTAGGACCTTGTACATCTGTACAATATCTCTTCTCTTTGCATATAGGTCATTCTACCTTGTTTTCATATTCATCTCTATATAAAATGCAATCATTTTTACATGAATGAATTTTCTTATATTCAATCCCCAAATCAACCAATAACAAACGTGCCTCTTTGCAAGTTGATGGCAACACATTCTCTTTAGGGAATATTTTAGTTTTTAGTGCCATGTAAGATTGCCAGAGATTAAATCAATTGAATGTTTGACTTATGATGAACATGTTTGATATGTCAATCTATACTAGGATTGTGTATATACAATATATGGTTTTAAAATCCCCTTAAAGAAATATAAACGAAGTTGATGAATGTTTATGAATTATGTACACCAATTGACAATGCAAAGTAAAAAATAGATTTCAACTCACTTCAGTAGGGTAGTGAATCCTTTGTCTGACCAACCAAATAGTGACTTGATTTCTAATAATATTAATGTGCATGTCAGTTTTGAGGTTCTAATTGCACCCCATTTGAACACAGGTGTCTTTTTTGCTTGCTTCATGGAGTCTTTGATGTTGTTATCATCAACATTATGTTGGTGGTAATTACCCCTACTATCATCGTTACTGTCAACCATATCATCATTATTGTCATAATTGTTTCCATCCCCAAAGAAACATGTAAGCATTTCATTCAATCCTTCTTCATACACTACATTTTCACTATCATGATCATCATCATTAAGGCTAGGTGGCATGTCATCAATGTATGTGACTCTCATTAGCTCTTCAAATTTCTTAGGTGGTAGTGTTCTCTTCAATCTTGCTCTTGTCACCCTAGTATGGTTTAAAGGATGGTTTTGATCATCTCATCCAAATCTTAATAACCCAGTTGGTTCTTTGGTATTAGTATGTGTTTCATCAAAATCTTCTACCTATCAACAAACACAAGCATTATTTAATGCTTGGAAGCAATTGGATAAATCATAAATGTATCAATTTCAAAGAAATATAATCAAATATGGCTTAAAAAATATAAATATAAATTGTATGAACATATATACCTACCTTTTCTTCAGTGCAATCATTTGTTGTTTCTGTAGTATCCATTGTCATATCCTCTTCCACCCACTATCGTCTATGTAATTTAACAATTTTAGGTGCACACCCATGTACATATCTTCTTCTTTTGCTAGTTGAACACTTAGGCTTTGCATTTTCTCCAATCTCCATCTAAAATAATCAACAACATGCATTAATTTATGTCAAGATTGGATAATACATTATAAATTTCAATAATACTGTGAAAAAAGATGGACATATCACAAAATTACATCTGATCATTTTTTCCTAAGTTAAGTCAAAATTTGAGTACCTGATGTACTGCTTCATCCGTTGTGTCATCATTTGATATGACATGATTTTTTTCCATGGCCTCGTCTCACCTCTATAATGCAAAACATAGTAAATAATGTTTAGTACATCGATTATATCATTTCAACGAGTATCCTATCCAACACAACTCACTTTAGTCATATATTTGACATATTGATATCTCCTCTATGTTGTAGCATTTGTGAATTCATAAACACCTTCCTCCTTTGGTTGAGGTTGCTTTCTCTTCTTACCTCTATTGTATCTGCAGATTTTGTCGTCTCATCTATTTCCACCCACTTTCCTCTCAATGATTTAGTATTTCTATGTAGTCCACGTCCTCTCTCCATGGCCTCCTCTGTGAATAAAAATGTTTCCACATAAGCTTTCCCTGCACTACTGCCGAGAAGGAAGAAGAAACTTGCGGGACCATGGTAGAAACCACTCTACCACACCGAGCTAATGAAGGAGTCATGGGACAGTGGTGGTCACCACACTACCGCATGCCAATTGTAGAAGACTTGTGGGAGTCACCGCAACACTGCCAAGAATAGAAGGAAGACTTGCATGCTAACACAAAAGCTTTCACCACACTACCACCAAGAAGGATGAAGCACCTTGCGGGACCGCGGTAAAAACCGCTCTACCGCACCGAGCTGATGAAGGAGCCACGAGACAATGGTGGTCACAAAAACAAGGTAGGAGTTGGAATTATTTCCAACACTCTGGATCCTGTGATACACAACAATGGAAATAGTCACTATACAGCAATGATAGGCACACTTAGCGCTGCCTTAGGTGCCCCAAAAAAATTACATTAATGGCCAAAATTCGGTGCTAAAGTTGGCATTAACTAACATCGACTAAAACACCGACTACTGAATCAAAATAAAAAATTAAAAAATTTCCCGCATGAAGGAAGAAATTAGACAACAAAAAAGGGAAAAATGCCACGCGA
This sequence comes from Sequoia sempervirens, assembly GCA_007258455.2. Classification (NCBI taxonomy): domain Eukaryota; kingdom Viridiplantae; phylum Streptophyta; class Pinopsida; order Cupressales; family Cupressaceae; genus Sequoia; species Sequoia sempervirens. Next base: position 91,275,937 of record VDFB02193867.1, read on the forward strand.
AGGAAGAGAGAAGGGCGCTACCAACAACTGATGAGAAATTCAATTTAGTTTGCGACACCATTGGTAAGGTTACAATTTTTTTTTCTTCATTGAATTTGTGATTGTTAACTGCTCTTTGTATTTCATTTGAATTCGTGATTGTTTACTGGTTCATGGCCTCTAAATTGTCCCATCATTATAAATTGTAAAACCTTTGAGAAACCAACAAAAAAATTTACCCTACCCATTTGAGCTTTGGCTCAAAATATTATAGCACAAAGCCAAGATGCCTATGTATTCTTTCCCCAACCTAGACCTTATCAAGGAAATAGTGAACTATTTGGTGAATCTAGGAATTGGGTTAGTCACTGCTGAGCAACTGCTGAAAATAAGTGCAAAAACTACTTGGTTTTGCCCAGTCACTCCATAGTCACCAATGCCATGAAAAATTTGTGCAAGATTGCATTAAGAAAGAGTTTTCATGATAAGGTTATCAACACTAAGCAAACCCAGTGAACATATTTTCCCTAAGTTATCAACACTAAATAAACCCAACGAACATGTCACTGTTGAGCAACTGCTGAAAATAAACGTAGAAACTGCTTGGTTTTGCCCAGTCGTGCCATAGTTACCAATGCCATGAAAAATTCATGCAAGATTGCATTATGAAAGAGTTTTCATGATAAGGTTATCAACACTAAGCAAAGCCAGTGAACATATTTTCCCGAGGTTATCAACACTAAGCAAACCCAATGAACATATTTTCCCACAAAACAAAACTTTCATACCTAACAGTGTGTACCACAAACTAGAAAAAAATAATTTTCCCTAGGTCACCTCAAAATCTCAAGCAATAGAAGGAAGTGAGCATTGTCAACAGACTCTGGCCACAATGAGGTAATTCATTGTCAATTTATAGATTTGTAAATGTTTCCATTGTTTCTTTGAATTTTACTTTTTAGTTTTTTATTTCAAAATTTAAAAGAAGAAATATAATTTTTTAATATATATATATATATATATATAGGGACATGAGACTGAAAAAGATAAAGAGGAATTGTAGTTTTTAGTTTTTTATTTGAAAATTTAAAATAAGAAATATAATTTAAATATATATATATATAGGGACATGATACTGACAAAGATAAAGAGGAATTGGCTTCCATATTGGGGGTAGAGGCAGTGAACAAATTGGTTAATGTGGATTGGACAACACTTTCGAGATACATAGAAAAACAATATAGTAATGCTCCTCAAACACTCCAAACAAATCAATTGTGTCAAAGGGAATCAATTGATTCCCCAAGCAATCCTAGATTGAACAAAATATCTAGGAGGAAATCAGTGACAGTAAACTCTAAGAATGTGGAATAGGGAGCAGAGACTTCTGATGTCCCAGCCACTCCTAGGACATAGACTTCTTCCACCATGCCATGTTATCAATCTTGCATTGGTAGCTACAATACGAAGATAGATTATGAGGTGGTTTTAAGGGAAGTCCAAATGACGGATGTTGGGAAAACATTTGTGAATAGGTTAAATAAATCATGCCTTCAACAGGTCAAAGACCATCTACATTTTCCATTCTCACAGATACCCAAGCAATTGAAAAAAATATTTATCCATGACATGGAGACTGAATTTGGCATAGGTTGGTTTGTAAAGAAGATAAAGCTACAAATGTCTCAAAATTGCAAGAGATTTCGGTGCAACTAAACAAAGAAGATAAAAAAATCCCTCCTAAGCTAAGGCAGAAAAGAAGGCCAATTGATGTAAGTGTGAAAGTATGGAAAGAACTTGTAAAATCATATGAGAAGTCTGATGCACGAAGCAAGTCCGGTGAGGAGAGTGTGTTGGTATTTCAATTTTCTCATAAGATTATATCAAATTTATTAAACGATATTTAAATTTTATTTGTGTATAGTTAAATTCAATTAGTATATGTTTCAGGACAAGGCCTCCAAGGCTAGGCTTGAGAAACTTTGTGCCATGCATCGTAGTGGCCAGAAAGGTTTACAAGCCTTGATTTTTACATTTGTAAGTATATTTAGTATGTTAAATCATTTTTTATTTTTTTCCTTGGAAAAAGTAAATGATTTCATATTAATTAGTTTAAGTAGTCCATGTGCCATGCTTTGATAGGAGGAGAAATATGGCCACCATCAAAAGCAATTTGAAAAGAATATGTTACAAAACAAAAAGTGGAACAATTTTGTACTTTGGATGGAGAATGAGGTATCAATAGTTGAGTTTCAATAACTTAGTTGGATATTGTTGTGTTAATATGTCAATTTGCATCTCTTGTGTTAAGTTGTTTATTGATGCGTAGGATGAGTAAATAGAGCTCAAAACTTATGGTTACAAGATGACCATTTATGTGCATGAATAAATAGTAGAAGGATGTAGATGAAATGCATAATGGTTGGTTGTCATAGAAGTAAAACTATCAAAGTAACAATACTGATCGAGTTAACATATATGCATCATTTTCATAAACAACTGAAATGTGTAAAAAATGTTAATCAATACATTGAATTTTGAGATGCACTGAAATAATTAAAAAAACATGTTTTGGGGAAAATATTAGCAGTGTGGGGGAAGAAAGCATTAATCCTAATAAAATCATTTTTTGTTGTTTTTGATACACCATTTGTAATTTTTCCTTGGATGGCAGTACTAAATTTCTATATGTTGTATCCCTTAAATGTCCTACATGTTACAAATATGGAATAACAATGCACAACTTTGTATCGACTCCAAAGGCCAAGGAATTCTGAATAAGGGTAGCCAAACTTGATAAGGATGCAGTCACTATTACACATATTGACAATCCAAAATATTCATGTAAAGACAACTACCTATAAAAACCATAATCAATCAAATTATTCACATTCAAATATAAGTTTGAAAGCTTGCATTTCAGTGCATTCATCTAAGTCCTTGTTGAAAATTGAGGGTCTCAACAATAAAGCTAGAGTAGCTCTCCTTAAACCATAGCTAGTTTTAAAGTGCAGTATTTACAAATTCAAATCGACTTCTTAGCTAAGGAAAGGAGCTAGGATTGTTAGGTGCTACCTCAAACAGAGAAGGCCATAAAAACATTGAAATAGAAGATTCAATAAGTTAGATGGCATAGCTATAGACCATAGATAATCAGAATTCTTGCAATTCATAGATGCTTGTAATACAAATAAAAGGTGCATACACATTGGCTGAATATATCCTCATCAAAATGACTAGAAAGAAATTTCAAATTTGTAAGTAAACTCTGACAGTCAAGAAAAAGTCATAAAAATTAGAAGTAAACTTTGGTAGACATGCAGGTGAAATTAATTCATCTGACTTTATGCCTCTTGGAAAATATTAGGATCTTCCCTCCTAAATTTTTGACCACATCCATTACCTCCACATAAAATTGGACATCCTTGGTCGTCTTGGTCCCCATGCCATGATATGGTTATGCAAATGCAAATGAAGCAAAGTAATCATCTCCTTCTCTGTTGATTGGAAGAATGCATGCTTAATGTTTTGATACATGATATCAACTCTCTCTTCTGCTCTCATGGTTGAATACTGAAATCCATTATGATGGGCCTCTAGAGTTCCAGTCATCTTTCATCCCCTTCCACCAAATGTTGTCCTGATCCACATGTCTGCCAGCCTAATTGGCTTTGGTTTTTAAAGCTGAAGTTTGTCCTAAGTCACTAGTGTAGCTCTTTCTTCCTTTTCAAACTCTTTCATTGCTACAAATCATCTCTGGGATTCAATCATTTGTACCACATGGTTGATGTGCTTTGAATCCTTCCATCTAAAGGAAATCTCCTTAACATAAATACTACTAGGGAATTTCAATGTGGCCATTGTAGTTGGCATTAAAGCTGGTACCTACAACATTGAAAATTATCCTTATATAAGAATTCCCTTCATCTTGTTGTCTTGTAACACTCTTGATGGTGGCTACATGAAATCTGATTCTGATTCCTCTTCTACATCAAAGGGTTCATATCCTTGATCTAACTCTTCTGAATTATCAGAATCAGAATCACTAGCTTCCATATTCAAAAATTCCCAACCATCATCTTCAATAAATTTATCTAGATCATCAGTAATACTTTTCAAAATTGGCCGCCCGTTCAAGTTCATTTTTCTTTCATAATACTTTATATCCATGGAGTTCAACCATTCCTTGATTCCATCAAGTGAAGATTGAGGGATGGAATCAATGCGGAGTACATCCCACTTGAAGTATTTGAAAAAAATAGCCATATCAAATTCCTTTTTCCCAATCTCAATCTCACTAATAGTGATTACTAAGAAAGGTAATTCCACCAACTCTACCAAACAGTTTACCGTAGGAACAATGAAAGCAAAGGATTTGAAAGGAACTCCATGAAAACCAAGCTCTCTAAATGGTATATCAAACTCTAGTTCAAAATCTTTTAGATGAGGCTACTCCCATAGCTCTCTTACTCTCTTGACAAATCCTTGAAACTTTGTATCGATTTTATTTTACCTATCCCTCTCTTGTTCTTCCCCAATTTGATCAGGATCATACATTGACCTTCTTTCCCTTCCTAAAGTTTGGACCACATCCATTACCCCCACATAAAATTAAACATCCTTGGTCTTCTTAGTTCCCACGCCATGATATGGTTTTGCAAATGAAAATGAAGCAAAGTAATCATCTCCTTCTTCACTCACTAGAAGAATGCATACTTAATGTTTTGATACATGATATTAGCTCTCTCTTCTGCTCTCATGGTTGAATACTAAAATCCATTATGTTGGGCCTCCAGAGTTCCAGTCATATTTCTTCCTCTTCCACCAAATGCTAGCCTGATCCATAAGTTTGTCAGCCTAACTGGCTTTGTTTTTGAAAGTTCAAGTTTGTCCTGACTCACCAGTATTAGTTGTAACTATTTTGAAATTTTATTATGGTATTTGCACTTTGATATGATGTAATATGATTATGGTTTCATCTCATATGTTGTAATATTAGATATATAATAGAAAAATAAATTATTGCATGAAATAAATAATAATTTCTCCTTTTAAATGTTTTTTTTTGTAGAACATGGGTCATCCAAAAGATCAAGATGATCCTCAACATGATATAGATCAAAAAAATATTGGTTCTACCAGTACAGATCACATGGCAGAGGATGATGCGGAAGACACTAAGGCGGATGACAATGATGACGACGACGAAGATGACAATGATGATTAGGATGGTGATGATGATGATGAGACAGTTGGTGATAGTAATCAGTAACATTCATGATCATATAGACTACATCATGGATGATTGTTGACATATCGTTATGATGACTGTTTTCATGATTACTATCATATGTATCATTTTCACGGCCTACTATACTATATTGTTGAGTTGTATCATATTGACATGTATCATTTTCACTATATCATTTGGACATGTATCATCTTGACTTGTATCAATTTTATTTATATCATTTGTACATGTATCATTTTCACTTATGTCGATTGTTGGACATGTATCATTTTGACATCTTTTTGATGTACTAGCATATTTGAATTTCACTTGTTTTAGTTTTATATGATGATGATCTTATCAGTATTGACTTGTCAATTTATATATATTAAAAGTGGTCGATGATTTTTGGATGGATATTTATTAAGTATGATGATTTTAATTTATTGCTCAGGATGGATGTCAAATTCAATTAAATTATAGATATTTGATTCACTTGTTTTAATTATAGATCATGATCATGTTACAATAATTATATTGTTATTTAATCATATGAGTTAAATAATTAAATTACTTACTCTATAATCATATGAGTTATTTAAGAGACACGATATATTTAACTAATTAAATTGAAATAAAACATATTAAATTAATAAATGGAAGCAAAAATAAACCATTTTTAGAAGCAACAATGAAAGCCAAACTAGAAGCAAACTAGAAGCAATCTTGGAAGAAAAATTAGAAGCAAAACAAGAAGCAAATCTGGAAACAAAACTAGAAGCAAAGTGTAAGTAAATCTGGAAGCAAAACTAGAAGCAAAACCATAAGCAAAACCGAAAGCAAACCTAGAAGTAAAACTAGAAGAAAAATTGAAAGAAAATCTAGAAGAAAAACTAGAAACAAAACTGAAAGAAAAATCAAAAGAAAACTTGGAAGCAATACCCGAAGTAAAACTAGAGGCAAAACCGGAAGCAAAACTGGAAGCAAAACCAGAAGCAAATGTGGAAGCAAAACTAGAAGAAAAATCGGAGGCAAAGCCAGAAGCAAAATTGGAAGCAAACTTGGAGGCAAAACTGGAAGAAAAATTGGAAGCAAAGTTGGAGGCAAAAGTGGAAGCAAAAGTGGAAGCAAAAGTGGATGCAAAATGGAAGCAAAACTAGAAGCAAAAATGGGAGTAGACATGGAAGCAAAACCGAAAGCCAAATTAGGTGCCAATCTCAGTGCCATTTCCATCGTTACTTGTTGGTGTCATTTTAGGCACTAATGGAGGCGCCATGATTTTTTGGCGCTAAAACTAACACTAATGGAGGCACCATGATTTTTCGGCGCTAAAACTGGCACTAATTTTGGCGCTAAAAATGGTGAAAAAGTTGGCACAAAAAAGGGCGTTGAACTAACCATGCCTATTTGCATCGAGTTTGATGCCAGCCAAATTGTCCAACTCATGTGCTCAAAATACACTAAAATATGGTGCCAAATTTGGCACTAATTACATGTTGTGTTTTTGTGGATATATAGGCAATAAACAACTTTGTAAACTCCAAAAGAGTTACAATTACAAAGCTCAATCCCTGTCTCCTAAAAGGTACACCTATCATTTCCAAGTAGAGTTTAACCATGAAGAACAATGCCAAATCATCATCTTCATCCATTTGGGCATCCCAAACTAAAGTAGTAACTCAACCTTTATTTCGTAAATATCTTCAAGGCTTTATCCTCAAAGTAGGCGCCCAAGAGTTTTCCCACTTAAATTAGCCTTCTAAAACATCTTAACATGCAAAGGAGTTAATTCCAAGAAGCCAACTTGGGTTCCCAAAGTGGGTCCAAGTCATTTTTTGTTAACTAAAACATCTCTCTCCACCATTCATGCAAGAATGGTCATCCCCTATTAACTGAAGGAAGTTTCCTATTATCTATCATGCAACTCAAGTCATTAGTCATGCATTCCAAGTTAACTGAACTCAACTAACATTCAATTAAAACTAACTGAAGATAACTGAACCATAACTGAACTGAACTAAACTGAGTTGAACTGATCTAAACTAATTCTGACCTGAACTGAACTAAATTGAACTTCATGCATGTAAACATCAAACCCTAACTCCTGGGATCTTTACATGCATTACAAAAGTGTTATCTCTTACTCCAAATAGCTAACTAAACTCAAGGTGAGTGTCACCTTCCATGTGGGTGCCCCATGTGCTCCTATTATTTAGGAACTCATCTTGGATGCCCTCACATGCTCCTATCATTTAGAATTAATTACAAATGTCAATTAACATGATTATTTCATCCAAAATTAATCTCTCTCTAATCCTAGTGTTTGAGAACACTTTCCAAGGACTTAGGAGACACATGAAATAAATAATGTTTAGGATTGCAATTAGATGGCACCCTATTTCCAACAGAATGAAGAGAAGGTAGTGTAATGTTAAGAAAGGTATCAATGATTTCATCTTCTTGTGACAAAATATGCTTCGAAGCTAGAGGACTTTCGTGAGAAGGATCAAAGATACCAAGTGACATGGGTAAAGCCAAGTCACCATCACATGCATGAAATTGAATATCATTAACATTTTGAAGAGAATTAGATACTGAACTAATAAAAGAAGATATTAAATTCATTATGATTTTTTCAATATTTTCTATGTTCTATTAATTTGTGTTTTTGGAGGTCTTCAAAGTAGAATTTGAGGTCAAAACTTTCGTCGATCCCTAAATTTCAATTTCCAAAGGCACTAGTATTTTAGGGATTGAACTAGTTCTCTAGGAGACCTTTCCAACAGTGCAAACAGTTCTAAATTCTAAGCATCGAGTCAAAAGTTATGACCTTGCCGAGCAGGGGTAAATAAATTCCTAGTTTTTGAAAAATACCCTCTTCACGTAGAGTTCACCAAAATGTAGAGAAGGTGGATTCGCTACTCATTAGTTATCTTCATTTAGAGGGCCTCACAGGGCGAACTGCCCTAAACTACCTCAAGGAACAATGTGAAAGTTTAGAATCCTAAAGAGTAAGTCACAAAGGTTTTTTGGAAAGACTATCAAGCTTTCGGCCAAAGGATGGAAACAAAAAATACAGATGACAGTGTGGTGCGCTAGTGTCCCAGATGTGTGTTGGAATGTCATACAAACTAGAGGACGAGTTTATCAGAGGAAAATAATTGAATGACTACTACTTTGATCGTTAAGAACATGCAGAATGTGATAAAGTGACAAAATGTAATAGAACAAAAATGAAGTAAAATAGATGATAAAGATAAGGAGAAGAAAGGAAGAAGATACAACAATCCAAGTAATGAAGCCTCTAGCTAGTAGATGTCTTCAATACCTACAAGTGTAAGATCTGGAGAAAGTGTTGGGGTTGTCTAGGGGTTTGCCTCAGTCAAACCCCCATTTTGGTGTTCCCACCTCCGTAGACAACTAGATAGATAGATAGAAAAAAGTAGACAAAGTGTATGGTGAAAGCAAAACTTGCTTAGGAGTAGAACCCACACCACCAAGTGTGAGTGATAAAAAAAATTCCTACTCGAGGAGGAGAATGTGTATCACAAAAGAGATGATAAAAGCAATCCCTGCTCAAGGAGGAGAACCCCTATCATGAAGTAGAGATGTAGTAGATAGTGGATGTGTGAAATCCCAAGATTCTAAAAGGTGCAAGAAAAGCTTAGAAATCCAAGGAGGAAAATAAAGAGGGATACAGGAGCCAAGAGTGTTGTAGAGGGTGCTATGAGAATGCAAGAGAGTGTTGTTGTAGCAAGCAATGGAGTTGTGCAAGCAAGAGAGGAGAGAGAGAGAAGCCAAGAAGTAAGAAAGAAGCTAAAATTAGAAGAGAGTTAGAGTAGAGGAAGAAGTTAGAGAGCCAAATGAATTGAAAGGATAGCTTTTAATGAGGGAATAGAAGTTTCTACAACCGTTACAAGGCGTTTTGGGCTGTTACCACTGACAAAAGGTGAGGACAAGTAGCAAGCATGCTCAGAGACAACTATTTGAGCATTGAAATGTCGTAGGACGCTAGAGCGGCGTGTAGATATTCGTGCAATGCGCTAGTGTCTGGACACGTCACACTACAAAACATTGAGAATGGGAAAAGCGCAAGGTTCAATAAAAAGCTAAAGCATAAGGGTAGCTACCGAAATGAATTGCAGAGCATCCTGAGAAGGGGAAATGGCTGATGCATGGGCTAAAATGAGCCTACACAAGTGCTAAAGGAGTGGACACTAAAGCAGATGTAAAGATGTATGTGAAATTGGGAGGGGTGTAATTTTACAACTATACAACTGAACATAGTCTTTTAACTAAACATCAAGTTCTTTGTTCTACACATGTGAAAAAATAGTAAATTAGTGAATTTTTTTTGAAAAATATCTACACACTAGGTATTGAATTCCCATACATATAAAAGAAGTTATGTGTGATGTAATACACCTATGTCTAAATTATAATTTGTTTGACTTCAAAACTTAATTAAAAGAAAAATATTCAACAAAATGTTATGAAACCAAATACAAGCACTAGATATCAGTGTTACCAACCTAAATTCAAAAGAATCAAAATTTTATCCTTTGTAGAGAAAAATTTATGTGTGACATAATACACATTACTTTTTTTAATAAATGTTTACTATTAAAAACTGGTTATCAAAGGAGATGCAAAAAATTTACAATTTAATTCCATATATATATATATATATATAATCTACAAACAAAATCTCACAAATCACTAGCTCACATCATCTTCAAATTCCTAATAGTTTAACTACTATAGGTGTCAAAGAGTGAAGATTTGGTTCAAAATGTTGATTTCAATGTCAAGTTTGGCCAAAAAGTGCAACCCATTATTGTGGGATGATTTCAACCACACCTCACCCCCATCCACTTCTCTCATCATTAGGAAGACATCCCATAAACTTATTATTGTTAACACAATGCTATATTGATGACAATATTTGCAGAATGGGATGTTAGAGTCTTTCAGATGAATAACCAAGCTAGTCATAGGTGGTAAAAGTATAAGACCTTTATTTAAGAGTAGTTGAAGTCTCCTTTCACATTGAGGTGGAGGATGTGTAAGAAACTTGATCTTTTTGATTTTGTAATGTTTTTTTCACTTGCTAGATTCGCCTTGTTCATGAATAGAATGAATAAGAAGACCCATAGGGATCCTAGCATCCTTGTCATTAGAAGGAGATAATGGTTGTTCACATCCATGGAAGAAGAATGTTTAAGTTATGAGGAGCATTCAAGATCACTGTTCCAGCATCCCGAAGTCTCCTAGGTTGAAGAGGATGTTGATTAGGATGAGAAGGATCTTGATATCCTAGTCCTGTTGTGTGTGCTTTGTGTCACAACCTTGTTTACTTAAGATAGTGAATCCTTTACCATATGTCTCTTCAAGGTTGATAGGAGTGTTTGTAGCTTTGTGGTCATAAAATGGTTGTAAATGTGATTGGTGAGAGGGACTAGGTCCACTTGAGGAAGAAACCTTAGGTCCTATAGTGACTTCAGGATGTAAGTATGCAAAGTGATCAGGATGTGCAATAGTGGGAAGGTCTTGTGACCTCATGGAGGGATAAAAGGCTGTATTTTCTTCTAGGTGATCAAGGAAATAATTGTAGAACTTGTTCATACTAGCATCATCTTCTCCAATGATGTCTACTTCACATGGAGAACAATCATGAGGAGTTAAAGGAGAATGAGGTTGTTCAAGGTCATTAGGGTCATAGCCAAAGGCACAATTGGACATGTCTACCAATGATTTTAATGAATTCCAAAACTTATTGAAAAAAATTCCATGATGCAAATAAGCTAAAATGCAATAAATGAAAATAGAATGCAAGAATAGGAAACTGTAATGCAAAAAAATGCCAAAAAGATTACAAAAATGTTGTTTAAGAAGTGCAGAGGGATTGATTCACCCTGGGTAGCAAATGAGTCCCAGTATGATGTTTTTATGTGTTTTCAAAAATTTTAAGATGATTCTAATTCTCTACATAATGCAACCAAAGATACAGAATGCAAAAAAATTCTTTTTTCAATGAGATGCAATGCAAAAATGAAATCTAAATGAAAATTTCACTAATGCAAGATAAAATGTCCTAAAATGCAAAATCAATACAATGTACTAATTTAATGTTAATGCAAATGTAAACTAGGATACAATATGTAAATAAAATAAAAAATACAAAAGTGCTCAAAAGTTAGGTACACCAAAATGAACCGTTGATTTTTGGCTCCTATGGACAACTCTTGCTCTTCTAGGGTTTTTCACCTAAATAGAGATAGGAGCAAAAATGATAATGGTTCATTCAAATAATGTTATGTGGAATGTTGTCTAGGATAAATGAAGTAAAATAAATGCAATTGAATGATTTATATGAGTTAATTTGAATGCAAAACTAAGATTTATGCTATGTTTGAAAACATGCTATGATATGCAAACAATGAACTAAATGAAGAAATGATGCATAACAGAAAGAAATAGGTAGAAAAAGATTGCACCTAGGCAATATTTGATGAATATGGAATGTTGTGGATGTTGATTGAAATTACTGATTTTCCATAGCGGGACTCATTCGCCCAGGGTGGCAAATTAGTCCTCCTCCTGGTGAAGAACTATTGGAAGCAAGTTTCTATCTTTTGGGATCTAGAATCTGACAAAATTCAGATTTTTAGTCGTAAGATGGGACTCATCCACCATAGGTGGCGAATCAGTCCTCTCCCAAATTTCTAAAAAATCAGGAGACAACTCTACAACACTAGATCTAGAAATCACTGCTTTTCAGGTTGTCAAAGTCAATTTTGCAGGAAACAGACATAAAACCTTATCCAAGATTGACATAGACTTGAGTTGACTTGAAGTAGCTAGTTGACTTATAAACCAATCTTCAACACCAAAAAGCTTGTCAAATCTACATACCTAGGTCTATAAACAAACATGCAATAGGGGAAAAATGGTTTAAGGTTAGTGAATAGGGGTTTTCCTTGGTCAAAGCTCACTTTTGGTAATCAAACCTTTAATTGGTGATCCCACAATAGTGGTTTACAATTTTTGGCCAAATTGGACACTGAAATTATTATTTGTAACTAAATCTTCACATTCGGGCACCTATAGTGGCTAAAATGTGAAGAATGTGAAGATGATGCAAACTAGAGTCTTGTCACATTTTGTCTGTAGATTCTAAAAATATTTTTTTCAAAATTTTTGGAATCAGATTGCACTTATTTTTCCATCTCCCATGAAAACTAATTTTTTCAAAAAACAACATTTTAAAAAAGTGATGCACACCGTATAACGCATAACTTCTTTTCCATGAAGGATAAAATTCTAATTCTTTTGAATTTAGATTTGTAACTATGATATCTATTGCTTCCACTTAGTTATAATTTTTTTTATTGAATATTTTTTCTTTAATCAAGTTTCGAAATCAAACCAATTACAATTCAGACATAGTGCGATTGTATAACACATAAATTGTTTTGTATATATCAAAATTCTTTTTTTTTGTTGGATCAAGGACTTCAATATCTGGTGCACTCATATTTTTCAAATTTTTTTTTTAATAATCTTCTATTTTTCCAGATGTGCAGAACATAGACCTTCATTTTCGATGAAAAACCTATGTTTAATAAAACTAAATAAACAAATACATAATAAAACCAAAACATATTAAAATTATATTCATTGGATATCTCGTTTCGAGGACTACTTGATACCAGTTGGGTTTGTGAATATTCATCCATTTTCATCCTCAACCCAAGCTCCGAAGTTCTAAAATTTAGGTTTCTTTTTTGTCTCAGGGGGGGATGAGAAATAAGGGGGGTTTGAGTGAACCCCCCTTTTATAAGGGGTTTTGTTGGCTTTTTTGGCAGGAAAGCATTAAAAGGGTTCACCCGAACCTAGGTTCTAGCGAACCCTTGATGGGTTCGGTCGAACCAATAGGTTCGTACGAACCCCTAAGATCAAGTTTTTTTCCATGCATTCATTTTTGTGATTTTTCCCTCACTTCAATTGTAAACCACTATTGTGGGTTCACCCTAATAAAATAATGAAATGCAAAGGAATGATAAACTAACAACATGCAAATGCTATCAAATTACCAAACCCTTGATGATGCAAGTATGAAGTAATGTCAATGGCTACTTCAAAGTGCTTGAAAAGATGTTGTAAAATTCTTGAATGCTTGAGTTAATAGGTGGATAAGTTAACTTGATGAATGGGGGTTTAAATGAGGTGAAAATAACTTATTTATACACACTTGTGCCTTAGTTACCCATTCATACCTCATCACAAGCTGACATCAAGTGTTTTTGAATAAAATCCTGAAAGGAAATTTAAAATATTTTGAATTTGGGGCCAAGGGGGACTCATTCGCCACCCATAGCGAATGGGTCCCACCTAGGACCTGCAAATGTTTGTCAGGAAATATGTTGTATTTAATGTTATTTGTTGGGATAATACTCAAAAATACACTTAATTAAGACATATGAGGGAATAAAGGGGTCAAATAAAGCATGAGAAAGGGATAAATAGTGAAGATGTGCCTAGAAAAGTGTGAAATATTGTTACAATACCTTACAACACTTCAAAATAGGATTTGTTGTTGTATAAAAAGGTGATTTTTAGGTGAATTGTAATTAATAGAGTCTAGAAGAATGTAGAAATTTCTTACAACACATCACAACACCTTCACAAGACGTTGTTCTTTGAATTTTAGTTCCTAAATAAGCATGTTCAAGCCATGTCTCAACATAAAATTAGAGAAAAACAGTTCCAACACCATGAAACAAGACCAAAAAGGCCACGAAAATGAAAATGGGTCATTTTTCTATGGCTAAGATTATTCAATACGAAGCTTAACGTCGAGTTTCTGGATGGAGGGAGCAGAAGGTGAACTCTATAATTCATGTGAGTTGATCAGTGATTGTGGTGGAATCTTCGTTGCATTGGGATTGTTGTCTCTCTATAACAAGTCTTCTTTATCTTCTTTGTATCTTTGCGACATTGATCCCTCTAGGTTGTAGCCCTCTAGATAGTGAGTCTGAATAGTGAGTCCTTATTTAAGGCAATAAGCCTTATCTCAAGTAATGAGCCTTGTCTCATGCTGTGAGCCTTTATGTAATCAATTTTGATTTTCTCAATAGTGTGAGTTAATCCTCACTGTGGTTTTTCCCTCATTGGGTTTTCCATGTAAATCTGGTGTTATTGTGTTTATGCATTTGCATTTGATGGTTAATCACTTAATCAGTTTATGTGTTAGCTCCGGTAATTGAATTTAAGATTATAATATGTGAAAACTATTTCACCCCCCCTCGCAGTTTTCCTATCCAGCACAATCATCATGTCAAAGATTGCATTCTTCATGTTTATTATTGTGCTAACAATTGTGATGTAGAAATTCATGATCCAAGCAAGTGTTTCATTCAAGATCCATCTCCTTCAAGCTAGAGTCAATAACTACATCCATTGCAACCATTTCAAGAATAATTACAACACTTAATTGCAAGAGTTTGGTGAGATGCAACATTACTATTTGTTTGATCATAATTCTCCTTTTACATTTATTTTCATTTCAAGGTTTAATTACCAACAAGGGGTTTGACAAAGGAAAACCTATTCACTAACCCCCACAACATTTTCCCCTCTTCTTATGTGTGATTTGTAGGGATAGGTTGTAGATTTTCCAAGAAGCAAAGTTGGAAAAAAGTTTTCAAATTTGTCATCAAGCCTTGGAGAAGCTTGGACAAGGTCTATATGTTGAAATTTGTAGTTTTAGATCTAGAAATTGGTCAGGAAGAGCAAAAAAGACTGAGAGCCACAGAGTCAGTCCTAAATTTCTAGACATATAAAAGTGGAATAATTCACCAGTATTGAAGGATGAGTCACATTATACAGGCCTAATAGAGGCTTTTGTAGATTTGGATACCCTTTTGGCTGAAACCTATTTTGGAGCATTTTCCCTGAAACTGGACTGATTCACCTAGATTGGAAAATGAGTCCTAGTTAGCATTAACATTAGAATTTTCAATTATCCAGACCTCCATTTTCCTTCTTCAATCTTCCAGGTGCACACTTTCAGTCTCATAGATTTTTACTGCATTTTGTTCATCTTTTTAGGTCATTTAGCATTTGTTTGCATATCACAGTGTGTTTTTCATTTAATTTTCTTTTCCAAGTTTACACTTAGTGGCGAACCCATCATTAGACATCATTCAATCCCTAGAATAGTCCCTTTTCTAGGTTCCAATCTCCTTTGCATTGAAATCTCACAGGTTTTTTTTTTGAGTGAAAGGTGGAAAATAGCCTCTCTCCTTTTAGGTCCAAAACCCTAGAAGTGAAAGAGAGTACCCCCTATTTTATTCTTTGCATTTTGGTGAACCTACATATAGAGCATCATAATTCTAATTTGGAGTGCATTTATATCCTTAATTTAGCATTGCATTGCATTTTGCATTGGCTAATTTGCATTCTAGGGTTACAATTTTTGCATTAGTAAAAATCTCATTTAGCTTGGATTATTGCACTTAAATTCATTTAAAATCAGTAAAATTATGCATTTGCATCTCAAATTTGCATCAAAAAACATAAAAAGTATTAAATTCAAAAAAATTGAAAATTTTCCAAAAGAATTAGCACTTGGACTCATTCGCCACCTTGGGCGAATCAGTCCCATTGCCTATTTTTCATTGCAATTTCTGGAATTTACAATTCAGTTCAAAGTTTATGTTTGTTGTTATTGCATTTTGGTTTTACTTTCCAAAATTTTAGTTATAAGCATTTCATTCTTATTAGTTTACATTGCATTTTCATTCACTTCACATTTATTAGCCTTTACATGAGTGTTTTGTGTCCTATTGCTAATACCATAATAAAAAGAAGTTTGAGACTCATGTCATCCCATGATAGTACAATCATTGTGGATCTTAGGTTATCTAGAGCTTCCACTTCTGGTATTGAAACTAGTACACTAGGCATGGATAACACCCTTAGAAACTCTTTTCCTTTAGATAACATGCAAGATGAACAAAGGAATGATAGCATCCCACAAGAAAACATAATTCACATTCATGAGGACCTAGAAAACTTACAACATCAAATAAGCCTTGAAAAAATTTCAACTACTGCAATTCCTACAATAGAAAATATTCACCAC
The DNA here is from genome assembly GCA_007258455.2 of Sequoia sempervirens. Taxonomy (NCBI): domain Eukaryota; kingdom Viridiplantae; phylum Streptophyta; class Pinopsida; order Cupressales; family Cupressaceae; genus Sequoia; species Sequoia sempervirens. The sequence continues at coordinate 91,292,295 of VDFB02193867.1, forward strand.
ATGCTTGAAAGGGACGGTGGCCTTGACCTCATGAAAAAAGTAGTTCAAATCTTTGGCAAGCATCTTCCCTCAACCAGTAGTTTTCCTTTACCCACAAGAAATGTCACAAGCCAAAGAGGAACTCAAATTCCTCCTCCCACAACAATAGCCTCAATACCTACCGATACCACTCTCTAAGTCACAATAACAATGCAACAAGCTAGTAATGTGATTCCTTCCTTGGGTATTCCTGCTAGCATCCCTAGTTCCTATGTGGCATCACAAGTTATATCTCTTGCATTACCACCTACAAGAATTCCATTCACTTGTCCTACAACCACATACACTCCATCACCACTTTCACTTCCATCTCCTAACACAAGCAATGACCCTCTCATAATGTAAATTTTCCAAACTGTTTCATTCCTTCAAAAGAAAATTTCTACCATCAACCAAAATCAAAATGGTACACCTACATATTATGTCAAAAGTAGTCCATTGTCCTTGGAGATATTGCGAACACCGATACCACAAGGTGTAGAGGTGTCTATATTTGCGAAATATAGAGGGAAGGGAGATCCTTCTAACCATGTTAATGCCTATAGTGCCTTATGTAGGGACTTTGTCCTTGATGATAAACTATTGGAAAAACTCTTTCCTAGGTCCTTGAAAGATATTGCCCTAGAATGGTTCTCTTCTTTACAGAACAACTAAATTCATTCATTCATTGAACTTTTTGAGGCATTTGTAAGCCACTTCCAAGTGCGTATGACTCCTAGGATGACCTTGGTCGATTTGATGAGATGCAAGCAAAAGGAGGAAGAAAAGATAACTGATTTTATCTCACGCTATCAATCGCTCTATTCCCAAATCGATGTCAAGTCCCCAACCCACACCTTCAAAAGATGTTTATAGAAAACTTGCAAACTAATATTCAAGACAAGTTGACTAGGATGAAATTTTCATCCTTCATGTACTTCTGTACTTCCCTCTTTAATTATTAAAATTTAGTTAGTTGTCGAGATACAAAGTCCACCTCTAGCTGAATTGAGAGATCCTAACCCGCAAATGAAAAAAATTCCCAACCTTTTAGAAAAAAAATGAAAGGGTTACTTGAATTCAACCCCCCTCAACAACCAACTAAAAATCTCAATAACCAAGTAGCTACTATCAAAGCCACAGTGCCCTTTATTATGGAGATCTGCAAAGACAATTCAGTCCCTTGCCCAATACCCTTCATAACACAATGTCCCAAATCCTAGAACAACAAATGATTACCTTTCCACCCATCAAAAAACTCAACCCTAATAATACTTTACCCTTGAGATTTAAATCAAATTCTTATTTTCACTATCATTGACAAAATGGACATGACATAAAACATTACAAGCATCTTAAACATTTTGTGCATGATCTCATTGATTTCGGTCGTCTATCCATTGGAGGTGTTAGTGATCAAGGCAATAAGTCCATTTCCCCTTCAAACCAAAACTTATAGATTTTCACCAACCCAATGCCCAAACATAATATTTCATTCATAAAAGACAATGAAATTGCAAAGATTGATGTGATGAATGTTGATACAGACGATGAAAACAATGATTATGTTCTAAACAATATCAATGAAAATCCTATAGATGAAATGTTAGGGACGATAGACATTGCCCCTCATAAGGGATTACCTAAGAATTCTCTTGACATTGCTTTCTCGTCTAAGGATATACTTAAAATTTTTCTTGATGGTCCTCTCTACACAGCTGGCTATATCTATGACAAGCCTACTAATGGGATACTAATAGATCCTACCTATGGAGAGAATGTGATCCTTGAGGAATTTCTAATTTTGCATGAACTCTATCAAGATCAATATGATAAACCAAAAGCATGGATCAAGATGCATAATGGTTTTGTGTACCCTACAATAGGATCGATCACCTTACCATTGCAAATAGGACCAAAAATATTAGATGTCACATTCTCCATCATCCTGCAATCAGACCAATTTTGTGTGAAGCTAGGCCACCCATGGCTTTGCTCCATGAAATTTGTCCCTTCATTTGTGCATAAATGCTTAAATTTTCCCATTTACAATGAAATATTCACTATCCACCATAGCGACTTTAACACTTTATCTTCTAAAGGAAACTTTTCCCTAGATGCCTTTTGGCCCGAGCCCATGGAACCTATAAAACCTAGAGAGGACTTCTTTTTCTTGTCATACCAAAAGTTCAAGGAAAGAAGATAACATAACTATCTCTCTGAAACATGTCCCCATCCTCCTCCAAACCTCCCATCCTTGACAAAACCATGCTTGAACCTAAACAAGAACCAAACAACCAAGACCAACCTAAAACAAAAACTTCACCTACATCCTGCAAATGACCAATAGATAATGAAAAGAACCCAAAAACACCTCCCAAAATCAAACAAGTTTACAAAGTCAAAGAGAAAGTGGTTTCTTTTGTTCCTGCCCTTAGGGAATAAACAAATCCTATGGTTGATCAACCCGCTCCTACACAAATGAAACTTGAAAATAGAACCAAAAGAAACATAGGTGCTAGAGAGCATAGGCGTAGACGCCATGCCCTTTCTCACAATTTAGACGAATAATTAAGCAAGGATAATAAAGATCCGAACATGATGGAAGCAATGCATGATGACCCACCTTCCCAACCAAAACAAAAGGAACCAATACAAAAACCACAACAATAGTTGAGCTCTTCAATGGACATTATTATTTGACCTCCTATTGTGGTTAATCTGGATGATGATGATGAGATTGCTAAAATCGATGAAGAGGTGCATAATGAATTGAACACACTATTTTCCTCTCCCATGAGCTTATATAAAAAATCACCTATAAAGAGTGTTGAACGTAGTGCTTCCCCTACTTTGGTGGTTGCTCTTGTCCCTTTGGCTATTTTCACACCTTCGGTATACACAAGACATGATTGGGAGGTGGATGACTTGCTCATAGGTTGACTTGAATTTGCCTTACTAGTCTTGTGCATTATTTCTTTTTCTTTTTGTTTACATTTTATTTTATGTGATTGCATGTGCATAATGTGATTCCCCATGATGTTATGTTTGATTTTCTCTCTGTTTGTGACATTCCTCTATTTATCCTTCATTCTTCTGTATGTCATGCATCTCTTTCACTTTTTATATTTACCTTTTTCTTGTGTTTTCCTTTTGGGTATGATGCAAGGCATTGAGACATTCATGTCTCCTTAATGTTGACCCAAAAGACTTTCTTTTTCCTTTTCCTTTTCCTTTTCCTTTTCCTTTTCATTTTATCTTTATCTTTTCTCTTTTGTTTTCCTTTTGGGGATGCCACAAGGCATTGATAAATTCATGTCTCCTTCATGTTGACCCAAAAGCTTTTCCTTTTGTAGTTCTTTTTCATTTGTTTTGTGTTTTCGTTTTGAGGATGACACAAGGTGTCAAGACACCCTATGTCTCTTCCATGTTTACCCAAAAGGTTTTTTTTTTTTTTTGCTCTCTTTATGTCATTCTTCTAGTTCTATGTGTATTTGGGGAATGATGATAGTTTCAAGCTCTGGTTATGTGCAGGATCATGATGGGCCAAAAAGTGGCAATATGATGGGTATGTGGCTGACGATAGTTTGTTTACCCAAAATTGATGAAATGAAAAGGGTTTTTAAAGGAGATTCTCAGCTTTCCACCAATATAAATTATGTTTTACTTTGAATTTAATAAGTAATTATTATTCATTTTCTATTCAAATTATCACTAAAGTCTTGACTAATAGTTTGGTTGAAAAACATCTATAGCTTTCAAATGATATCACAATTTTTGAATCCAAAACATGTGTCACATTCTATGCTTCGCATAATATAGGATTAAAAAAAGAAAAAATTAATTTCATGAAGTTTTAACCAAGTTAAGGTGGTCAGACATACAAGTTTTTAATATTTTGTATAAATTGTAATAAAAAATTCATAATTAATTATTTACTTGGAAAAAAATTACAAAAAAATATGCATCACATTGGGACATGAGTCCTTTACTTATATCTAAAATCTTATAATTTTTTTATCATTTTATTGTGGTTAGAGTGGTTAGACAGACACCTACTTCTTATTTTTTCCCTGAAATTTAAGTATTACTACATTGAAATTTCAAATTTTCACCAAATAGATTTTTTTTTTTTTGAAAACCTAGTAGTTTAGAAACTACATTCAATCTACTACAAATTCTATTCTGACATATTTTTTAAATAATATAGACAACTTATTAAAATTTTTACGTGAAGTTGCCTAACTCTGATTTTTCTATTTTTTTGCCACTTAAGGGCCTATTTTTTCCATGATGATCCTGCACATACCCCTCTCTAAAAAATATTCTGGGAAAGAACATACTGACCCCAAATCCATAGATCCCTTATGTGTTTGGTGTTTTCATTTTAGGGGCAACCCCTCTCTTTTCTTTTTCTCTTGCATGATGCAACTTTACTCGGAAACATATGACTTGGCATAGGGATTTCCAAGTTGACTCTCATGTCTTATTGCTTGTTTGCATTTTCATTTACTACTTTAAATTAATTGCTCACAATATGGTGTTTAGCAATTCCTTTAAAGTGGGGGAATACATTGGAATTATTCTTTTGCATTTTCCTCATTCTTAATGTAGCCTTCTTACTTCATACAATGCATTTGTAACTTTGTGGATGACATTGGGTGTGATATCCTTTAGGAATATGTTCTCTCTTAGCATATTACATTCCTATTAGTGGCTTGATGTGACACACAGTATCCCCTAAGTTTTGTATTTTCTACTCTCTGATTGGTCCTCTCTTGGAGACATTAGGCACAATGCTCCCTAAGTTAAAGACCTCACATGAACTAAGCAAGACTTTTTTGAACATTCTTTCCATGTTTTTCATTTGTTATTATATAGCCACCTTGCATAACACAACTTGCATTCCTGTAGTTCCATTGCGTTTGTTCATGAGCTCCAAGCATATGAAGTTTTGCTTGTCTCATGAAGCTCAAAAATCATTTTTGTGTGGCACCTTATTAAAGTTATCAGGAGGTATAACTTTGGTATGGTTGAACAGGAAGCCCAATATGAGGCATGGCTTTCCCCATAGCCACTTGTGTGTGTGAGAGTGCATACCATCCATGATTGAATGTTTCTCACCTTTTTAGGACTTCTCACTTAGTAGATAGCTAGGAGTTTCATCGCCTCAACATGAATATGCATTTTCTAAACAGATAGGCTAGATCTAATCCACATCAAGATGGAAAAATGGTCAAAGGTTGATCTGATTCTTTTATTTATTTTATCTCTTTTTCATCTTTGGTAGTGTATAATTGGCCTTGTTGTTGTTCTTTATATCACTTTCATGTGCATTCCTTTGTGCTTATGTTAGTTTGCCATGGGATCTTGATCCTAGGGGCTTGATCACCCCTCTTGATTGTTGTCATCTCATCTTGCTATCATTTGTTCATTGGAACCCCTCTTGGGGTGTGTTTGTCTACTTTAGTGTGATTTTGAAGCAGGTTCATCCTCTCACTAAAGTGGGGGCTAAATGTAGTGTCTAAAAAAGGGTCCTTTAACTTTTTCGCACTAATTTGGGTCCTCCTTGTGAATTTTGGCTTAAATTTTTTTTGATTTAGTGTTATAATGTGGATAACACATTCATATTAGGTCTTGGGCCCTTGTGAACTAATGAAATTTAATGGTGCCTTGCAAAAGTGTTGCTAAGTGTTGTAACACACTTTCACACTTTTTGAGGGTTTTATCAATTAACTAAGAATAATAAACATAATTTTAATCATAATTAATCTTAATCTTGCCTTATTTGGAGTGGTGTAAAGTGTTGTAACACACTTTTAGATTCCTCTAGGCTTGTCATTAATAATTGGGCTTTCTTATGCTTTAATTTTCCCTATTTCACATCCTTAAGCCTAATTTATTACATCTTTTCAAGGATAATCCTGACACCAATTAGTAACCAATAAAAATTTAGGTGTTCTTGGCTTGTGTGGCCCAAATTTATTGTCTGGGACTCATTCCCCACCTTGGGAGAATGAGTCCCACCTAGGTCTTTTGGCCCTGCTACAAGTTTCACACATTTCTAGACACTATTTATTTTTGGTCCTATACATTATGTGCAATGGGACCCATTCACCACATTAGGAAAATGAGTCCTATGTGACCAAAATTCAAATTTAAATCAAATTTCTAGTGGGATTTTATAAACCTAGATGTGATGTCGGCTTGTAGTGTTGTAATTTTAGGAATTCCTGCATAATTAAGTATAAATAGAAGGTTATTTCACTCATATTCTTACCTGGAAACATCTAGCATTCAAGAGATCATTAAGTATTCACAAGAGCATTCAAGGAATTTCAAGGGAAAACTATCAAGCTTTCAAGAGCATTCTTCAAGTGTCAATCATCATGTTGAAGATTTTATTCTTCATGTTTATTATTGTGCTAACAATTGTGATGTAGAAGTTCATGATCCAAGTAAGTGTTTCATTCAAGTTCCATCTCCTTCAAGCTAGAGTCAAGAACCACATCCATTGCAGCCATTTCAAGCATAATTACAACACTTAATTGCAAAATTTTGGTGAGTTGCAACATTGCTATTTGTTCATTTATCATTCTCCTTTTACATTTGCTTTCATTTCAAGGTTTAATTACTAACAAGGAGTTTGAACAAGGAAAACTCCTATTCATTAACCCCCATAACATTTTTCCATCTTCTTGTGTGTGATTTGTAGGGCTAGGTTACAAATTTTCCAAGAAACAAAGTTGGAGAAAAGTTGTCAAAGTTGTCATCAAGCCTTGGAGAAGCTTAGATAAGGTCTATAGGTGGAAATTTGCAGTTTCGGATCCAGAAACTAGTCAAGAAGAGCAGAGTAGACCGAAAGCCACAAAATCTAGTCCTGAATTTCTAGAAAAATAGAAGTGGATTGATTCACCACTATTGGCAAATGAGTCCTAGTATATAGAATCGACAAAGGTTTTTGTGGATTTGGATAACCTTTTGGTTGAAAATTGTTTTGGAGCATTTTCCTCGAAACTGAACTGATTCACCCAAATTGGCAAATGAGTCCTAGTCAACATTAAAATCAAAAATTTTAGTGATCCAGGCTTCCATTTTTCCTTCTTCAGTCTTCCAGGTGAACACGTCTAGTCTCATAGCTTTTTATTGCATTTTCTTCATCTTTTTAGGTCATTTTGCATTTTTTTGCATATCACACTATGTTTTGCATTTCATTTTTTTTTCCAAGTTTACACTTGGTGGTGAACCCCTCATTAGACATCATTCAATCCCTATAATGGTCCCTTTGGTAGATTTCAATCACCTTTGCATTGAAATCTGAAGGGTTTGTTTTTGAGTGAAAAGTGGAAAATAGCCTCTCTCCTTTTAGGTCCACAACCCTAGAAGTGAAAGTGAGCACCCCCTATTTTTATTCTTTTCAAATATGTGCAATTTGAACATTAGGAAATAGTGAAAATTTTAATTTCACCTATGGTCCAATTGGAGAAAATTCATTGTAGGAAAATTGGGACACCTAGAGTCATGAAAATTTGTGTAGGGACATTATCAATTATTTAGAGCAAACCCATTTTCTCAAAACTTTCATCACCGAAAGATTTCTAAGACCTCCTTTGTAAATTGGCCTACTAGATACCTTCACTGCAACTAAAATGCATTGAAATAATGCATCATATGATCTTCAATTTTGAAAAAAATGGAGCTAGAGATGTCTTGGATCAAAATGAGAAATGGGTTTCCCTTAGAATTTCAAAATTTGAAACTTTCTAGAACTCCAATTTTGACCCGATCACAATGAAAAAATAATTAAATAACCCATCAAAACTCATCCTAGGTGCCTGAAACTGAGTAGGTTTGTAGACATTTGAATCAAAAATTTAGTGCAACAAATAGCTTGGAAAAATCCATCTTCTGGTACAAGATATTAATATCCTAAGTGGCTTAGTTAGACTCTTTTGCAACTGCACTTGTCAAAAACCAATTAGGGCTCACCAAGTCACCTCCTTGAAAATTTATTAAATCACCCATTGGGAAGCTACCATTGGAAAAAATAGATCATTTAGATCCATTGAGCATGTGTGTAAGAGGATTCTTCACCAATCCCTTTCCTTCTCAAAATGTTAAGGGAAAATTTGACCTCCTTGAATCATTCCAGAAATGCATATGTAAAAATAGAACAAACTACATTTACTTTTGACCTTAAAAAGATATCAAATCTAATCCCAAGACTCTAAAATTGAACCAAGGATCATATGAATATTAGGGGAATGTAGAGCAACAATCCATTTTCCATGAGGATCATCTAGTTGTGAAATATCAGTCTAACGAGGAGTCCACTTCGCATGCCTGAGAGTACGCAAACAACAAAACACTCCCATAACCCTCCTACTTGTTGCAAAGCCTTGTCAAAACTCATCACAAGAAATTGAAATCAAACATACATATTCAGATATGACAAATGAATACACTCACCAAGGGATTTCACATGAAAAGAAATGGGCTCTGAATTATGACCAAAAATGAACAAAGAGGGATTTCAGTATTTGGTGGCAGCTTGGATGGTCTTTTTAGTTTAAGAATATTTTGCTTGATTTGTTTGGATATTTGGTAAGTGATATCATGCAACAAAACAATAAAAACTAGTGTGACCTAAATGTCTACAACTTAAGCATCTTTCCCTCCATGAAAGCTCAAAGTTCATAGAGGTAGAGATGCTAGAGTTATAGTTTTTCAATGTTTACTTTTTCTTGAATGTGACTTGAAGGTTGAGCCTAAATATCCAGAAACCTATAGGGATATTATTTTAAGATATCCTTAAGGAGTGAAAATATAGGGCTCCTTGAAAAAGATTCACACTAAGTCGAAAGGGTTTGAAGTTTTTAACCATGTTTAGTGTTTGTTTCGATGTGTTAATTTTTCAATTCAATCATAGTGTTTGATGAAAAAAATTCTTGATGGTAAATGGTCAGTTTTAGAAAACAATCTTGACACCCTAAGGAGTAGGTACATTCTTCTTTATAGGCTTTCCTCATGCCTTTCGTAGAAGAAGAGATGAATTTACATACAATTTTATAGGAAAATATAAAGATATGTTAAGAATGAACTATTAATCTATATATTTCCACAAAAATAATCATACATGACAAGTAACTTCTTGGAAATGAATTCCCATTGCACTACTTTAAAGAACTCATTGGCAGAACTGGTTGACCTCTACAACAAAAAGTTTTAATGACCACAAAACTATGAACACAATAACTGACACTCACCTCTTTGGCTACTTAAGGCTCTTTAACCGTTCATGTTCCACTTAAGGCATTGGATTAGGTGCAATCTATTGTCAGCATGGATTGAAGCTACTCTCTTATGATTTCACAACCTTTGATATAACCTGCCAATAAATGTGCTTCAAGACCTTGCAATGAATTCTACAGCATGGGATATGTCTCAAAGCAATCCCTCTTTCTAAAGATAAAAGATAAAATAACCAAAATGCAAAACTAAAAAATGTCTTATCATCACCCAAGATCACCACAAAGACCTAAGGGGAGAGGATAATCAATTTATTTTTCTAGACACAGTAGACACAACATACAATTAATTGTAATTTGATTCTTTTTAAGTTCCTTGAGTAGTGCTATCCCCAAAACAAAGTGTGAATAACATAACAATTTTCTTTTTAATTGCATCAAAGTGAAGAGTTTTGTACTTCAAACAAATATATCACAATATGCAAGACAATAAATTAATTTATTAATTTTTTATACCAAAACTAAGTGTTTCTATATCCCTATCTTATTTGGTCAACAAAATGAAATCAAGCGTTCTTAAAAAAATTGAAATTGCTTGGTAAAAAAAATAAAATATTCAAAGTAACATCAATTGAAAGCCTCAAAACATTCATTTTAAAGCACTAATCGAAAGTGTTCATTTTGGGAGGTTCTTTTTATGTACCAAATTATAGTTTTTCTGAACTTATGAAATTTTCAAAAAGTTTCATTTTAGAGCACCAAAACCAAAATGTTCATTTGTGGGGTTCTTTTATTGCACTAATTTGAAATTCTATAATTTAGAAAGTTTGAAAAAAGGTTCATTTTTAGAGCACCAAAACCAAAATGTTCATTTTTGGTGTTCTTTTTATTGCACCAATTTGAAATTCTCTAACTTAGAATTCTTCAACTGTCTGTCTCCAATGCAATAAATGTGTTAATTGTTTTTGGATAAAGGTCAGTTATACTTCTACAAATCCTACATAAACAAATGTTAGCACCTGTCAAAAATTTGGGTCAAGTACCCATTAGCATGAGAAATAGAAACTTAACTTTCAACTTTTGGAAAAAACTTAACCAGCCAAAAGCAAAAGAAAAATAGTCAAAAGCAGCCTCTGTCAAAAAGGAAAAGCACAAAAAAAGATCAAAAGCACCCTTTGTTAGAAAGAAAAAGTGCAAGAAAAAGTCAAAAGTGCCTCTCTCAAAAAGCATAAGCTCATAAAAATGTTAGAAGCTCCAGAAATTTTTTCAAATGAGCTAGAACTATGAAGTCAAGTGCAATATTTTTCTAGAACCTGTGCATGAAGATTTCTCCAGTTTGCTTCCAAAACCACCCCCTATTAGAGTGTGTTCACAGAGATGTTGGGTTGTTCATATCAATGCAAAGTCTCCATTATTACATGCATAATCTTGAAAAATGCATGTCTTGTTGATCAAATATGTGGATAAAGTTTCAATAGGTTGGTTATGTATTCTTTCGTTACTTCATTGTTTGAGTGATGCTGATTTCCTAATCATTTTTTAGAAGGAATATATTTATTATATAGAATTTTTTGATTCGAAATGGACAATCAGGATTGTGTAGTAGAATATCTTGATTGATGGTCGAAAGATGTTGAGAGGATTTAAATGGGCATAAGCTTTGAAAATTGATTATGTAATTAGTGTGATTGAAAAAATAGATTGATCTGTCAGGAAATAGATTGATTTGTCAGGAAATCAAAGTGAGAAATCAGTGGTTTGTAATTTTCTCAATCAAGAAAGTGGTTAAAGATGATTAATTAATTGATTTAATTAATTAATTATTTTTGGAGTTAAATGTGCAAATCAAGTTTGACTTTTGCAAACAAAGTGACATTTGTTTGATCTGATTTTTTATGATGTTTTGAATAGTTTTATTTAATTATTCAAAATTTGGAGGGAAAGTGATTTAATTAAACTACTATGTTTTAATAATTTAATTAACTTAGGGGAATAAAGTGGATTAGTGACATAATTAAATAATTGATTTTATTTAATGAATCAATTAGAATAAGGGTAGATTAGGACTTTACTAAATAAATGTGATTTATTTAATTGGTCAAAAATGATGAAAAAGTGAATTAATTAAATAATGTTGTTTTATTTAATCAATAGAAAAAATTAGGGTTTTAGGACTTTATTAAATAAATGAAATTTATTTAATTGGTCAAAAAAATGGTGAAAAAGTGAATTAATTAAATAGTGTTTAATTATTCAATTAATAGAGGAATTTAGGGTTTCTTTGGACCAGCATTGAAGATCACCCTAAGCTAACAAAGGAGGATGCTTGTGCCTTGAGGCCGAAAAGAGGGAGGAAAGCTCGTGATTGGACCAAGCATTGAAGATTTCCTTGATGAAGAGGAGGAGATTTCCATCATACTAGGAACTTGTGTCTAAAACTCGCCCACTCCCTCATTGGGTTGGTGTGCTCGTGGGAGTGGCAGGCACTTGTGTCTAGGGCCTGCTCCCTCGCTGGGCTAGTGTGCTCATAGGCTTTATGCCCTTGTTGGGCTACCATGCTCATGGGAGTGGTAGTTGTAGTGCATCAAATGTTGGGATGAGGTCCCCCAAATGTGGCCTCACTAGTTCATAGCTCTAGTCAAAAGTGTTCACCAATAAAAAAAAAGAGAGGAATTTAAGGTTTTTTATTCTTTTGATGTGAAATGTAGTGATATTTGATGATAATGATGCTAATGATGCAAAAATGTCATTTAAAGTGCACAATAAATGTTAGGTCAATTTCACATGTCTACAAATAGATTGGACATGCAATGAGACCAATGAAAGATAAGAGAATTATCAGGAAAACTAAAACTAAAATGCTACAATTGGAGGATGAAGATTAAGAGAAAGTGGTTAATGGATTGTGTAAACCTTATAGATAGAATGTCTATAGATGAAAATGCTTAAAATAAAGCTAAGGATATACTATATAAATTTAGGAATTATGGGAATTTATATTTTGTAAAGGGGCATGGGTATTCTTTGTAAGGGGCCATATTTTTTGAGTGAAGAATCTTATGTCTATCTAAAATATTAGGTTGGATACAAAAATATGTGGCATAGATAGGAAAATCATATTTAGTGTTGAAATTTTTTGACATGCAAGCCTCACCAAAGGAATATATATATATAGAAATCCCATCTCAATATACTAGAAATCTAGTTTTAATGAACTATAAATCTGATCAATAATAAAAAACCTCACTTTAATTTATATGGTTTATTTACTATATGACTAGTTTTTAATAAAATTCTACTATAAAATATTTTAAAAAATTAAACAATAAACCTTAATATTATATTTTTTACCTTTTATCCATTGTTAACCCCTTTACCTTGCATTCAACTACATATTTCACTATTACCTATTGACATATTACATATAAATAAAGAAACTAGAAAAAATGAGATGTTCAAATCAAACAAATTACACAAGGATAAAAAAACCCTAATCTATAATTTTGAGTTGGGTATGCTTAGTCTAATTATAAAATTTCAAAATGTACACAAGAGAGAAATAAATCTTTAAAAAAAGAAAAGATCATGTAAAATTATTTATTTTAAAGGGGTATAGCTAAATTCTTTCTATGATTTCATAAATACTATGTATCATGCATCCACATAGAAATACTCATATAAGATAAGAGATAAAGTGGGTCCTACTTTAGTTATCTCCCCTTATGGATTTTCAATCAAAAACATGTAACACATAGACTATAGTGATCAAGATCCTAACACAAATGGAGAAGAAGGGAAAACAAGTGAATCAAGAGGGTATGATAATAAGGTAAGAGAAATGGGTGATTTAAAAATGTGAATAAAAGGATATGGGAGAATAAATTCATCTAGAAGTATGGTATGGAAGGATAGGAGTAAAGAGATACAAGTAGTTAAACCATTATCTAGTAATTACTACAATAGGGTATAAAATGAAACACCAAAGAAAGAGAATACTTTAAAGGATTCTAATATATCATCTCTAATAAGACTCCAAAAATATCAACACAAATAGTTCAAGAGAACAAGAAGAAATGACAATAATTGGTGATAAAATATGGAAAAGAGGGGTTTATTCACATATTTTGGAAGGGTTGCAAAAATTGTAAGAAAATAATACCAAGTTTTCATTAACTAAATTGAAGAAGACTCTCACAAAAGATATGGGTACACCCTCTTAGGCGCCCTTATAATTTAATGATAGGGTAATAAGGGAAATGTAAAGGCAAATGGAAGTAATTGGGTATAAAGAGGATTCATAAAATATGAGAAAATGAAGAAAACAGGGTAAGACATTAAGTTAAAAAATGAGGAGAAGCCACAAACATTAATTAAGAAGTAATGAGGATTATTCCCACGTAGGAAAGCCAAAAAAAAGGCTTTAAAGTAAAAGGGCAAAACATATGATAAAATTTAAAATACAAGACAATAAGGGATAAGAATAAACTAGGGTCTAAATAAGAGGCTTAGAGGAGTAAAAAGACACACATAAAGGGAACATTAAATTATGCGCAAGATGTAATAAGTTTGCTACTCACATTTGCCCCAACTACAGCGAATGTAGTCAACCAACTTTTTTTATTGTTTTTTAATTTATTAGAAAATTATTTGGAACTCCTAATAACATGATTATTTGGTTTGATTACACCGCGTACAACTTCAGATATTCCTAAAGATATTATTATTCTCATGGATGGATAGAATCTCCTATATTTAATCCACCATATCGAATGTTCATGATGGCTACACTCTTGATAGGTTACTAAAACTTGGTTAAAGTCTTTCATTAAAAAAAAAAAAAAAACATTCCCAACTCTAGGAAACATATAGCTTTGAATTACCTCTTAAACCTTTGAAATAGTAGGGATATTTTGATTTGATAATCGAGGAACACTCTATCTTGGAGTAGCTTCTATATTCTAGAGATTGGGCTCTCTTTCACTACCTTGTCGAATAATCTTATTGTACATATGGAGTAGCAAATGTAGAAGCAATATTATTGAAGACAACAACCTCATCTGCAGCGTAAGAGAACAAGGCCAAATCAAATGCAATCTCGTATTCTAATTCTAGTGACATTCGCTGCATTTAGGTACTCAAGATTTTGCAATGCTATGAACTATTACAAATTATCCCTTGTGCATTTACTTGGTGCATGATGTGCAGAAGATGGCCAACACCACATAAAGATGTTATCAATCAAGTTATTCTAACTAGAGATCTGTACACACAAGACGACTCAAATCTTTCATACAACTCGGAAGATCCATGAAAAAAAGGCATAGGGTATCCACATGTTGATACTTGATAATTCATATTTTATGTTACTCTTGCTACAATATCAAGGGATTAACTCGTTCTCTTTTAGTTGCAGTTCTGGGGCATGAATTGTCTATTTTTGTAGGGTAAGCTGTACGTTTTCATTGCAGTACTGATATACAATTCTTTTTCCTTGAAAAATGGCTTTATGATATCGATTATCTCCATCGTGGTTGTGGGGTTGGAATAGTCTTTCTTGACATACTTGTCGCGGTAGAGGTGATGGAATTCGTCGAAGTAGTCCGACCCATCGAAGCCGCGGAGGAGTGCTTCCTGGCGGCGGGGGAAGCCGGTGGAAGGCTCCGGCGGACACCAGTTGAAGAAACTCGTTTCAGCGGCTGAGCTGATGAAATGCTAGAACCATTTCTCTTCATGTTAACTGATGCCATCGAATTTGTCGAATAAGACCTTCTCGGGGGCCCGCAAATTTTCTTCTTCTTTGGACCAACGGAAGCCGTTGAAGCTGTGGAATGGGACCTTTTCAGGGGTCCGCTACTTGCCCTATTTGATGAAATGACCGAGCCATTATTTACACTTGAAATAGAATTACGAGTCGACTGCATCGAAGACAGTGAGTTCGAATGTTCACGCTTCTTTCTTTCCCAGTACTCACAAGCCCGGGTGGTCCAGACAGGGTCTTGTCTTGCAAGGGCGGTGATTTGTGGGAGGTCAGCTTGTATTTCAGGGAATCCAGAAGGGTCCGGTGGTATGGGGGACTTGTCGACGAGCAAATAAGGAATGATCCGAGGAAAAACTTTCTGGGGCCCTTCCGACCCGACGGTGATTATGTGTTCCGGTTTGAGTATCATACAGGCGTCCGGGAAGTCCTTCTCCCTCAGGCAGTGCAACATGTGACGGAACTCTTGGTACAAATCTGGACACTCCATCTCAATCATTATGTCTTTTGAGATGTCTTCTGACTGGTTGGCCGAGACGTCGAACCAGCCTAGGTTGGTTAGCTTGTCGAGGTATTCTATGAGGTGTGGGGGGAAGCGTTTTTGTCTGTATGGCCGGTGGTCGAGACGTTTGTGTTCTACTCTTGTCCAGAATTCCTCGATTTGCTCCGGAGTTACGCTTTTTGTTAAGCTCCAGTAGCCCAGTCTTTTGCTCACTTCCCCTTCTTCCAGGACGTGCGTGTTCTTCTTGACAGATCCCATTGCTCCACTGCAAATGAACTTATTAAGCGGATTTGGTTCAGGAGTGAAAGAGGGAGAAAAGAGGGAGACCAGTTTTTTGAACGTTTATGTTATCTTGTAGTCATCGAACGATGTGTTTTAAGCCCAAAGGACGTTGCTCTTCATAAAAAGAATTGTATTAAGAAGTCTTCTTACTTTTTTTATTTATTTGCTGAAACGTGAAACGTGAAGGAACATTGCTTTCCAGTAAGTAAAGATGACTTTTCAATGTTACAAAACTTTTGAGATTGAGGGAAATTTAGGGAAATCCAAATTCACGGTTTAGGTGTTTTTATTGGACGAAAATAAATTTATGGCAACATATTTTATGTTATTCTAACTGGTTTTAAGGGATATAAAATAAACATGTGATCCTAATTAGTTCCTTAATATGGCAGTCATATATTTTTTATGTATTTTCAATCAAATAGAATAATTTCTTTTTTGTGCCGTAGAAAAATGCCCCCTTGTCATTTTCATGGCCTTTTAGGTCTTGTTTCATGGTGTTTGATATATTTTGCATTGACTTCATGTTGTGACATGGCTTGAACATGCATATTTAGGTATTGAAATTCAAATAACGACATCTTGTGAAGGTGTTGTGAAGTGTTGTAAGACAATTCTATATTCTTTTAGACTCTATTTATTGTAATTCACCTAAAAATGACATTTTCATCACTAAACAAGTCCTATTTTGAAGTGTTGTAAAGTTTTGTAACAAGATTTCACGCTTTTCTAGGAACATCTTCACTATTTATCACTTTTTCATTCTTTATTTGACCCCTTTTATACCCTCATATATCTTAATTAAGTGTAACTTTGAATGTTAACCCAACAAACAATATTAAATACAACTTAATTCCCGACACATATTTTCAAGTCCTAGGTGGGACCCATTCACCATGGGTGGCGAATGAGTCCTCATTGGCTCCAAATTCAAAATTTTTAAATTTTCCTTTCAATTTTTATTCAAAAACACTTAATGTTGACCTATGATGAGGTATGAATGGTTAACTAAGGCACAAGTGTTTATAAATATGTGATTTTCACCTCATTTTATATCCCCTACAATTCTCCAACATTCATACATCATATTTAAGTATTCAAGCATTCTACAACATCAATTCAAGCAATATTCAAGCACTTTGGAGCATCCATTGACATTACTTTAGATTTGCATTATCAAAGGTTTGGTAAGTTGATAGCTATTGCATGTTATTAGTTTATCATTCTCTTTCATTTCATTGTTTCATTAAGGGATTGATTAACAAAAGTAGGGTTTAACCAAGGAAAACCCCTATTTGCTAACCGTCAACCATTTTCCCCCTATTGCGTGTGTGTTTGTAGACCTAGGTATGCAAATTTAACAAGTTTTTTGGTGTTGAAGATTTGTAACAGGTCAACTAGGTGCTTCAAATCAACTCATTCATATTTCAAGCTTGGAGAAGGCTTTCTATCTGTTTCCTACAAAATTGACTTTGGCAACTCGACAATTAGAGATTTCCAGATCTGGTGTTGTAGAGTTGTCTCCTAATTTTTCAAAAATTTGGGAGAGGACTAATTCGCCACTAGTGGCGAATGAGTCCTACCTTAGGACTAAAAATATGAATTTTGTCATATTTTGGATCCCGACAGTCATAAACTAGTTTCTAATACTTTTTCACCAGTAGGAGGACTAATTCGCCACCCTGGGTGAATGAGTCCCACTATGAAAATTCAGTGATTTCAGTCAACATCCACAACATTCCATATTCATTAGACATTTCCCAAGTGCATTTTGTTTCTGCCTATTTCTTTATGTTTTGCATCATTTCTTCATTTAGTTCATTGTTTGCATGTCACAGTGTGTTTTCAAACATAGTTTAAATCTTTGTTTTGCATTCAAATTCATTCATTTAAATCATTCAATTGCATTTAGTTTACTTCATTTAGCTTAGAAAACATTCCACATAACATAATTTGAATGAACTAGTTAGCATTTTTGGCCCTACCTCTCCCCTTTAAGCTGAAAAACCCTAGAAGAGTTAGAGAAGTCCTAGAGAGCCAAAAATCAATGGTTCATTTTGGTTTACTTGTATTTTTAACACTTTTCATTTCTGATTTCATTTGCATATTGTATCCTAGATTACATTTGCATCAACATTCAATTAGGACATTGTTTTCTTTTTGCATTCTAAGACTTTTCATATTAGATTTCATTTTTGCATTGCATCTTATAGAAAAAATTAAAAATATGCATTCTTCATCTCTGATTTTATTTTGTAGAGCATTAAATTCATATTAAAATTTCTGAAAAACAAAAAAAAAATCATACTAGGACTCATTCACCACCCTGGGTGAATCAATCCCTCTGCACTTTTCAAACAACATTTCTCGCATTTTTCTAACATTTTCCTGCATTACAATTTCCTGTTCTTTCATTTTGTTTTCATTTACAAATTCTTTGTTTTTAATCATTTATTGCACATTAGTTTATTTCCATCATGGCATTTTCTTTCAATAAGTTTTGTAATTCGTTAAAGTCATCAGTAGACATGTCCAATTGTGCCTTTGGTTGTGACAATAATGACCTTGAACTCACACATTCTCCTTCAACTCCTCATGATTGTCCTCCTCGTGATGTAGACATCATTGGAGAAGATGATGCTAGCATGAACAAGTTCTACAATGACTTCCTTAACAACCTAGAAGCCAATGCAACCTTTTATCCATCCATGAAGTCACAAGATCTTCCTATTGTTACACCTCCCACTACTATATTTGGCTACAGATTCTGACAAATGTTCATCAAAATTTTAACAAACTACAGTCCCATTTTCGATGAACCGCTATTTTAAATTTTGTCATTGGAATTTCATCACTTTGACCACCAACTTTTATTCATCATAACAATGACCCATCATCGCCAGTCAACACCACAACAAATAGTGATGATTTTCGTCACAAAATTGACAATACTTCCATCTATCGATGACAGAAAAAAAAAATGTTGCAGAGTGACATTTGAAAGCGTCGAAATAATATCAATCATGCGTCATTTTTTTGAGGAGTGGGAGTTGACATTGCGAAAAAAATTGCATTGGAGGTATAGCAACCTCATCGATTTTTTTTTTGTTTCATTGGGATAGTTCGTCAAAATTTTGACGAAACATTGCAGTTTAAAAAAAAAAAAAATTATATGCCACCATAGTGAAAAGTTAGCAATTACATTTGGTTTGTTAAACATGGCCCCTGGTACAACTATTAGAGTTTAGGTTTTAGGGTTAACTAGTTTTTTTTCGTTAGACTATGAACACCTTACATATCAAAAAGGAAGGAACCTACAAAATGAAGGTGACCAACCCTTTTAGTATGGAAAATCTGTATAGTCCTACTTGAAAAACTAAACAAAATAAATTCATAGTTTGCAAACATGTTATCTATCCAAATTCCCATAAATCAAATATTCACTTACATAATTGGCACATAATGTTTTCTGAAAGTTGTTCAGGCTCTTCACAATGCTTTGCCAGTGACCAATCAAAGTTTGTTTTGCTATTGCATTGGAATGAGACCTAGAAGACCCTTTGATCAAACCTACTCTAGATGTTCTTGGTGCCTGTATACCAAAAAAAGGTATTGAAATTTGTAACTGAGTGTAATATCTTTTCCATTAAAAATAGTCACCCTTCAAATAAATTCCATATTCTAGTATTCGTTAACATCCCTGACTCCATCCAATGCAAAATAATATAAAGAAATTAATAGAAGCTGATGGTCTCCCATTTCTAATAGTCTAAAGATATCAGGAGGTTAAAATTTTAAATTAACAAGAGAAGTTCAAAGTAATTGTCATTATTTATTTTTTCAGTCAACATTGAAACAATTCTAATTAAGAGATGTCAACAAACCTGAATGCATAATCCAAGAAAAGGTGAAATTTCCTTCTTCAAATTATGATGGATCATTCCATAATTTTTTTCTACATAGGCTGTAAGTTGTTGCTTAAAAAGAAAAGCTAGATATTTTTCTTTTACTTGCTGTGAAGCATCTAAAGCACTGATTGTCACACCATTGTCCAATGAGAGCCTCGTGCTTGATGGACTTATTTAGAAAACCTGTTAAAACAATGTAAAAGATGTTAAATGTAACTAAATACCAGCCATAGTGGTTCAATAATATGGTAATTAAACAAAAAAATCTTACACTAGCCATCCTTCCAAATAAACCAAATGAAAATGATCTGCGACGTTGAGGGGTCATGCTAGTTGCACCACTTGCTTTTAGTGTGCATTGTAGGAACAATAGTAAAGTAGATGCATTTGATAACAATTAGGCCAAAACATCACTGCTCTCCTGAGTCTTTAAAATACAAAAAATATTATGTCAACATTAAAAAAATTTGGAAGAGTATTCATGGAGAAATCCAATAAGATTTTAATATGATTCATTGATAAGTGATAGTTGATAAGAGATATACATTCTCACTTAAACTACTCAAAATTAGGGAAATGCATAATCAATGATACCTCAATTGTTGAACCAATTGTTTGAATGATACGATAAAAAACACTTGTTCTTTCAACTTCAAATGAACGACATTAGAGAAGTGACTTATAGATGATATATGTAGCTATAGGTCTTCCATTACTAAAGCCAACATCTTCTGTGATACACTTGCTCAATGCATCTTGATTTTCCTGAAACCAAAATAACAAAAAAATGTAGTGTAAGGGAATAAAAATATTTCCAGAGCTTTATAATATAATGTGCCTAAGAAAAAAAGTGATATAACTGGAAATACAAATAGAAGAGATAGATAATCCTCTAGAAGGTTAGAATCATATATGTGATGCATATCAGTGAGAGTATTTTGTGGCCTCTGCTCTCCATCAGTGAGCTCTTTCAAGGAAGACATATGAGTATGTGAATTATGCTAGACATATCTATTGGTTAAAATATTATTGAAAAATAATATTACTTATTTAAAATCAAGAGAAGGAGATAACTAAAATTATACATAAAAAGATATAATTTGTTCCACTAGAGGTACTTACTCCTGCAGGATTAACTTCACCATTTAGCATATGGCCATTCTCTAGAGTCCTTTGCAAAATAGAAAAAGTAGGGAAAAGCACTTGAGAAATATGACAAAAGAATACCTATCACCCATTTGAAAAATACCTAGCACTTTATTTCATCTTTGCATATTGGTTTGATGCTTCAAATCGATGCATTTCTTATATTGAAAAGTGCATTACCTTATTGAGCTTCTCTTTATTTCAAGAATAGTTTAATATTCTTTACTTAACAGGTCCAACCACATGATGGTGGAAGCTCATTTGGCCCCTCCCCCCCCTCACATTAGTCTCAATTCCCCATACCCGATCATATAACATTAATCATTCATTCATCCATTAAGAACATATAACATTCATTCATTCATCTTACATTAATAACACATAACATTCATCAATTGATTAACATATAACATTCATTTAATAACATATTCACATTCATTCATTCATTAACATATAACATTCATTCTTTTAGTTTTTACATAAATTATCAAAAATATTGTTGTCATAATATGATTACAATCACTTTTTTTTGTTTCTTTTTTGAAGCTAAAAAAAGCTAAAGTGGAGTATCATTTTCTAAATCATCTGTCCCCCGTTCAGTTGTTCTTCCCTTTGCTCATGATCTTAATGTACACCTAGTCATGTAATCACGACATGGAGGCCACTACAAGGGGGAATCTGCTGCAATAACAAAGAAATGTTAAATTGATATGTTTTATTATTATTGTTACAAGTATTTCATTAATTAAAAGAACATTAGAGTGGTGCTATTTACCTGATGGGGCCACATCATGTTCCTAATCTTGTCTTATAGCCTCATACTCAACATGTTGAACACCCTCTAAATCCTAATTTGGAGTTGAAACACAAAAGGTAACATTAATTAGTACACCAATTGTAATTAAAGATGTTTAATTGTATTAATCCATACTGTGTTTTGTATAACACATGAATACATCCAGTACCAGGATGCACACCATGACCTTCATCTGCAGGTTGTGCTCCACTCTCACTAGGCTACATTCCAATGTCATGTGTAGTATTATCATTGCTTTCTTGTTTAAAACAAATAGGCACATAATTACTTTATGGTGGAAATTAATATTGAATAGATTACACAAGTATTCGATATTAAATAAACTTCATTGAGTTTATTTACCTATGTGTCAGATATATTGGAAGCTTGTGTTTTCCCAGTCAAGAGTCTTAGGTGTTCAGCCATGGCTTCATAGCCTTTTTGGAAGGAAATCTTTAGGTCCTCTTCTGTGGGCACTCTGTTGAATTCAGAGCCTTGCATTTTTGCATAAGATCATGAATTTTTCTTCTATGGTGTGATTAAACCAAAATTGTTTGCAATTTATTATTTGGATGCAATATTTCATTTATTTATACTTACAATTCAGGGGGCTAATTTCAAATAACCACGAGAGCCAAGTTTGTGCTTCTCGTGTTTTTCTAGTCTTTCCTTTGTTGCCTTCGATGTGTCGAGCAACCTATGAAAATTTTGAAATACGTTAGATTATGTAAAACGAAAGAGTAATTAGTATATAATTACATTGTTGATAGTATCACATACCTTCCTTGGCTTGATGGTGTCTTTCTTTTTTTCTTTTTAGCCTTCTCCTTTCCATCTGACACTAGGTCCTTCCACTCCCTCTCCAAAATCATGGAGGGATGCTCATATTTTTTATTCTTCTCTAAATGTGACCTATATTGGTCCCTCACATACTTTAGATAGGTATCAACTTTCTTAAGGACCTTGGTTCAGTTGAATGTTTTATTCTGGAACAAAACAACTAAATGGTTAATGAGCTCATCTTTTAAATCTTCATTTTGGGCATTCCACTATGTACGTATGGTGGGCGTGAAGATCTCCAATGTAGTATCACTTAGATTTTTATAAAAAAATATCATTTCTTGCAAAATGATCATGGGATCATTAGTCTAAAAAGAGTGATCAATAAGTAAATTTCAATTGGATTATATATAATAATAATTAAAACATTTTAAAGTACCTGGTACCTTCTCTATCTTTATCAGAATGAAATCCTCGGTCACCACAAATGTGACTAGAAATGTTCCCATACTAGTAATACAGGAAGCTCTAGGAAATGTTGCTAAAACATCACCAGTACTAGTGGTCTCTGCATCCCTAGGTACATGTCCTGATGCATGGTCTGGCATGTGTTCGCTGCTAGAGGGTGCACTACCTAAAGTCTGCATGCTATGTGTTTCTGACATTTCAGTCGACAATATAGGCATAAATGATGGGGTTGAATGATCTGATGTATGTGCAAGAAGATCATGATGGACACTTGTACCAACCCCTACTCCTTGGGAAGCACCTATAGTACCTTGATCATGGCTAGCAGAATCATGAGGACGCAAAAAATCCTTTAAAAATAACACATATTTTAGTTCATGACATAAAAGAGTACTAAATATAAAACTATGACTGAACTTATGTTATAATTGAAAACCTTATGAAAACTTACTTGCAAGTTATGTGCTCTCTTAGTCAATATTTTAACCCTCTCTTATCTCATCTGTTTGAGGCACTATGAATAAAAACTGAAGGATTTCTTCATTGCATTTTTTTTGGGGTCTTCCTTATCATATCTAGAGGGTTTACAGAATATGCGATGTCATCATCACATAATAGTGAATGCACCTCCTTATGGATGCTCTCCTCTACTATTGGTTCCTTTCCCTGATCAGTTGACTGCAACAAGAATATTAAAAACATTATCAAAATTAACCCAACAAACTTATGAAAAAAACATAATAACAAAACATTTTGCTCGTATCTAATTTCTACAATTACAATGAGGTAAACTTGTCGGTAGAAGTGCCTAAAGATGCATTGTGATCTGTGCTCTAGGCTAGAGCCTTTCCCGTATGATCAATGTCCTGCTATGACAAAAATTAAATATAAAAAAACATTACTGAAATGAAACCAATAGACTTAACGAAAAAAAACATAATAATAAAATGGTATATTGGAGTCATTAATTGGAGGTTGGGTAAGAATGGTATATAGTACATACCACCCCCATAGTAACTATGTTTATATCTATGCGATTCAAATTGTAATTGATTAGCAACTCTTCCACTATAGTTATTGTTCTTATCGCACATACGAATACATGGTTTCCCTCGCATGCCTCAAATATGCAATTGGGTTGCTTATTTTTTGACCCAGGTCATGTACTATTTATAAACGCTGCAATATTCCCTAATGCTTTTAGCCTTCCATCAATGTGCATAGTCACTCCTTTATTTTGATCCTTATCTTTTGGTTGTATATAATTTGTTGACAGTGCATACCTACCCATACTTTGTGTATATCGAACTAGTTGCATCCAATCTTTGTAACTGTAATAGGGTCTAACATATTCCATCAATTCAGTAACTTTTTCGTAATAGACCTTTTATGTCGTCCATGAAAAATAGTCCCAAACCATGTAATGATGATGGTGTTATGCGATATATCCTCTTGTTGACACAAAAAATTAATGTTTATTGGAGGAAGTTTCTTGGGTACCCATTGTTTCCATAGATGTTTGTACCTCAAGGGAACCTCGATGTCACCTATACTCTTATCATCATAAGAACATGACCCCCCTTTAGCAAGAAAAAATTCCATGCTTTTACAAAATTTTCTTCTAATCTTTTGACCTCTAGTTGATCTCCCTCTTTTAGACCTACTAAATGTCTCGCTTTCCTCTTCTTTTCTTGAATTTCTCTCCCTCGAGGAAGATAGATATATGAAAAATACTTGTTTGGTGGTACCTACACTCATAAGGATGTTGGATGAAGTTCTTTCATGGTGATATGATCCCAAGGTTACATTATGATTAATCTATCATTTCATCACTAGAATTTGGCAGGTTATAAGGTAATCAAGTCTTGATAGATTGCAAGTTATTATTGCTACCATGTATGAAGGAGACTGTCCCTTGCAATTAATGACTTTAAAATGTCATTATTTTACAACCTAACACAAAAATGGACATTGGGAGATGTAGTTCACAGTAGTCGAGGCTATGGAAGCCTAAAAAACTTAGTCTCAGTAATTAATTTTCCTGCATGAAAAATGTATGGCAATGTTGCAAGGATTTTTGCATGAAAATTGAGGGGGAAAGGTAATGAATGATAGTCATTATCAGTCTCACAATCTCATAGTCTTAATCCAAGTTATTTGATTTTACTCTAGACTTCTACTTAATGTTTTAACTCCCAAACTTTCTAACGAGTGTTAAATGTGACTATGGTCCACTAGTTACAAAACCAAGGGCTCCAATGTATTCTCTAATTGTAATCAAATGACTTTTTTCTCTTCATTCAAGTAAATAAACTTGAAGAGAAACACCAACAAGTGGTTTATTGGACACCTATATGACTAAAAATAGCAGCAAATTTACATTTAATTCAAATTTCCATTGAAATTTTTTGTACTGTGTAGAAGAATGGTTCCACCATATATAATATTTTGGTTTAAGTTGTCTTGAAAATGATGAATTAGAACTCTAATTGACATAATTCAGGTGCATGTGTGAGGTGGTTCATGTTGGTGTAATTAACTATTTAATTACATCTTCATAAGTTTACTTAGGCTTTTATTTAAGTGTTAGGTTGTATTTTCTTATCCTTATCTAATCGAGCTATCTTGTAGCTCAAGTTAGGTTTAGGGTTGTGCATGCTTGCCTTTTATAAGCAAGCCTCATCTTGTACATTTGTAATGAATTGAATCATCAATCAATCAATCTTGCATATTGATATAGCAAGCATTCTAGCCATTCTCTCTCTTGTGGAAGTATTTTAGTCTAGCAACAGATTCTTGGTTTTCTAACATGGTATCAGAGTGTCCAGGGTTGCAGATTCCTTCACAGATCTGAGGGTGATATTTTTGGCTTGAAGTTTTTTGTTGGATGTAGATTGAGGTTTCAATAGCCTCACGATTGAGTTTAGAAGCTTCCGTAGATGAATTTTGACTATAAATTCGTCCATATTGGGAAAAGTTGTTTTTGAGGTAAATTTTTTTTGCTGGGACAGCCTCCCAAGCAGTACGATCTTTCAATTTTCGCAAAAAAAAATTTTGTGAAATATTTTCTGTGATTTATTTCTATAATTTTGGGGCAAAATTTATTTTCGGACTATAGTTATTGGGAAAAAATTCTCTGTAATTTTTGTATAGTTTTGGGAATATATTGGAGCAAATATTTTGTGTCAGATTTTGGTAGATCTGCATGGGCATTTCTTTTGGTGTGGATCAACATTGTTCACTCAGTCCTTTTGGATCTACGGTACATCCACCGTCATATCCGTCACTGCATCGATTGTTTGATCTTTGTACGAATCCATCGTCGGTCTGTGTGTTTCCACCAGCGTTGGGTTCCTTGCCAGCAGTTACTAACTTGTAGTCAAACCTTAGATCAGTGGATACAGGGTTCCCATCAGCCCTATTGGTCAGTGCGTGGTCACACCCTTGTTGATCGGTCACATCGTAGGCTCCAATCAGTGAGTTTTTCGGCATACATCACCCAAGCTCTGGTCGTAGTCAACCATTGGTGCATTCACTATTGGCAGGAGTCTTGCAGGGTACGATCTACGGTGATCAGCATTTGTTGGATCCATTGGCGGTTCTTTCCCATCACTATCAATCATCTGATATGTGATAGGGTCCTCTCACTTGCATTCTCCCGGCACTATCTTCGAGCTTTGTTCGTGGTACATCATTGCATTCATCGGCTTGTATGAGCCTTCTTGCTGGCGTCGGCATATAATTTAGATCCAAGCCACCCACATTGCAAGGTTGCTGGCAAATCTCCATCGGTCCATCCACCATCGACATCATCTGTAGAGTATGGGTACTTGCCTCTATTCTCCGGCATACTTCATCGCCTTGCAAGGTCCGTCGTTCGGCGTACACTGTCTTTTTGTGCAAGGGTCTCTGGCTTCATCGGTCGGTACCGAGAGATTCTTCCACTGATAGGTCTTTTCAAATATATCAGGTCTAGTTTTTTATCGGCGAGTACCTTCTTTGCAAGCAATCACATCGTACTCTCTTGCCAGCGTACAAGGGTTGCATCGACTGTATCGATCCTTTTGGCCAATCTCTTGGGATTTTTCATGTCTATTTTCCCTATATTTTGGTTAATATTTTTCAAAAGAGGGCAAGATTTTTTTTTTTAAAAAGGAAACTTTCTATTTTTTAAAAAAACTGACAGGTTTTTTGAGATTTTTTTTCAAAAATTTCTATAAAACTTATTTATCTACCAAATAAAGAGGAAAAAGCCAACGGCCATTGAGCCCCAGAATTTTTGCATCGATTTTTTCATCTCCAAAGCTGCGACAAAGGAGTTGCCTTCTGATTTTGTGCAGGAATTTTTGTTCTTCTCTCATCATGGATTTTCCAAAATTTGTACTTCTAACTCCATTTAATTATCATGAGTGGAAATCTCAGATGGAGTTGCTACTATTAAAGTTGAAGCTACAACGAATCACTTTTGGTCAAGATCCAGAACCATAGGGAGCAAAAGAGAAAATAAAATGGTTTGATAGAAGAGATGAAGCCCTTGGTAATCTTCTTCTATCCATTTCTCCAGATCTTCGCCATCATGTTGAGTCTTGCACACATCCTCATGAAGTTTGGACTACTTTAGAGAGCCTCTTTGGTAAGCCAGACAAGCTAAGGAAATTTAAGTTGGAAAATGAACTAATGGGTCTTAATCCTTCAAATTTTGACAATATTCAAGACTTTTTCTCTAAGCTCAACTCTCTCAGATTGCAGTTATCAAAATGTGGGGTTGTTAAAGAGGATGAACAAATGACACTTTCTATTCTTGCTAAGCTTGGTTCTTCATATTCTGTGTTTGTCTCTACTTTCTATGCTACAATGGATGCTCTTGGCGATACATATAAAATGCCTTCTCTTGATGAATTTGTTGCACAACTCACAAGGGAACAAGAAAAGTTGATGCACATGGGTACATTGAAGTCTTCAACATCTCAAGCTCTTATTGCAAATGATACAAAGGCTTAAAGTGGCAAAGGAAAGAAGCACAAAAAGGAAACCAAGTCAAATGAGCAAGGTAAAGATTCTCCTTCACATGGCACTCCTGAGTCCTCATCCTCTTCAAAAGAGGAATCATCAAAAAAGAAGTCCAAATGTGCATATTGCAAAAGGTTAGGACATGATGAGCATAGATGTTATAATAAGAAAATTGATGAACTCACCCACCTTCTTCAAAAGAATAACATTCAGTTGCCCTCATCAGTGTCTTCTACTTCTTCTTCACCATCACATTCAGCAGCTCCATCATCATCACATTCAGAGAACACGACATCCACTTCTGGGCTACATAACATGAAAGGGCATGCACTCTTTGCCTCTACAAGTCCTAATTCTCAAGGATGGCTTCTTGATTCAGGGGCATCTCATCATATGGCATCTTCATAGGAAATGTTCTCTTCTTTTGAGCCTTGTAATTCACCTCACATTCTGATGGGTAACAATACATTCATGAAGGTAAGTGGGAAGGGTTCTATTGGTATTGGGGAAGGGACTTTCAATGATGTTCTTTGTGTTCCTTCTTTGACCACTAATATTCTTTCTATTTATCAAATTACTCATGGGGGTCAAGGTAAAATAGTTGAGTTCACTCCTGATAGGGTGTATATAAGGGACTTGGAGACTAGGGATATTGTTGCAATCGAGATGGTTGATCATTCATCTCGATTGTATTCTTTTTCACATTTTGCTTCAGAACCTGATAATGTTCCTTTAACTACATCACACACTCCATTGAGTGTGACCCATATTAGTGAGGAGAAGTTTGGTCATCTTCACCTTGGTATTTTAGAGACTAGTGCTAAGCTTCCTACACCTCCACCTCCTGCTTCTTCAACCATTGTTGCTTTTGTTCAGCAGGATAATCATAGTTTTTCAGATCTTGCTTTGTGGGATGATTATTTGACAGGGATTTCTACCTTGTTCCTAGAGTCTCATATTACAGATTTGGAGGACACACTTGAGGGGATTTCTCTCCTCTTTGATGACAGTTTTAGCACAACTGTTACACCATCTTCTTTGTCTTTTGAGATTGATATTCACAAGTCTCCTCCATCACTTGATTTGTCATATTTCTTGGTTGAATTTGACCATGATTATGTTGTGGCTCATTTAAGCTTGGAGGCTCCTACTTAGTTTTCAGAGGCATACATGTTGAGCGTTCATTCTTCCTCTTTTCAGTCAGATATGGAGTGGCTTCTTCATCAGCTTATGGATTTGTTTCTTCCTAAGGGGAGATGTGTTGCTTGCAGACATTAGGTCATCTTTTGTTTTCAGGCATTCTTCATTGGCTTTGGAGCTTCTTCGACATGTAGGGGATATCTTATCTCATTACTTCCCTCTTATGGGGGGGTAATTTATTGTATATTCATGATGGATGTAGTTCTTGGGGGCTATCATTGAGTCCTCCATACAACATGTTTACATTCATCATGCTTGTTTTTTGTTTTCTCTCTTTTGGAGAGGGGTTTTTTCCCATTGGTTTTTCCCCTTTTCTCTGCTTTATGAGAGACTGCATTTCATTTGCATCTGTAAATGGGTACCTAACATGGCCTAGTTGCTGGGACCCATAGTAATTTGCATTATAATCTTCTCCCTAAGTTGCACTTATGGGGGGGTGTCGGTGTAATTAACTATTTAATTACATCTTCATAAGTTTACTTAGGCTTTTATTTAAGTGCTAGGTTGTATTTTCTTATCCTTATCTAATCGAGCTATCTTGTAGCTCAAGTTAGGTTTAGGGTTGTGCATGCTTTCCTTTTATAAGCAAGCCTCATCTTGTACATTTGTAATCAATTGAATCATCAATCAATCTTGCATATTGATATAGCAAGCATTCTAGCCATTCTCTCTCTTGTGGAAGTATTTTAGTCTAGCAATAGATTCTTGGTTTTCTAACAGTTCAACTCTCCATTGATAAAATCTATATATCTAAGTGGTTAATGGGGAGGGAGTGTGTACTAGGCTTGGTTAAGTCATCATACGTTTATGCTTTGGCAATAAAAAATGTTTGTCATCTTAAATATTACTATGTCTAATTGCTAGGATACTTTTGGTATTTTTTAAGGTAGGATGAGTGGTTGCATCAATGTTCTAGTTCTCTATGACAAGGTTTCAACATCTTCAAATAGTGAAAGTTAGTGCTCATAGTCATTTGAAACAACAATTGTATTTTGATAATTTATGATGGTAGGATTTGATAACTTAAAATAATTGGCTACCCAACCAACTTAAAGTTAAAAGAAAATATTTTAGTTTAAGGGGTTATCACTTTCTTTCATCTTTACATATTGGTTTGATGCTTCAAATGATGCATTTATTATCCCACTTCTATCATATTGTATTTCCATCCCATTGCAAAGCAAAAAGGTTAAACATTTAGAAATCTTCCATTCTTAAGCTCAACCCCATAGACATTCATCTATAATATTTTAAATTCCTACCAATTTTTTTATAGATTTAGCTATATAGTTTTAGATTTATGTGACAAAATTGTTTTATCTATATCTATATAAGTTATATTCACTTGAGAAACTACAATTTCTCATCTAATTGGGTAGGTTAATAGCTATAGTTTGATCCATCTATAGAGTTGAAGACTACAAAAATTTCTTGGGCATGCATGCTAGTCAAGGTATGGCTGAATACCACTATTTTATTTTTTCTATATTATCTTATACCATTTTACGAGAATGGGGGTGCCAATGTACAAGAAGATCTTTGGAAAGGCATGAAAATTGTAGGTTAAAGAGAATCGGGGGTGCCAATATAAAATATATAAATCACTTACAATACTCATTGTCCGTTTGTCGTCGATTTCCCCTGAATGCCCTAAACCTTGTCGCTCTGGCTTTCCTCCTGCCCTGCTGCACTAAGCTATGTGTACTCCTACGCACACATATTGATATGAAGGGTTTCCGCTCCTCCAAACTCTTCCTGATCATTGGTATTGACCTTTCACTTCTCCAATTTGATGAGCTACAACCTAAAAATAAGGTTTCGACGAAGGTTTTAGAGTATGTTAATTAAAATTATGGTGGCATTTAGGTTTTAATATTCTACATAGTTAAGTATATATTAGCTATATTTTACCTAATAAATAATATAATTATTCTACTTATTATAATTATATATTGTATTCTTTAACAAAATTATTAAATACATATAAAATTATTATAATTAATAATTAATAATAAGTATATTTTTATATAATACAAAATATAATTAATATAATAGTAATATTAGATTAAATTATATATAATATAATTATATTTATTATTATATAATAGTATACATAGGCTTTTACCTGATATTTTAGAGGATTTTACCATTACACTAAAGCTGGTTTACCATTAAATGGCAGTTGAAACTTGTTTTCCAATGACAAAATAGTGGTTTCCAGGCATGAGATTTGTTTCAAGCTCAAAAACTCATAATATATGTAGCCTATTAGCTAATACAAAGAGAGAAACTAAAATGATAAAGAATGAGAGAAAGAGATGAACTTAGATAGATAGGGAGAGAGAGAGAGAGAGCATGAGAGAGAGAAAGATAATAGATACAAAGGAAAAGAGAGAGAGGGAAAAGAGAAGCTAAATTTTGATTGGTTGCTTCATGGACCAATAATCCAAGGATGGCATGTGTCCTTGGGGAGTTCTGCTCAAGGTAGCATGCCATTTGATTAAAGATATGATAATTCTCCTTTAAGAACTCTTCAATGTAACCATTGCACACTGAAGGAGGCAAAGATATGGAGAGAGAAAGAGAGAAAGAGAAAGGAATAGAAAAGGGAGACAGAGATACAGATAAGATATAGATAGGTGGAGAGAGAGAAAAGAGAAAGAGAGCAAGAGAGAGGAAGCAAAATGAGACAATGGAGGAGAAAAGATAGAAATAAAGGGATAAAAAGAGGGATCTCTCCCTCTCTCCCCCTCTTCTCTATCTCTCCTCCTCTACCTATCTATATCCCTTTCTCTCCCTCCCCCTATCTATCTCCCTCTCTCTATCTCTCCCCATCTCTACCTCCCTATCCCCCCTATCCATCTCTCTATCTCCACCTCTCTTCCTTTCTCTTCCCATATATCTCCATCTCTCTTTCTCTTCCCATATATCTCTATCTCTCTCTCTTTCTCTCCCCATCTATCTCTATCTTCCCATACTCATTTCTCCCTTTTTCTATCTCTCCTTATTTCTCTCTCCCCATCTATCTCTATCTCTCCTCATACCCATTTCTCCCTTTGTCTATCTCTTTTTCTCTCTCTCTCCCTCTCCTCTCTCTATATGATCTCTTTATATCTCTATCTCTCTATCACTCTATCTCACCATCTACATCTCTTTATCTCTTCATCTCCCTCTCCCTCTATATCTCTCCATCTTGTTCTCACTATCTCTCCCTCTTTTCATCCCTGTCTCTCTCTATATTTATCTCTCCCTCTACCTATATCTCTCTATCTATTTGTCTCCCTCTTCCTCTCTCACTCTATCTTCGTCTCTACCTATATTTTCCTCTCTCCCCCTTTATCTTTATACATGTCTCCCTCTCTCTATCCATCCATTTATCTCCCTGATCTCTATCCCTGTTTATATATATTTATCTCTTCCATCTCTATCTATCCCTCTCTCCTCTCTCTCTTTATCTCACCCTATCCTTCTCTCCTCTCCTCCTCTCCATATCCCTCTTCTTCTACATCTCCATCTCTATATCTATCTTCCTCTCTATCTCTATCTCCTTAGCCCTCTATCTCTCACTCTTCCCAACTCTATATCTTCCTCTTTCTATTGCTACCTCTCCATCTCTCTGTCTCTCCCTCTCTCCTTATTGAAAGAATAACATGAGCCTGTTGGTAATGGAGCTTGATCATCTTCCTAATTTAGAGGTTTTATTTCAATCATGTTTGAATCCATACAAATGGATGCATAGTTTATTTGAAGCTATTATTTCTACATTGAGACCTTTGTTGCACAAACAACATCATTTGCTAAATGTCCTACCAATTGATCTCATGTACTACATATATGTATGCAAAAAATAGGCCAAAATTTATCCTAATTGAAATTCCACACTTTTCCAGCATACCCATTGCACACTAAGGTGTGATTGCTAGTTATGTTTGATTTGTATGTTTTATTTTAGAAATAGAATGGTAGAGATAGGATAGAATAATACCATTGGTTGAAAAGTCTTTGTAAGAACCTTAGATTCATACTTCAAACTAAGAGATGGTCAAGTAACACAAATCAATGCAAGATGATATGATTGGATGAGTATTAGTTGGCTAGTATATTATTACTAGATCAATCAAGAGAAAATTGATAGGTAAGTACTTGACTTTTATTTTATTGACACTTGTTAAATGGAAGATTATAGAGGTATTATGTTTCTCAATTGAAGTAAAGAAAGTGGTTGACATGGAAGTAAAATATTTTAGAAACTCATAAATGATACATATATAATATATCTTCTTTATATTATCCTTGTAATTAGTTATGTATCTTCAAATATAAAAAACTAAAAGGAATCCAAAGTGTATCATCTAATAATAACTTATAGAAAATATTAAAAAGATAAATAATAAAAATATATATATTAACTAAGAAGCCATGCAAGAAAACAATAGTATATATGTTGGTAAAACTATAATATATACAAGAAAGCAATATATGCATCCAATGTCACATGTTAGTAATACAAAACACATGTCACTATGTGGGGTCAACATGAGGAAACACTAATGTTTTGGGAATGAAATAACCAAAGATATGATCAAAGAATATTTAATCATAAATAGTCATAGAGTAATTAGGATTCGATCATATGGAAATTTCTAGGAGAGCTACAATAGTTGTAACACCATGAATTAACAACATTAAAAAGTACATCATGAATTAATTATGTAACTATATAAGTAAAATATAATTCTATCAAGAAATAAATATCAAATAGATGATATAATCGCATAACTCATACATTTCAATGTCATTGATCTTCTTCTTCATCCAACTCTTTGTCTGTATCATCTGATCCATATTTGACATTGTAAGGATTGGTCATATCATCATCGTCATCATTGATATCAATTTTGATAATGTCATCATCAACATGGATGTCATCTTCATGAACATTAACTCCTACATCATCATGATCTAGTTCCTCTTCTCCAACATCTTCATTGGGCACATCATCAAATAACTGTTGATCCTGATCATCATCTACATCATCTTCTAGTTCTTCAGTATCTTCTTCTTCCACCACATTATACTGTACCATCCTTCCTCTTGGATCATGTCTAACAAAAAATGACCAACCCAGTTTACCTGGAACCTTTGAGTAAAATACCTACTCACATTGGCTTGGAAGAACATAGGGCTCATTTCCATCTCACTCGATTGACCTTGTATTAACCATGGTAAATCCATTATCATGTTCAATAACAATTCTCTCAGGATCATTTTCATTCAATCGTATCCTGTACCATCAGATGATGAACAAAACTAATTTGAAGGACTTAAAGTCACACTCAAGTATATCATCCAAAATCCCATAGTATTAATTTTCTGAGACTTCTGGATGTATGTCACTTCTAGATGAAACATTAGTCACCTAAAAGACTGCAGTTATCGCATAATGACACGTTTTCTTTGTGTCATCCAAATTTTTGATTTGAAATTTACAACCATTGCACCACATAGCCTTGTGGTGTTTCACCTACAATATGTCAAACATGTAAAAATTATTGCATCATTAGTTGATAAACATATTTATTCTTGGCCAAATGTATGCAAAGAAAAAATAACTCAACATATATATACATCAATATAATTGAAAATAATTAAATAATATGGGTGATTAATATATTTATACATACCTGTTTATCTCTTAAACAATATGCTAAATCAAATTCCCTTGGTGTAACATTGGAATCTCCATTATGATGAGCTTCTTTAACCAATGGAGCCACACCTTCCCATGTTAATGTTCGACCATATTGTTGACATCTAGTTCAATTATTACTGTCATCCAATCAAGATTGTTTACGACGTACAAATGTACTACATCCCACTCTTGACCAACTGTATCAAAAAAATTGAAATTCACAAACGACGTATAATTAGTTAATTACCATGGTATACGACCTTAATTTATAATTGATGTACATAAAAACCTAACATCCCACTAGCAATGGTCTTATTATCTCGTAAGAAACCTCTGAACTATATGTAGCCAAGACCCACTGTTCACACATTTCAAATTGAAGAGATATAACATATTAGCCAAGTAGTATCTATGTCACCCCGGTCATGTTTTATGTTCATATTGGCAGGATACAATATATCGGCACAACAACTAGCAAGCTTCACCAATAAAAACATTGCAGGAATGGCCTACATGTGTTGGAACTAGAACTTTTATTCAAAATTCTAATGGTCCTTTGATATGAAATAAAAAAAATTCCTTGAAAACCATGTTTTTACCATCCACAAGGTCAAAATTTCCTTTTACCGCCTTATCGTAGCCTCCAATAAAGCAACTCATGGTAGCGTTGTGGGTAAAGGAATTAATACACTATATACCGCAATACCGTGGAAGGTTGATGTCTTTCCCATGGTAGAGTGGGGTCATGGTTAATACTAAAAGAGGGAACCACTATACCATGAGGATTTGAAATGAAGCCCATTCTAGAGTGGAAAGCTAAGAACAAAGGTAATAATGCATTGACATACCACATAGGGTTGGAATGGAGCTCACAGTAAAGTGGTGAAATAAGAATAGAGATAAGGAGGAATCACTATATCGTGGGGGGATGAAAAATTTCATGTGGTAGTGCGATAATCAATTGTTGGAGCATTAAATGAAGGCCAGTCACATCAATCAGCATCGAAGTATGAAATTCAGCTCCGTAAGAAAGATTTGAATGATGAAGAACTTAAGATATGAAATTAATGTGGTATGATATCAAAATTTAACAAGGATAATTGAGAATTCATGCGCTCGTGCTAGCAGAAGTTGAATACAGGTGAGCTCAAAGTATGAGAGTGGAAGAATTCTGTAGAGCAAGCAAAATTTTGGGTAAGTCTACTTATCATTCACTGAAATTTAAACAATGGTGCCAAAGAAATTAGAGGCAAGAACTAAAAAGGAAGAAAAATCTAGTAGAATTTCATTGTAGTGGCCATTACTTGCCTTGTTACCTAGTTCAGTAGATAAGGGTTAAAAGAAATTATTTAAGGATTTAGCTCAGGGATGTAGGGACTCGATAATTCTACATTATGGGTGGAATTTATATTGGTACTTTTATAGGAACAAAGATGAAAGGGTTCTAGTTTCAAACCCATGGACTTTTGACATAGGAAAATTAGTTGTTGCTAAATTTTTTGTTGATGTCGAGCTAATCAAAGCCTTGGCCAATAGATATCATGCCCCATAACAAATTTTCATATTTCTAGATGGTCAATGTTTGGTAGATATCTCAAGGGAAGCTATAATTAGGTGTTTTGACCTAAACATGTAGGCTATCACTGAAATTGACTTGGGGAAGTTGGAGCAAGAATATGGAAGGTTGAAAAGGACCTATAGAACTAATGAACTCCCCTTACACATGAAAAGGGGTGAGAAAAATAGAGTCCTACCCATTCACTCTTCAAGACTTGAACCCTTTCCAGTGTCTGACTTTTAGACCTATTTCAAAAATACCTACTATGCATTATGTCAAATTCTTGGAGTTGATGCAGAGGAGAATATGTCGATAGGGTTGATGAGAATGGCCATGATTATCCAACATCCTGAATCAAATGTGGAGTTTCATTTTGCTTCATTCATTGAGGAACAAATTCATGAAGGTTTGATACAAATTAGGGAAGCCAAGGCCCCCATAACTTTTAGAAAGTACTTATTATGTAATTTCATTATATCTCAAAATAAAACAAAATGTAAAAAGAGGATGAAATTGAGAACACATGAGAATGGAGTTATTCTCCTAGTAAAAAATTGGTGTTATATTTGGGATAGTAAATGTAATTAAAGTGATTATGTTGTATTTAGGGATGATTTTTTCATCAAATTGATTGCTTAGCTTGGTTTTCCTACAACAAGATTACCACAATCCCTAATGGATGTCATGAGACCCCTGCAATACAAATTGGATCAAGGTTTTACACATAATTATGCTAATTGGTTTTTGATGCCACAACACACCATCATAAGGGTATATGGTTGCTATCAGGCCCCTCATATTTTACCAAAATTTGTGCCTAGTAGAGTAATGTTTTTATAATTTATGTGGAAAATGCTTTGGATGGAGCATGAATTGATGAAAAATTAGAAAAAAGGTACATTTCTACCTGATTTGATGGTATTTGAAGAATTTTCAATTGGATTAGATATGTTGGAGGAATTGCAGAGATTTATAAAATCTATTTTTCTCTCAAATTAAGGAAAAAGATAATATATGATCCAAAAAGCCACATCAACAATATCATAAGAACCCTACTCAGAAAGAGGGAAATAACACATGAATTTGATCCGGAAGAGGATGTAATAAAAAAACTGGTCTATTTTGTAGATATGTTTGAAAGAAGGAAAAGATGGTTAATGATGATGTGATGGGAGGATCAAAAGAGAGGAAAAGATAAGAAGTTCAAGGCGTTTTTTGTTGAGGAGCCAAATTTGTTGAAAAAAATGCAATTAGTCCTTGGTAAATTTGATGAATTATCTAAAAAGGTTGAAGAAGAGAAATCAGCCCCACTTCCTACACCCAAGCCACTAGCATCCACAACCTCTACATCACATACACCACCTTCATCACCAATTCATCCATCTCCTCCATCTCAAATAGATGAGCATCCTGCCAAGAAATAAAAGATTGGGTCATTAGTGGACTATGAGTTAAGTTATGAAGAACAAGAATAAATCTTAACTTTGGCTGAGATGAAAGAGGTTGTAGAGAAACCAAAAATCCTTGAGCCTCATGATCCTAAGATGAGAATATTGGAGGAGGCTATTGATGAAATATAGGATGATGAAATAATTATTGATTCTCTGAGATTCATGGAGGATGATGAATTTATCCATACTAGGGAATTCAAATATTTTTGGATAAAAATGAAGATGAAATAATTTGATGACAGACTGAAAATTAACCTCATTGGAGTTGATGATTCAAAACATGGAGAAGTGCAGGCACAAACAATGGCAGAGTTAAATATTGGCAATGCCAATATTACTCCTAAAGAAGTAAGGGAGTTAGTGTTCAAAAGTAACATGCTCATTATACTAGGAATGGATCTCTCCAAAGTGTTTCTGTTGGATCAAATCAAAGCTCAAGATGATCCCAAATTGGTTGCAAAATTTGATTCGAAAGGAGTATTAGGGACAAGATATAATCCAACCACCTAGACCCTTGCCCTATGGACGAAACATAAAAGCACAAGGAAGCCTATGATTCTAGGTGTGGTGCAAGAAATGAGAGGGTCTACTCTAGTCATAAATATGAAGGAAACTACTCCCACAAAACTAGCAACCATGACAATGCATTCAACAATGTTTATAAGAGATGTAGTGGAAAACATGGAAAAGAAGATGGCAAAGTATGAGAAAAGACTCAAACTATCAAATGAGGAGATAAATAAGTTATTCATTGAAAATGTTAGATTGAAAGAACAATTGCAACAAGCCATATATGTAAAGGGGAATGAAATGGTTGTATATCATCCACCTGCTTAGGTTGAAGATCCATAGATTCATCAATTGAAAGAAGAGGTTGAGAAACTAAAGAATCATAATATGGATGATATCAAACAACACATCTTGAGTACCTTTGAGGAAATTCTAAAACACAGAGTTGAAGTTTTAAAAGAGAAAATATGTGGAGTTCACAAGGGCTTCAGTCATTTAGTAAAAGCTTTGGAACAGATAAATACTAATTCCCCTATCTTAGAGGAATTGCAAAAAAGATGGTAGCCCACTTACCATATATTAAGCACTCAGTGTAAAGCCACACAAAGAGATCTTGATGCACCCCCAAGGTTAAAACCTACTCAAGAAATGGCAAAAGGAATCATTGATGAGCACAAGTATTTGATTGATATGAAGAAGGTAGAAAAAAAAAGGAATTCATTTGATTCAATAAAACACAGTTTTAGCCCTTTGATCATTAAAGGTGATGGTCAAGTCAAGGATTTGGATGGATTGAGAAATGAATTTGATCAAATGGTTCCACAATGTTTGAATCATATACAAGGTGATGGTAATATCAATCTAGAAAAATTTCATGCTCTGCTTGATGGAATTATTGCATTAGATAATGGTTATACAAAGTTTGTTGTAGATGCCAAAAACTTGCTCGATAGTAGATGAAAAAGCCACCTATCAAACTTCATTGCTGCATAGGAATACAAGTGGTCGAATGATTTAACCATAAGTAAGTGGCAGGAGAAATATCTTAGTTTAGATGAAGATTAATCACTAACAATGATGATTATCATAAAGTAAAAGCTTTGCATAGGTCTTGGTGACTTGGGATTTTACTCAGAGATTAAGAAAATTGTCATGTGTTAGTTGTTAATTGTTTCAGTTATATTTTACATGTTAGTTAAGTTTTGTTAACAAAATTCATGTCTTTTGGTTCAAAGCTTGTTTCCTCTCTTATAAATAAGAGATACCAAGACCAAAAAAAAATTATTAAGATAGGAGTAGATAGAAGTAGTAAAATAGGGATTGATACAATGTTTACATCATAAAGGACCAAAATGCACATGTAAATTTTTTGATGAAGTTAATGGAAAATATCTGATTCAGTGACTCTATGTTGGTATCAATTGTTCATTAAGCTTATAGAAGATATTTCTAGATTGTCTCCATATTTAATAGTACTCTATTGTTTAAATTGATATATCAAGCATATTTTCAATTTATTAGTGCACATTTGTTGTATGTATGTGGCATAATTAATTGGGTCTTTCAAGTAAAGATTAAAGTCCTCTTGATTATTCACAACTTAGGAATATTATTTTGGATTTTAAAAGAAGAATATGATAATTTCATCCTTGTCTGTTTATACAAGTTATAAACATAGAATTTCTAAACAATTTGAATTATTGCCAGTCATAAGTCACTTGTCTCTAATTTCCACTTGACTCCATACACCCAACAAAGCACTAGTCTTCACATTTCATCACTTAGTTTCACTTCATTTTAAATGTTTTACATCTTTTAACTGAACATATTTCTTTGATTCTAATTAATCTCCATGACCATCTTATAATTACCTCTCACTTTCCTCAATCTACCTTTCTCCATCAGGTGCTCCCCTTTGAATTTGTTAATAGAGTTGGGATCCCAAATGCAATCTACGTGGATCTTTGCTGCTAACCTATGATGATATTTAGTAATGTACACCATGGTCTAGTATACCATATATCCCTCCACCATAGAACCCTCAGGATGTGCTCGTTTCCTAACTGAAGCCTTCAAAAATTTCAAGTGCCTCTCAACCATCTACATTGACCTTGTGTGTATAGGTCCACACAATTCAATCTCCTCAACTTGGTGTATGAGGTAGTGTTCTTGTGCATTGAAAAATGTCAAAGGTAGACACTTTTGCATTTCACACATTAGATGAGAAATTTTTCTCTTCCAATAATTTATATCTTCTTTATGGATTTCTTTAGATGAAATCCATCTACAAGTGATTCAAGGCACAGATATATCAATGATATTTAACTAAAATATGCAATATATTACATAACAAGTAAAAAAGAATGGAAAATATAAGCTCTATACAGTGAATTGAACAAATATCACTACTTACCTCATGTATTTTCAAAGATCATATATAACTTGTTTGGCATTGTTGTCAAAGTTGTCTAGGAGAGATAGAGGTAGAACGTACTGCAACAATTATAAAATGATCTTTTCATTATTTTCCCAAAACTTGTAAACATAATACACTAAAAAGTACATGCAATATACAAATATATATAAAATATACCAGAATAATTACCTTAATGAAGGTGTTGCAATCATGCGTTTTCATCCCTGATCCAATTTCACCTTTCTTTGTTATGATATTGTTTATGTTTGCAACAAATCCTATGGGAAATCAAAATTTTCATATGACTTCTTTTATAGCATTGATTTTTTGCCTCATTAATAACCAAAGAAGGGTGCTTATATTAATTTGGACTCCATCACTATTTAATTGAATGATATTTTTCATTGCATGATTGGCCTCCTGAATGTCACTACAAATTTTGACAATTTTTTCTTTGTCATGATCTTCATCCAATATTTTCCATAACGTTTTTGTTATATTCTTTTTGATATGCATTTTATCAAATAAATGCACAATTTGTAGCCGCTCATAGTAGGGAAACCTACTAAATTGTCTAGGATAGATTTTCAGTCCCTGTGGAAGCTGACCATTAATGCTTTGACAACCTTCATGAAGCATATAAGTTAAAAAAATTAACAATGACAATCATTGTCAATTATAACATGAGTAAAAAAAACACAATATTAAAATATAAATTCTAAACATATCATATATGATAGATAAAAATTTTGATTTAATGTATAACCTTGAAGATTAATTCTATTATATTCCAACTTCCATAGATGAGGTGTCATTCTTCATGGTTTTGATGTAGTCTCTTCTTTCCCATTGAAAAGATGTTTTTCAGTAGTTTGATACTTATGATTTATATGGAGGAAGTTCCTATACTAATCAAGCACCTACTTTGCTAAACTTGTTGAATGACAATATTTCATCTTTGGACCACAAACTGGACATACAAATTTTTTCTTTGTTTGAAAACCTGCAAGATCATATATAATTGGATTAAATGTGTAATTTTTTATAATTATATATAATGAATATATTATTTTAAAAACATGCATGATATGTACTTCATAAAATTAAATATTGTTAAAGTGCAGTCAAACGTTATAACATACCACAAAAATGTGTTAGCCCTGGGGCATCATGAATTGTCCATATAGGCATTGCATGGAATTGAAATTGTCTTTCTCCTATTGGTCTAGATATGTCATCCATACTGACACCATTCCATAACGTTAGTAACTTACCAATAAGAGGCTCGATATATACATTCATATCTTTAACTTGGTACTTACCTAGTAGAATGAACACAACCATTACATAATTATTATAACCATTTTACTACAATATATATATATATATATAAATTAATGTACATGAATATTAAATGAAAAATATATAAGTTATTATACAACAAATAAGACAAATGAGATGCTACTACATTAAAGAAAATTGATGTAAACCAATACCTAGAACAATCATTGCCAACATTATGTGCTCCCTCTTTATTGAAATCCATGGAGGAATGTTAT
The DNA here is from genome assembly GCA_007258455.2 of Sequoia sempervirens. NCBI lineage: Eukaryota > Viridiplantae > Streptophyta > Pinopsida > Cupressales > Cupressaceae > Sequoia > Sequoia sempervirens. The sequence continues at coordinate 91,334,594 of VDFB02193867.1, forward strand.
TGTTGATAACAAAAATAGGCCACACTAAGTAAATAGATCTCAACTCTCCAAATGTATTGACACCGTCCACTACCAATGAAAGCCTGAGATTACGAGGTTCTTTAAAGTGTGGCCATTTTTCTTCCATGTCCATAAATGCAGAACCATCTGCATGCATTCGAAGAATGTCATCTCCACTTCTATTTTGTGCATGGTAATCCATAAATTGTGCTAAGCTTTTGTACCTAAATAATCTTATCATACATGGAATAATGGAAATATAACAAAGAACCTTGTGAGACGCCTTTTTTGTTAGTTGATCTGTTTGATATCTACTGATATGACATTCTAGAAATTATGTTACAAATTCATGTTGTTTATGATATATAATATGATCATTGGGACATGCATCTATTGATTGATACTCCATTCTAATATATTTCATAATGGCAGATAAATCTCGGTATGAGCGAGGTAAAATATTAGACATGGTGGTAATAAAAATTCACCTATCAATCTACACCAAAAAAATAATTTGTTAATATAAAGAATATTAATGGTACATATTTCATCATTTATTTACAAGTGATGAACTAACAACAATTAAAATAGATGAAAAAATATGACATATATGACATAACTTAACATCCATGAGATTGCTATGTTGGATAAACCATTCATAACCTTCAAGCTCACCAAAAACAATACAACTAAGATAAGAGTTGTTTGGGATCCTTCATAAAGGGGCTCGTATGCCTTCTCAAGTACAGGTAAGTCATGAACATCATCAAATTCATCTCGATAATCATGATCAGCTATGCCACTAAATGTGTCATGGATCAATGTATTTGTACCATCATCTTCAACTGTGTTTTCTTGCGCGTGATCATTTTTTCCATAGAATCATTAACTTCATCTTTGATATTCATAGCTCCATGTTCCTCCGCTTGCAAAACAAAATTATCTAGCTTGTGATAATCCATATCATGTGCCCTAGGGTACCCCACCATTATAATAATGATTGACACAAATAAACCATGATCATGATCAAGTGATTTTTTTTATATATAAAAAATGTTAAAATGATATAAACATTTACAAATTCAATCAATATAAAGACATATAATGAACAAATTACTAATGGATAATAATCATGCCCCCCTTCAACATGACCATGTTGCCTACAATGTTTCTTTACCAAGCTTGAATATTTAGATCTTCAAAAAATATCAAACCCAAACTCCAATAATTTTTAATCATAGACATGTAACAAAATCTAATAATTCTAATATTTTTCACAAAAAAAAATCGGCCTATAACCTCCACAAACTATCACAAGTATAGAAAATTCGCAAGTAGGGAAAATTCACAAGTATAACATGAAAACACTGTTGCAAGTATAGATAAATTTTTGGGAACAAATTTATTAATATTAATAAATATTTATTAATAATTATGATCTTCGAAATTTCAATGAAAATCATTGTTCGTCAAAATTTTGACGAACATCAGGCACAAATTTTTAAAAAGATTGAAAACTACACATGTATTCGACAATTCATATAATTGTACATCTTTCATCAAAAAATTTAATCATATTTTGCAGTTAAATGAGTTAGTGTCTTGATCACTTTGCCTATTTACATCCTAAAATCAATGTAGGACCTAAGGTTCCTTCCTGAAACATAGATTTTTGCTTCCTATGTACTTCTCTACCTCTTCTAGATTTTTTCACCTAAAAGGAGAGAGATAGGGCCCAAAAATGCAAAGGTTTCATTCAAATTATATTATGTATGATGGGTATGTGTAGGATCATGGTGGGCCAAGAAGTGGCAATATGATGGGTATGTGTAGGGTATGTGGCTGACGATTTTTTTTTAACCCAAAATTGATGAAACAAAAAGTGTTTTTAAAGGATATTCTTAGATTTCCACCAATATAAATTATGCTTTACTTTGAATTTAATAAATAATTATTGTTTATTTTCTATTTGAATTACGACTAAAGTCTTGATTGATAGGATGATTGAAAAACATCTATAACTTTCAAATGGTATTGCATTTTTTGAATCTGAAACATGCGTGACATTCTATGCTTCACATAATATAATATTAAAAAAAAAAAAAAAAAAAAATTCATGAAGTTTTAACCAAGTTAAGGTGGTCAGACATATGAGTTTTATATTTTTAAAAGTTGTAATAAAAAATTCATAATTAATTATTTTCTTCAAAAAAAATTACAAAAAGAATGCATCACATCGAGACATGAGTCCCCTACTTATATCTAAAATATTATAAAAAATAATTATCATTTTATTGTGGTTAGGGTGGTCAGATAGACACCTACTTATTTTTTCCCTGAAATTTAAGTACTGCTACATTGAAATTTGAAATTTTCACCAAATAGATTTTTTATTTTTTTTTCAAATAAACCTAGTAGTTTAGAAACTACATTCATTTTTCTACAAATTCTATTCTTACATATTTTTGAAATAATATAGATAACTTATTCAAATTTTTACGTCAAGTTGCCTAACTTTGATTTTTCTAAATTTTTCGCCACTTAAGGGCCTATTTTTTCCATGATGATCTTGCACATACCCTAATGTTGTATGAGCTAAATGAGATGACATAAATGAAGTTATATGAATTAATTTATTGATTATGAATGCAAAATCTAAGAATGCTACGTTGGAAAACACATTGTGTAATACAAAATACCTAAAAATGAATGGAAAACTGCTACAGAGATGAATTAAATTGAAAGTGTGCACCTAGAATGTGGATGGAGATTGGAAATTGTTTCTGAAATGTTGATGCAAAAATTTAGGCCCCGTGGGACTCATTCGCCATTTTGGGTGAATCAGTCCCAATTCTGCCAAACTATATCGGAACCTATTTTTGACAAAAGGGTACTAAAAAATGCAGGGTATGTGCAGGATCATGATGGGCCAAAAAGTGGCAATATTATGGGTATTTGTAGGGTATGTGGCTAACGACCTTTTTTTTACCCAAAATTGATGAAACAAAAAGGGTTTTTAGAGGAGATTCTCATCTTTCCACCAATATAAATTATTCTTTAATTTGAATTTAATAAATAATTATTATTCATTTTCTATTTGAATTATGACTAAAGTTCTGATCGATAGGCTGATTGAAAAAATCTATAGCTTTCAAACGGTATCACATTTTTTGAATCCAAAACATGCGTCCAATTCTATGCTTCACATGCTATAGGATTAAAAAAAGAAAAAATAAATTTCATGAAGTTTTGACCAAGTTAAGGTGGTCAGACATATGAGTTTTTATATTTTTTAAATGTTGTAATAAAAAATTCATAATTAATTATTTACTTGGGAAAAAATTACAAAAAAATATGCATCACATCTGGACATGAGTCCTCTACTTATATATAAAATCTTATAAAAAAATATTATCATTTTATTATGGTTAGGGTGGTCAGAGAGACACCTACTTATTTTTTTCCCTGAAATTTAAGTACTACTGCATTGAAATTTCAAATTTTGACCAAATGGATTTTTTTTTTAAATAAACCTAGTAGTTTAAAAACTACATTCAATTTTCTACAAATTCTATTCTTACATATTTTTGAAATAATATAGATAAGTTATTCAAATTTTTACGTCAAGTTGCTTAACATTAATTTTTCTGAATTTTTTGCCACTTAAGGGCCTGTTTTCTCCATGATGATCCTGCACATACCCTGCTGAAAACTCAAAATTGACCCTGGAGTGGGACTCATTCACCACTCATGGTGAATGAGTCCACTTTTGAATTTTTGTATTTTCAAAGGTGGATTCTGAAGCTTTCGATCTGCACTTTGATGCCTTACAGGTGTCCACTTCTGAAACTCTCATTTACAGGTCTATAAGTGGAATTTTGTTGATATTTTAACTTGAACAAAGAGAAGGATTGAATAACCTTACAGCTTGATCTTCAATTATTTCCAAGCTTCCAAAATATCTGAATTTTCATACACACAAGACAAGAGAAAAACGGTGAATGTTAGGGCATGGGGGTTTGCCTTGGTCAAACCCCTTTTAGGCAATTAAACCAAAATGATGAAAGAATGGAATAAAACATGTAATAATGGAATTGATTACCTTACTATGATGATTGATCTTGAATGTCTACAACAATGGAGGAAGATTCAACACTTGAATGTCCTTGGAAGATTTCTTAATGACTTGCAATGACAAAACCCTAAGTTGCTTGACTTGAGATGGAAGATTGGTGGATGAATATGTAAATTAAGTTAATGGATGTAAAAATGAGTATAGAGAGGTTCTTTTATAGGTAATTTACCTTATTTTCTCATTAAATGGATCCCTAAGGGTGACATGGAGAAAAATTAAACTTAAAAAATATTTTTTCCTGCACAAAACCTTGAAAATGGCTCAAATGGGACTCATTCACCACTAATGGCGAATGGGTCCTACCTAGATGAGACTAATTCACCAAAAATGGTGAATGGATCCCACACGAGCCATTTTTGTTAGCTAGAATACCGAGAAGTAAGAAAATTAGGCGAATATGATGACTATGTTAGTTATTTGATCAAATTATGCCTTAGGATGCATAATGTGGGTTAATAGGGGCCTATTAATGGTGATGTAAATGTGAAATAGGGCTTGTGACATAAAATTCAATTTGAAAGTGTGATTAAATACACTTTACAAAACTAGTTTAACATTAAGTTTATTTTAGAAACGTTCTAGATTTATTTAATAATGTTATTAAACACATTTTATAATGTTGAACTAAGGAGAAAAGTGTGAAAGCATCTTACAACACTTTACAACACCTTTACAAGACATCATTAAAAGCATGTTATTTTATTTATAAGGGTCCAAGACCTAGTGTGGATGCATAAAATACCTCACAACACTAGATTAAGACTTCATTAAGTCCATTTTATCATCAATTAATCTCATGTCAAGCAAAGGGTATTTTTTTCTATGACACACTTCCTCAAGTAGACCTAGTTCCTCTAAAAAAACTCACTCAAAACCCTTTCATGATCACAAAGTCACAAACACTCCTATAAACCTTGAAGAAACATATGGTAAAGGCTTCACTATCTAAGTAAACAAGGTTGTGACACAAAACATGAACATGACATCCATCAACTTCTTGAACAACAGTCAACCAATGCACACACAACAAGATTAGGATAACTGGATCCTTCTCATCTTAATAGACATCCTTTTCAACCTAGGAGACTTCAGGATGCTAGTTTAGTAATCTTGGATGCTCCTCCTAATTTAAAAATTCTCTCTTTCTAATGACAAGGATGTTATGATCCCTATAGGTCCTCCTCCTTCTATTCATGAACAAGGAGAATCTAGCGAATGGAATAGACCTTACAAATTTAAGAAGCTCAAGTTGGTATGTGCAGGATCATGATGGGCCAAAAAGTGGCAATATGATGGGTATGTGGTTGACGAATTTTTTTTACCCAAAATTGATGAAACGAAAAAGGGTTTTTAAAGGAGATTCTCAGCTTTCCACCAATATAAATTATGCTTTACTTTGAATTTAATAAGTAATTATTATTCATTTTCTATTTGAATTATGACTAAAGTCCCTGATTGATAGGTTGATTGAAAAATATCTATAGCTTTCAAATGGTATCACATTTTTGAATCCAAAACATGTGTCATATTCTATGCTTCACATACTAAAGGGTTAAAAAAAGGAAAATTGAATTTCATGAAGTTTTTACCAAGTTAAGGTGGTTAGACATATGATTTTTTAATATTTTTTAAAATTTGTAATAAAAATTCATAATTAATTATTTACTTGGAAAAAAATTACAAAAAAAATACATCACATCAAGACACGAGTCTTCTAATTATATCTAAAATATTATAAAAAATATTATCATTTTATTGTGGTTAGGGTGGTCAGAGAGACACCTACTTCTTATTTTTTCCCTGAAATTTAAGTACTATTGTATTGAAATTTCAAATTTTCACCGAATAGATTTCTTTTTTTTAAAAAAAACCTAGTAGTTTAGAAACTACATTCAATTTTCTACAAATTCTATTCTTACATATTTTTGAAATAATATAGATAACTTCTTCAAATTTTTACGTCAAGTTTCCTAACTCTGATTTTTCTGAATTTTTTGCCACTTAAGGGCTTGTTTTTTCCATGATGATCCTACACATACCCATCATGTTTCCTACACATCCTTCACTTGAATGTGAAAGGAGACTCCAACTAGTTTTAAACAAAGGTCTTATAATTTTACCACATATAAATAGGTTGGTTATTCATCACAAACACTCTAACATACCATTTTACAAATATCATCATATTCTTGGACATCACACAAAAGAATGTTGGACATTGAAGGACATACTAGATAAGTATCACTCCACTGATACCAATTATTTCCCCATCATACCTTACAACAATCAAACCCATTCATCATACTATAGTTGTATAATTATTTATTCTCACTATTGCATGATCCTTTCCCATCACCCACCTCAGCTCATTCTTGCCTTTACACTTTATGGGGGGAAAGAAGTTGTTAGCCTTTTCCTTGTAATGCATTTTCCTTTGTATCTTAACTATGTTATTTCTTTTATGCTTAACCATTTAAGATTAAGAAACCAATAACTTAGTTAGTGGTTGACTTGCACTTGCATTACTTGTTCCTTTTCATTTTCCTTTCATGTGTGTATCATGTTCCCTCTCTTCGTACATTTCTTCTATTCATCTTTCTATTCGTCTATATGTCGTACATCCTTGTCTTTTTCGCTTTTGTTTTGTGTTATCCTTTTGGGGATGACACAAAGGATAGAGACACTCTATTTCTCTTCCATGTTGACCCAAACGGTCCTTGCCTTTTTAATTTTTGTTATGTGTTTTCTTTTTGGGGATGACACAAAGTGTAGAGATGCCCTATGTCTCTTCCATATTGACCCAAAAGGTCCTTGTCTTTTGTGCTTTTGTTTTGTGTTTTCCTTTTGGGGATGACATAAGGTATTGAGATTGAAATGGCTCCTTCATGTTCACCCAAAATATTTTTCATTTTCTTTCTCCTTTTCTTTTTCTTTCATTTTTCTTGTTTTTTCCTTTTGGGAATGATGCAAAGTGTTGGGACTGCAATGGCTCTTTCATGTTGACCCAAAAAAGACTTTCTCTTTCCTTTGTTTTTTCTCTCTTTGTGTCATTCTTCCAGTTCTATGTGCTTTTGGGAATGATGATAGTCCCAAGCTATTTCATAAACACATTGCAGCAACAAACATACTAACCCAAAATCCATAGATCCCTTATGTGTTTGGTGTGCTTTCTTCTGAGCGGAAACTCCCTTTCTTTGTTTTTCATTTTCCTTGACATGACGCAGACTAACTTTGAAACATATGACTTGGCATAGGGCTTTTGAAGTTCTCTCTCATGTCCTTTTTTCTTTTTTCTTTTTCTTTTCTTCTCTACTTTAAAGCAATTCCTCAAAAAATGATATGTATCAATTCCTCTATAGTGGGGGGCATACATTTCCATTAATTCATTTTCATTCTTGGTTCTTAGTGTAGCCTTGTCATTTATATGATGTGTTTGTCACTTTTTGGATGACATTGGGTGTGATGTCTTTCATAATTGTGATCTATCTCATCATATTACATTCCTCTTGGTCGCTTGATACTATTCTTTGATTGGTCCTCTCTTGGAGACATTAGATACAATGTTCCCTAAGTGACTGACCTTGCATGAACTGAACAAGACTCCTTCGAACATTTTACACTTAACATCTTTACATTTTTTACACTTCACATATTTGTATTTTACACTTTTGCATCTTTTTCCACCTTACAGAACACAACTTGCATGCCTGTGGTACCTTTATTTTTGTTCATGACATTTTTATTTGTTGTGCCTTGTTAAATTTATCAATAGGTGTAACTTTAATATGGTTGAGTGGGAAGCCCACCTAGCGGCATGACATTTCCCCATAGCCACCTTTGAGTTTGTGAATGCATACCAACTAGCATATGTCTCTTACCTTTTGGGCTTTCTCAACCCATAGATAGCCAGAAGTTCCATGGCCCCAGACTGAGTACAGTTGGGATTTCTCACCCGATGGATCATTATGTGTTCTATCACCCCAAAGTGAGTACAAATTCTCTTTCTCAAACAATTAGTCTAGATCTAATTCACAACTAGTTGGATTGATGATGAAAACTTCATTTAATTCTTTCATTTCAACACTTGTGTGTTCCTTTGTTCTTATGTCTATTTGTCCATGGTATCTTCATCTTGGGGGCTTGATCATCCCTCTTGATCGTTGTCATTCTGTCTTGCTAATGTAAGTGTATTTGAACCCTCCTCCTCATGTTCATGGCTATGTTATTGTGAGTTTGAAGCAAGTTCATCCTCTCACTAAAGTGGGGGCTAAATGTGCCGTAGAAAAATGGCCCCTTGTCATTTTCATGGCCTTTTAAGTCTTGTTTCATGGTCTTTGATATGTTTTTCCTTGATTTCATGTTGTGACATGGCTTGAACATGCATATTTAGGTATTGAAATTCAAATAACAAAGTTTTGTGAAGGTGTTGTGAAATGTTGTAAGAAATTTCTATATTCTTCTAGACTTTATTTATTATAATTCACCTAAAAATCACCTTTTCATCACTAAACAAGTCCTATTTTGAAGTGTTGTAAAGTCTTGTAACAAGATTTCATGCTTTTCTAGGCACATCTTCACTATTTATCCCTTTTTCATGCTTTATTTGACCCCTTTTATGCCCTCATGTCTTAATTAAGTGTAATTTTTATTGTTAACTCGGTAACTAAAACTTAATTCCTAACACATATTTTCAGGTCCTAGGTGGGACCCATTCACCCTAGGTGGCAAATGAGTCCCGCTTGGCTCCAAATTCAATTTTTTTAAATTTTCCTTTCGAGTTTTTATTCAAAAACACTTGATGTCGGGCTATGATGAGGTATGAATGGTTAACTAAGGCAAAAGTGTGTATAAATATGTTATTTTCACCTCATTTTACATCCCCTCCAATTCTCCAACATTCATACATTATATTCAAGTATTCAAGAATTCTACAACATCAATTCAAGCAATATTCAAGCACTTTGGAGCATCCATTAACATTACTTCAGATATGCATTATCAAAGGTTTGGTAAGTTGATAGCTATTGCATGTTATTAGTTTATCATTCTCTTTCATTTCATTGTTTCATTAAGGGTTTGATTACCAAAAGTAGGGTTTGACCAAGGCAAACCCCTATTTGCTAACCCTCAACCATTTTCCCCCTATTGCATGTGTGTTTGCAGAATTGGTATGCAAATTTAACAAGATTTTTGGTGTTGAAGATTGGTAAACAAGTCAACTAGGTGAGCATTCAATTCAACTCATTCATATTTTAAGCTTGGAGTAGGTTTTATGTCCATTTCCTACAGAATTGACTTCGATAACCCGACAATTAGACATTTCCAAATCTGGTGTTGTAGAGTTGTCTCTTGATTTTTTAGAAATTTGGGAGACGACTAATTCGCCGCGAGTGGAAAATGAGTCCCACCTTAGGACTAAAAATCTGAATTTTGTCATTTTCTGGATCCTGATAGTCAGAAACCAGTTTTTAACACTTTTTCACCAGTAGGAGGACTAATTTGCCACCCTAGGTGAATGAGTCCCACTTTGAAAATTTAGTGATTTTAGTTAGCATCCACAACATTCCAGATTTATCAGAAATTTTTTAGGTGCACTCTGTCTCTACCTATTTCTTTATGTTTTGTATCATTTCTTCATTTAGTTCATTGTTTGCATATCACAGTGTGTTTTCAAACATAGTTTAAATCTTTGTTTTACATTCAAATTAATTAATTTAAATCATTCAATTGCATTTATTTTACTTCATTTAGCTTATAAAAAATTCCACATAACATAATTTGAATGAACTAGTTAGCATTTTTGGTCCTACCTCTCTCCGTTTAGGTGAAAAACCCTAGAAGAGTTAGAGAAGTCCTAGAGAGCCAAAAATAAATGGTTTAGTTTTAAGAATATAACATATTTTATTCTTGGTTGGTAATATTGGTTTCTTGCTTCTTTCTTTTGAAGTTCTCCATATCAGCAAGTTTGAGATTTGTACTAGTTATATTATTTGTTGTTGAATGTATTTTGGACGATTGAGTCATTCCCTTAAAATTATAACTCATTTATTTGGCTCTTGTCATTAACACCTATGAGACAAGGAGACAAGCATACATTACTTTACTAAATGACCTTTACTTCTAGAAACATAGAAAAAGGGACATCGTATCCTCCCTTTTTTTAGCAAGTGGTTTGACACTTTTTCCACATTTCATTAAAAGGGGGAGGGGAGGAAGGGAACAGGTGGGGGTGGAAGAGAAGGGTGAAGTGATATGATTGTGGATGGTAGTTTTATGGATTTGGAAAAGATATATAATTGAATTACAACCTAGAAGATGTTTCAACCTACCCTTGACCAAACTTAGAATGGATTTGGGAATTAAATGCATTGATTTAACTAGTTTGATGATGCAAATGGTTGTTTTGATGCAAAAACAACAATTTGGAAAGCCCCAAGAAAATTCAAATGATAGAAATTGATTGAGTAGGACATTGTACACCTGTGGTTGAACCGGTGATTTTTTTAGTGGCTAATATTCGCCAATTGGCTAATAGTTTGAGGTATAATGTGACTTGAATAGCCACATTTTTACAAAATTTTATTGTATTCTTACTTAAATCGCCAAAGGATTTATTTTATTAAAAATATTAACTCAAAAATTCACCACAATATTCAATACATGATGGTATGTGTAGGATCATCATGGAAAAAATAGGCCCTTAAGTGGCAAAAAAATTAGAAAAATTAGAGTTAGGAAACTTGACATAAAAATTTGAATAAGTTCTCTATATTATTTCAAAAATATGTAAAAATAGAATTTGTAGAAAATTGAATGTAGTTTCTAAAATACTAGGTGTTGGGACTTAAAATATCGTGTAAATTTTAGGTTCCCATATTGAAAAAGAGGATTTTAACACTCAAAAATTCAAGTGTAAAAGCAATCAGGAGCACATTTTAAAAAATTACAATTTTGGATCTATTCAATTTCAAGTGAAATCACTTTGCATACATGTTCATTTATCATATGTGAGTGTCTCTGCAAACTTTTAGCCTCATACGATTTGATTTGACAAATTTTCAAAGCAACAAGTTGATTGGTTTTCTAGAAAATCTGTTAAAATGGTCAACTTCGAGGGTGAATATTAAGAGAATGGATGATGATAATCACAAATAGATTAGTGCATTCAATTCTCTACACCAAATTCTACCTCCATGCCAATTTTTAGGGTGTTTGGATGTCATTTGGTATTTTTTCAAAATCAAAATCAAATGAGTTTTACACAGTTTGATAGGTGCAATTTTTCAAAAAATGTTGAATGGGAAACTTTGAGCATTAATAGTTTTCAGTCTAGATCATTTTGTGCCAAATCATTTGGTAAACATGTTCCCCTATCATGGCTCAACATACTAGTGCATTTTCATGGCTTTTCGACATCATTTGATCAGTTTTCAAAAGCCATTTTGGAGGCTACCTAGTTCATTTCCGTCACTGTGCAGCAAAGAAAAAGTGCATCGGCAAGACAGGTTTGAGGTCTTTCTGAATCTGCAAGACATATTTGAGGTCTTTTCGAAACGACAAGACATGAAAGAGTTTTCAAATGTCTTGGTGACTTCATATGTCTTAGCGACATCTGCAAGAGTTTTCAAATGTCTTGGCGACTTCATATGTCTCGGAAAAATCTGCAAGAGTTTTCAAATGTCTTGGCGACTTCATATGTCTCAGCAACATCTGCAAGAGTTTTCAAATGTCTTGGCGACTTCATATGTCTCGGTGACATTTGCAAGAGTTTTCAAATGTCTTGGCAACTTCATATGTCTCGGCGACATCTGTAAGAGTTTTCAAGTGTCTTGGTGACTTCATATGTCTTGGAAATACCTGCAAGACATGAATTATTTTTTCAAATGTCTTCGCGACTTCATGTGTCTTAGCGATATCTGCAAGAGTGGTAAGAGTTTTCAAATGTCTTGGCGACTTCATATGTCTCAGCGACATTTGCAAGAGTTTTCAAATGTCTTGGCGACTTCATATGTCTCGGCGACATCTGCAAGAGTTTTCAAATGTCTTGGCGACTTCATATGTCTCGGCGACATCTGCAAGAGTTTTCAAATGTCTTGGCGACTTCATATGTTTCGGTGACATCTGCAAGAGTTTTCAAATGTCTTGGCGACTTCACATGTCTCGGCAACATTTGCAAGAGTTTTCAAATGTCTTGGCAACTTCATATGTCTAGGCGACATCTGCAAGAGTTTTCAAGTGTCTTGGCGACTTCATATGTCTTGGCGATATCTACAAGACATGAATTATTTTTTCAAATGTCTTGGCAACTTCATGTGTCTTAGCGATATCTGCAAGAGTGGTTTGATGTCTTGGTAATATCTGCAAGACATGAATAATGTCTTGGTGATATCTACAAGACATGAATGATGTCTTGGTGATACAATCTTCCTACAACAATTTGAATCAACAAGACTTTCTGATATTGATGTAAGATAAAATAAGGTTTGCCGATGCTTTATGTTATTGAGATGTGAGTGTGTATGAAGCAAACAAAAAATTGAATGAAATATTCTTATGGTGGAAATTGATAATACTTTGAGGAAAAATAAATTTTATTCATTTTATCAAGGGGATTTAAAAGTGGAGAATTATTTTATTCACGAGAAGCATGCAGGGTAAAAGATTATGAAATATTTGCACTAGAAGGAAAGATATTTTTACCAAAGGTGTAAGAGTGCTTTGGGAGGTATAATATTTTTATGGAAGAATTAACCAATTAGGTAACTATTTTACCTTAAAAATATTTTCATGTGAAAGCATAAATAAATCAATTTGCATCAAGAGGACAAAATGGGATAATTATTTTTACCTGAAGGACATATTGGAGATACATATCGGTAAAAGAGTAAAGTGAAGATTTGCAGCAAAGGAAGATTATTGAGTTAATTTTAACATGGGACAAAGATAACGAAGATTAAAATATTTTAAATTACCAAAAGGGAAATTAATTAAATATTTTATTTGTCAATGATAATTGAAGAGTTGCACCGGACAGATGCTGTGAAGAGTCACAACCCTAAAGAAACAATGTATATATGTACAATAAAATCATGTCATTAAGAGATTTATTAGATTTAGGAGAAATAAGCAGTAGGTTAGATAGTTGGTAGTTTGAAATGTTGCCAAAATAAAACATCATGATATGTATTGTAAAATATTTTAAAATTATATAATGGAGAAGAATATATTTATCTGGTGATCCAATTATGGTGTCAATTGTTTGTCAAATTTATTGAAAACATTATCTGGTTGTCTCCAAGGTTGTCATTTCCTAATTATTTAAATTGAAATATCAAGGATATTCTTCAATTTATCAAAGCACACTTGCTACTCTTGTGTGGTTTAGTTAATTGGTTCCTGTAAGATAGGATTAAATCCTTCTAATTAATCACAGTAATTTGGAAAAAGGACATTTGGATCATTAAGAAGAATTAGATAATTATACTCTTGCACATTTACACAAGTTGTAAACAGTCACAAGTGCCAAGCAATTTGAATTATAGCCATTAAGCAAGTCACCCATTATACAAATCTTGACTCCATTAGCTCAATAGAAGTAGGCACTGGTCACACCTTTCATATTTTAGAATTTCATAAAATCTTATTAAAACATCCATATCTCAATTTCAATACTAAGAGTAGGAATAGTTTGCAAGCTTTCATCTATTACACTTTTTGCCATCATAATAGATCCAACAATTCAATCAAGTCATACAACTTTAAGTCTGCTTTATTCACATAGGTACACCCACCTAGGTTTGGCAGCACTTGAAGAGTAGAAGGTCTAAACCATTTGGCCTTGTCTATTACCCTAAAACGTATCAAGAGATTGGAAACCTCTTGAGGTATTTTACCTAGATTTTTGAGAGCTAATACTAGGTTTGTTTGAAAAAAAGGAAATTTATTTGGTGAAATTTTGAAATTTCAATGAAGTAGTACTTAAAATTTAGGGAAAAATATAAAGTAGGTGTCTGTCTGACCACCCTAACCACAATAGAATGATAATATTTTTTAATAATATTTTAGATATAAGTAGAGGACTCGTGTCCCAATGTGATGCATATTTTTTTGTAATTTTTTTCCAAGTATATAATTAATTATGAATTTTTTATTGCAACTTTAAAAAAATATGAAAAACTCATATGTCTAACTGCCTTAACTTGGTCAAAACTTCATGAAATTTAATTTTTCTTTTTTTAATCCTTTAGTATGTGAAGCATAGAATGTGACGCATGTTTTGGATTCAAAAAATGTGATACCATTTGAAAGCTATAGATATTTTTAAATCAACCTATCAATCAAGACTTTAGTCATAATTCAAATAGAAAATGAATAATAATTACTTATTAAATTCAAAGTAAAGCATAATTTATATTGGTGGAACGCTGTGAATATCCTTTAAAAACCCTTTTCATTTCATCAATTTTGGGTAAGAAAAAAGTTGTTAGCCACATACCCATCATATTGCCACTTTTTGGCCCATCATGATCCTGCACATACTCATGATTAGATTAGATTCACCTAAATATTATAAATTATAGTAAAAATCTATATTAATTCACCAATAGTATATAATTATTAGTTTCTTTAGGGACATATTCCTAATCTTTAGTTTCCACCATTGATTTACAATAAAATATAATGGCCCTCATTGTATTCCATTAGGTAAAATGTACCTACAATCTATAATGCTCATGGGGCCCATAATTTTAGGTTTGATGAGCATTATAGATTGTGGGTAAATTTTACCTCATAGATTACAATGAGGGTTTTTAGATCAATGATTGAAAAGAAATTTCAAGCACTGTGAGAATTACGTCATGGGTATATTTTACCTTGCATAATTCAATGAGGTAATTATATTATACTTTAAAATAATGGTGGCATGTAAATAGTATAGTCTACTCCTTAAACCCGTTGATAATTTCTACCCTTGGGCCCCTACCTTTCCATGAGAATAATATTTAGATTGGATGGACTCACCGTCATAATGGAACCTCTGAAAATGGGGGATAGGTTGATTAATTTCTATCACACCCACTTTCAAAGTTATTCCACTCAAGAATAACCCTAAAAATCTCAATGGAAAAGAGAAAGAGATCTTGCAATAAGGTTGTCCTAGGAATTGAATATGATCTAATGAGGGGTTCACCAAGAAGTATAAACTTGGAAAAGATAATGAAATGCAAGATGAAATGCAAAACCCTAATTGAATGCAATCTTTCACTAAATGGCCTAGAAAAGTGAACAAAACACCATAAAAAACTGCAAAATAGAAAGTATGCACTTGGGAATATGAAGAAGGCTCAATGGAGATTTGAATCACTGGAAATTTTGCTTTCAAGGCTAACTAGGACTCATTAACATTTGCCAAGCTGGGCGAATGAGTCCAATTTATGGGAAAATGTTCAAGAACAAAAATATACCAAAAGGGTATCAAAATTTGCAAAATCCTAAAAATATACTAGAACTAGGGATCATTCACCAGAAGTAGCGAATCAGTCTAGTTGGGATTTTCTGCAACTTTCAAAGATAATTATGCTCTTCTTTGTCAACTTTATCCTCCCTGACTAGTTTCCAGATCCGAATCTTTGATTTGCAACCTGTAGATGATCTCCAAGGTTCTCCAAGTCTTGATAACAACTTTGATCACTTGATAACCTTTGAAACCTAAACTTGCAAATCACACAGAAAGGAGAGGGGGAAATATTTTTGGGTTAGTGGATAGGTATTTTCCTTGGTCAAACCTCATTTTGGAAATTAATCATTGAAATGAAAGAAAATATGAATGGAGAATGATGAATGAACAAAAGACAATGTTGAAACTCACCAAACCCTAGTAGTAAGGTGCTACAAATATGCTTGAAATGGTTGCAATGGATGTTGTTCTTGACTCTTTCTTGAATGATTTTGATCTTTCTTGAAACACTTGCTTAAATTATAAACCCTACATCACAATTGTTAGCACAATAATTAACATGATAGATGAAATCTTTGACATGATGATTGACACTTGAATGCTACTCTAATATTCTTGATAATCCACCCTTGAATGCTATTGAATTCTCTTGTAAACTCTCTTGAATGCTAGGTGAGAATATGAGTGAAAGAACCTTGTATTTATACTCAATTATGCAAGAATTCCCAAAATTACAACACTACAAGATGACATCAGATCTAGGAGAATAAAATACCACCAAAAATTTGAATTAAATTTTATTTTGGGCCACATGGGACTCATTCACCCAAGGTGGTAAATGAGTCCCATCAAGCATAATGTATGGGACCAAAAACCAAAACTACTTTGAAATGTGTGAAAACTAGTTCGGGACCAAAAAATATAGGTGAGACCCATTCACCCAAGGTGGTGAATGAGTCCCAAATCACCAAATTTGGTCCACACAATCTGGAAACAATTGAAATATGATTGGTTAATGATTCATGTCAGGATTATCCTTGAAAAGATGCAATAAATGAGGCTTGTGGATGAAAAATAGGGTCAATTAAAGCATAAAAAATCCCAATTATTAATGACAAGCCTAGAAAAGTGTGAAAGTTTGTTAAAAAACTTTACAACACTCCAAATAAGGTAGTATTAAGGTTTTCTTGATTAAAAATAAGTTTAGTAAGCTTATTTATTTGATAAAACCCTAGAAAAGTGTGAAAGTGTATTACAACACTTTACAACACTTTAGCAAGGTGCCATTAAAATTCATTAGTTAACAAATACCTAAGACTTAATGTCAATGTATCATCCACATTGGGTAAGTGCAAAAATATGGGGGGCCAAAAAGAGGGCTTAAGTGGCCACTTCTTTTTGAAATCAAGAAATACTAACCTTAGATGTGAAATTGAGGATAGTTACACTCAAAATTTTGAGATGCAACAAAAACAAGGATTGTAGTGCTCCAAGTCT
The DNA here is from genome assembly GCA_007258455.2 of Sequoia sempervirens. NCBI lineage: Eukaryota > Viridiplantae > Streptophyta > Pinopsida > Cupressales > Cupressaceae > Sequoia > Sequoia sempervirens. The sequence goes on from VDFB02193867.1 coordinate 91,351,684, forward strand.
ACTTTTTAATCTAATAATTTATTTTGAAAATGGTTGATATTAAGAGGTTAAAATGAGGTACCCAAAAAAATTGGTGTTTTTTTGGTTAGAAAAACATAACATAACAACTTTTGTGGGAATGTAGCACATGAACTTTTTATTAGTATTTTTAAAATCACTTCGGTGAGAAATTTTGATGAACGGTTCATTTATAATGAAAAAAACACCAAACACTACTTTTTTCCAAAAATGAGACACATAAAAAAAAATTATAGTTCAAAGGGTTAACATTGTCAAAAAGTGAAGAAAATTACATCGTTGGATAGCTAAGAGAGAGCATAACATTACCCAAGAGTTTTATTTTTTCAACACTGAAAAACATGCAGTCCTAATTGTAAGCATGAACCCGATTATGTGAAATATTGTAGAATTTGCAAAAAAAAATCTCTCATCATTGGGAAGGTCCTCCAACCCTTTGGGTTGGTATTCCAAGGAAAATACCAAGTCTAAGGCTTCAGGATTCCCAAAGAAAGATATAACACAAGCGTATTATAGTGCACTCACATTATAACATGATCACGTTATAATGTTCTCATGTTATATCTTAGTTTTGACATGGTTTTTTTTGTTTGTTCGAGACATGTCTAGTAAGACATAATGCGATTGTGTTTATAATGCACTCATGTTATGCCTTGATTTATGTTAAATGCTACTCTATTGAATGTATTTTTATATATTTGTATGGTTGTGTGTACATGTATGCTTGTATGTCATGTATGTATGTATGTATGCATGCTTGTATGTATATATGTATGCATGTATGTATGTATCAATGCATGTATGTATGTATTCCTATATGTATGTATGTATTTAAGATTGTATGTACATATGTACATGTATTCCTATATGAAAGTAGGATTGTCTATACATATGTATTATTCTTCTATGTATATATCTATCTATGTATTTATGTATGTCTTTAGAGGGAGAGAATTTTAAGAAAGAGAGTGATAGAGTTGTCTAGGTAGGGTGGGAGGGAGAGAGGGATGGAGAGATTTGAGAGAGAGAGAGAGGGAGTGTGAGAGAAGGGGTTGGTGTAAGAGGGTATTAGCTAGGAAGGGTGGGAGGGATAGAGGGAGAGAGAGAGAGAGGGGGGGTTGGGAGAGAGGGAATTAAGAGAGAGGGATAGAGAGAGGAAGGAGAGAGAGAGAGGGAGAGAAAGAGAGAATTTTGTAGTTAGGGTGCCAGAGGGAGAGACTTGAGAGACGAGAGAGAGAGAGAGAGGTAGAGAGTTAATGAGAGAGAGTCTTGAGAGAGGGATAGGGGGTGAAAGGAAGAGACTAAGAGAGAGGGAGTGAGAGAGGAGGGGTTAGAGTGAGAGGATCTTAGCTAGGTAGGGTGGGAGGGATAGAAAGGGGGAGAGAGAGAGGGGGGGTCAAAGAGAAGGATATGAGAGAGATGGAGAGAGAGAGGGAGAGAAAGAGATATTTATGTAGGTAGGGTGTCAAAGGGAGAGAATTGAGAGTGTGAGGGGGGTGACATGAAGAGACTTGAGAGATAGGTAATGAAAGGGAGTGTGAGAGAGAGAGTAGGAGAGAGAGGGAGTGTGAGTGAGAGATCTTTGAGAGGGAGAGGGTGTGGGAGGGAGTAGCCTCAAAGAGAGGGAGAGAGAGGGAGTGGAGTGAGAGAGACTTATCTAGGTAGGGTGGAAGGGATAGATAGACAGAGGGGGGAGAGACAAAGAGTTACCTAAGTAAGGTGCTAGACGGAGAGACTTGATAGATAGGGAGAGAGAGAGGGAGTGGGAGGAGGGAGTGATGGAGAGGTAGTGGGAGGGAGATATAGAGAGATAGAAAGAGGGAGCGAGAGAGAGTGGTATGGATTGATTGAGTGAGAGGTATGTAGAAAGAGGGAGAGGATAGATAGAGACAATTAGAGAGGGTAGGAGAGAGGGAGGGAGAGAGAGGTGAGATGCATAGATAAACAAAAAGGGATAGGGGTTGAGGGTATAGGGTTGATGGATTATAGTGGAGGACCTATAGGGTTGATGGTTTAGCATATTGGGTTGAGGGTATAGGGTTGAGGGATTAGAGTTGAGGGTAAAGTGTATTGGATTGAGGGTAGAGGGTAGAAGGTTTAAGGGTTTATGGTTAAATGGTTTAGGGTTGAGGGTTAAGGGTTGAGGGTAGAGGATTTAGGGTACAGGTTTGAGGGTATATGGTTGAAGGATTAGGTTGAAGGTCCAATGTATAGGGTAGAGGGTATAGGGGTTGAGGGTTTAGGGTTTAAGGGTTGAGGGTTGAGGGTTTAGGGTTTAAGGGTTTACAATTAAATGGTTTAGGGTAGAGGGTTGAGGGTTGAGGGTTGAGGATTTAGGGTATAGGTTTGAGGGTATATGGTTGAAGGATTAGGTTGAAGGTCCAATGTCTAGGGTAGAGGGTATAGGGGTTGAGGGTTTAGGGTTTAAGGGTTGACGGTTGAGGGATTAAGGGTTGAGGTTTGAGAATTAAGGGTTAAGGGTTTAATGTATAGGGTAAAGGCTTTAAGGGTTTAGGGTTTAAGGGTTGAGGGTTGAGGGTTTAAGGTTGAGGGTATAGGGTATAGGGTTGAGGGATTAGGGTTGAGGGTCCAATGTATAGAGTAGAGGGTATAGGGGCTAAGGAATAAATTTTTAAGGGTTGTGGGTTGAGGGTATAGGGTAGAGGATTGAGGGTTTAAGGGTCAAGGGATTAAGGGTTGCTGGTTGAGGGATTATGGTAGAGATTTTACTTAGGTTTAAGGGTTTAAGGGTTGAGGGTTGAGGGTAAAGGGTGTTGGGTTGAGGGCTAAGGGTTGAGGGTTTAGGGTTTAGGGTTGAGGATTGAGTGTTTAAGGGTTTAAGGATTAATGGTTTAGGGTTGAGGGAATAGGGTAGAGAGGAAGGGATGGAGGGAGGAAGATATGAAGGGAGAAGTGAGATAGAGAGAAGGAGAGAAGGGGAGGGAGAGACAAAGATATATGAGGGTTGAGGATCCAATTTATAGGGTAGAGGGTTGAGAAGCTAGGGTATAGGGTTGAGGACTGATAGGGTTGATGGTTTAGGGTATTGGGTTGATGGTATAAGGTTGAGGGATTAGGGTTGAGGGTATAGGGTAGAAGGTTTAAGGGTTTAGGGTTGAGGGTTAAGGGTTGAGGGTAGAGGGTTTAGGATATAGGTTTGAGGGTATATGGTTGAAGGATTATGGTTGAGAGTTAAATGTATGGGGTAGAAGGTATATGGGTTGAGGGTTTAGGGTTTAAGGGTTGAGAGTTGAGGTATTAATGGTTGAGGATTAACAATTGAGGGTTGAGGGTTTAAGGGTTTTTGGTTTAAGGGTTGAGGGTTAAGGGTATAAGGTTGAGGGTAGAGGATTGAGGGTATAGGGTTGAGGGATTAGGGTTGAGGGTCCAATTGATATGATAGAGGGTGATGGAGCTTCTGAAATTCTATAGATTTTTCTTATTTCCCTATGGGTCTAGTCTCCATTTTAAACCCTTATCCCCATGAATGAGTAGGGTTTTATTTGGAAAGGTATGCAAATGTTATAATCACGTGTTGACTTGCTATGCCGGTCACCTATTTCTTTGGTCACCTTTAATCCATATTTTCATGTTGGTTTACCGACCCCTCTAGCATGAAGCACCGGTCATCAATTATTCCATCGACTTTAGCTCTTTCCCTAAGTTGGGTCTTAAATTATCTTGGTGACATAAAATTAAGCCATTCACCCTCAATGGTCATATTTACATTGACTTAACCAAGTCCTTTCTATTAAATTCTAACATTGTATGCAGTGTAGGTTTTGATATTCAAGGATCAAGGATGAGATCCTAGCTATACCCTGCCAGCTCATAGGTAGTAGGTTTCGGTAATAACCAAGTCCTTTCTATTAAATTCTAACATTGTATGCAGTGTAGGTTTTGATATTCAAGGATCAAGGATGAGATCCTAGTTGTACCCTGCGAGCTCACAGGTAGTAGGTTTCGGTAGGTTAAAAGTAGTAAGGATGGTGAAATAAGGACGTGTGTCCTTGTACAATCGTGTCACCCACTCCCCACTACCATTCCCATGGTTTGATGCCTTCAAAAATTGGTCAAGATCAAATTTGTGGAATAATCTTCACCATTCCTCACTGGCTCATTGGGAGAAAGTGAGTGCCAGTTAAGACTAACAAGATCATCGAGATCTCAACACCTATCCCAATCTATTTAGTCTATGTGATGGGTGGAGCCCACTGATAGAGAGACTATTATCCACAATGGATGAACACCATTGGTCGAGGACACATAAACAAATCACCACTGGAATTCAAAGATGGTCAACCTAATGTCAGCCACTTGATTTTCCATCCAAGTAGAAGATCAATGGCCTATTTTCAAAGCTGATATAAATGACACGTGATAGTCGTTTTACTCTAAAACCATCGCACATTAATGGCCAGACTTCTGTGGGAGTTATCAAATTGATCTCTATGCATGTGAAGATTTAATTGTAGAAAATCATGAAGTGCAATATATAGACTTTCATTAACTTGCAAAGGAAATGGTGATAATACGCCTACCAATGAATTTCCCACTTTACATGTGTGCTTTTTTTCATGCAGTATCGGTAATCGATAACATCATCTCACTCAATAAATAGAAGAGAATGAGTTGCTATTCTTGTCATAGAAACTAAGGAGGTAGGTCCTCAAATTGTTGTTGAGAGCAAAGATCAAGAGTGTGCTTGTGATTACAAAATGAGCAAGACTGGCTCCATGTTGATTCTAGTGTGAATATCTTCTAGGCTTCACTCTTACAAGCCTCGCAGCGAAGGTCCTAGACACAAACATAACATTCATGAGGATACCATGGAGAGAGAACCTTCACTAGTTATGGTTAGATGTGGCCACAAATTGTGGAACCAGGATGGGAGCTCAAAGGAGATAGAGATAAAAAGAGACGAAGTTGTCGTGCCTTCTAGCAGAACTCGACGAAAGTTCTGATATGGCCATGGTTCATTTGGTCGAGAAAATTCTCCTATCGACCTTAACATCAGCCCATCAAAGACCGAGATAGAGACTAAGTCCAACTACAACCAATATTTGGTGACTATGGGTCGAGCTATGTCATCTGAGGCAAGAGTGTTGTCTATCCCTCCTCTGGCGGTTTCAACTCTGAGTGGAAGAGACATTGTTGTGGCAGAAAAGGACAAGGTCAAGGAAGGTGTTGAAGTCTCTTCCCTAACCCTTGCTATTACTAGGAGCGGCCATGTGTACCGGGGTATGTGCATTGATGGAAAAGGGTCTGCTGGTGTGTGAAATAACGGTGGTGGTAAATACATTTTTGTGTTGCTAAATGATTTTTGGGTTGTCATTTTCTCATCTTACATGCACAGAATAATTTTGAGATGTTGAAAGGTGACAATGTTCCCTCGTGGCGTTGTGGGTTTTGGTGCTTTTCCTCACTTGGTGATGGAAGAATATTTTAGCAGTACTTTGCTTCTTCTTCGTGGTGGCTATGATTATTTTGGCTTTTCTCGTCTAACATAATTGTCATGTGGGGATTTTGTGAAATGCAGTTGAAATGAAAACTTTGTATCTAAATTGCATTTGAGTTGGTGACTTGTTCTGCTCCCTTACCTTATAAAAGGGAATTCAAAGCTCATTTGCAAGGAGGATAAAAATTCTAGTTAGGTTTTGAGTCAGGTGCATATGGGTAGAACACTAGAAATAGAAAATAAGGAATAGAATAGATAGCTTGTTTTGAGCTTTTGGAAGAACATGTGCAATTTTCTTAAATTGTTCTACAAATATGACAAATAAATATGAGTAAATGATAATTTTGATATATTTTCTCTCTTTGTGTGAATTTGTGTGGATTTTGAATGAAATGTTAATGATATTTGCATTCTTCTTCGAACTTATGTTTGAATGTATGTCTCCTTTTCTGGTTCAATTCAAGAAAAAACAATTAAAATGCTTAAATGGGGTGTTAATTTACAACTATTTGCAAGGGATTTGATATGCAGTTATGTATCAGAAAGAGTGAGCTCCATAATGCAAATTTGTTGTGAGAGTAGTCCATTCCATCAAATTCTAAGGTCATTTCTATGTTACTAGTTCTTGTGTATGTGACTCCATTTCCCAATGTAAGAAGGCATTGGTCTATTCCTTAATGATTCACCTAAATGGTTAATCAAACAGTTGTCTAATGACTGACTCAAAGTCAGAATTCAAATTAGCTTTAAAATTCATTTATATTAACACATGTATGTGTCAATTATCCTATAGGATGCCTTTGTTTTGATGAATGGGTAAGTGATTTACTTAAATATTAGCCAATCTTGTGGTAATTGTTGCATAATTATCCTTCACTCAAATTGATATGTGAAAATGATGTGTTCTATAAAGCATAGTCCCAAATGAACACAATAGGAACACCCTCCTTGGCCCCACAGAGCCTCAAGTGCACAAGATATTAGTATTTGACTGAATCTTGTTAGTTGGCCAGTCTTTTTTGGGATCTTGAACATAGGAATTAGATATCCCTTAGAGATTCCTTAGGTGCACTGGAAAAAACACCAACAAAATGGTGACTCTATTGGGGATGTAGTCAAATGTCTAGTTGCAAATTTTTTTGTCATAGATTCATTCAGATCTTGAAGAATCACGCCTTAAGAGTCACTACATAGAGTCATATTATTTTCCATTCTGAATTTAGTATGTTTGAGCACCTTTATTCAGATAATTGAGAAGTTCTTGGACCTAGAAATGATTTGGTTACAGTGAAGATCAAAGGATTTGAGTGTGATTTTGTTGTTGGAGAATACCTAGAACAAAATTTACCCTTAAAATAAATTTATACTCTTGAAATTGATTCCTCTATGCAAGGAGGTGTCAACTATATCTGAAGAACCAGTCCAATTGTGGAGAAGATTTCTAGATTTGTAGAATTTGCAATCAAGAAGAAATGATAACAACTACTACAAATTTTTAGGTATTCTCATAAATCTAGAAAGTGTATTACTCTGTTTGAAAGAAGTTTATGAAAAATGGTCAAGACTTTAGATCATAAGTGATTCCCTATTAGATGAATTTGCATTAAGAGAGGGAATAATAGTAGTTCTTTTCATACTTCTTATGTGCAAAGTTTGTAATTATCTGAGAATTATGTCATTCTTTTAAGCCCTACCTTTTCAAATATTTCCCTCGAGAGCATCCAATAAAGGTATGCAAGGTGAAGAAGTTGTATCATGCCCTCAAAGGGATTTTATTATTCAATGGTATAGGTTGTAGGTTTTTAGTGGCATTAGAGGTTTCCCCAATCTGATTCCTAAAAATGTTAGGAAATATTTTCCCAAATTCAGAGGGAAAAGTTCAAAATCATCCTCTAAACATTTGCAAACATTCATGGATATTATGGGAGATTATGAGGTGAATCATGAAGATGTTGTCATGAAGCTTTTTTTTCATTCCTTGAAGGATGATTCTAGGGATTTGTATTCATATTTTTCAGCGGGTTTTGTAGCTTCATGGAGTCAGTTCGTGAATATCTTTAGTGAACAATTTGGTGAAAGGGTAAATCCAAGTGTGGTAAGGAAGAATTTTATGGAAATCCATATATGTGAGGGTGAATTAGTTCCTGTTTTCAACCTTCGATTTGCAAAGGAAATTAGCAAAATTATAGAAGTTATAAGGCCAAGTGATGCAAAATTTTTGGTTGTATATCAAGGAGAATTTGACAAGGAGCCCAGAACCCTACACTAGGCATATCAAATTTCCATTGAAATTGAGAACAATTTGAGATACTCGATGATGAGAGGACCTATGACTGCTAGTATTAGTTCTAGCACTATCCAAAATATTGAATCAAGTAGGTTAGAGGGAAAAAAGGGTTTTTCTAGAAGATCTCATAGATGTCATAACCACTTTACTCCCAAGAAATGCAGAATGTGAGCAAGCATCAACTTTGCATCAACCAAGGAAGAGAAGGCATGATATAACTCTTTCTATCAAGAAGCTACATGATATAAAGAGATATTCACATGAGTCTCCATATGAATTTTATTCAAGATTCTTGGATGTTTTGATGGAGATACCCAAGAGTTTCAAGCCTAGTGATTTAATGTGCATCAATTTTTTTTGTGAGGAATACATATCAAGATCAAGCCAATGGTCTGAGGATTAGAAACCTCATGGTCTTGATCAAGTAGTAGATTGGATAAATGTTGTGGAAAACATTAAGAATGGTCGTAAGCTCTTATCTACCTCCCAGAGAAGGGGTAATGCATGCCATGTTGAAGAAGATCAAAGGTTAGGATTTTCATATCCAAGAGAAGCATCGAAGTCAGAACAATTGACTGTTGAATGTTGTCATTTCTCTAGGCACCTAGAAGAAGATGCATGTAGTAGTGAAGAAGATGAAGAGACAAAATATGAAAAAAAGGAGGTGGTTCCTAATTATCTTCCTTGGGGTGTCATAAGCTATGAGAAAACATTAGAAGTGTAAGGTGAAACTTGACAAGTTGATTCAGCTAGCAACCATCATGCACCAGTCAGTGAAGGGAATACAATTTTTCTCAGTGATATGGTACAAATAAGGAACCAAAGTGAGGAGATTGAATTTGGGCAATCTACCATTGAATATGATTCTTCATATGAAGTGGAGATGGAATCCCTTTCTTCTTGTAGGGGGCATGTTAATAGCCTTGAAGGTGTTTGTTTCCTAGGTAGTGAGAAATTCTCCTTATGTGAAGAGTTCTCTAAATATGGGTCAATTATTGTAAACACAAATAATGAGGAGGATGTTGAAATTTCCTCTCTTTGTTCCTTAAGTGACGGCACTAATTTTGAGTATACTGACAATTTGAATTGTTGGCATCCTAATTTTAAAGATGATGAGATACATCCAATTAATGTATGGAAAAAACTTTTATATAATGAAGATGACTTGGATAGTGAGGTTGGAAATGACAATCCCCATTGGTGTAGGAGCAATCCTCTTTTTGAGGATACCTCTAATGAGTATCTAACAAGTACCACCAATGGTTGTGTTGTGGATGGTCCATATAAAGATCAAAGTGATGTTGATGTAGGTAGTTTTGTCAATGAAGATGTCACTTCTAACTTGATGAATTCCAAACTACATGGAGGGTTTGGAGATGTAGATATCAATAAAGATATCTATCAATATGTGACTGAAAAAATTCTACTTGACAAGTGTGCTTCATATTTCCTAGAACCTAAGTGTGAAAATGGCTTGCATGGTGCAGAAGCTCATAAATGTGATGTCATCCCTAGATATAATGTGGATATCCAAGAGGATGTGTCTGGTTGCATTGATTCTCCTATGGTGAAGTGTTGTGTACTTGAAAAGACAACTGAAATTTCAGTTACTCATGTTCCATAGGATGATTGCATAGATATTCCAACAACACTGTCTTGTGTTGAGAAGAAGGAATTACTTGATGATTCTGCAGAATCTGTAAATATTGTAGCATGTTTTCAACCATGTAAGGGGTAATCCAAAGATATGGGTAAACATGAAAGTAATACAGGGCAGTATGAAGTTGCAATGGATTTCTTTGCAGACACTCCTTATCTGATGGATTTGATTATGGAACTTCTTTCACCTCATGAGGTTATCACTGGTAGTAAGCATGCTGACAATAGACTTGGTCATAAATTCTTTCTTGAATTCACTAAGGACTAGCCTAGTTTGAGCAAGAGTGTCTATGAGGTTTTTAGGTTTGATGGACAAATGGAATTTGATGATACACTACATGACAGTTTAGAATATGAGGGATTCACTTTTTCTATTCAGTTTGATTAGCTTGTAAATGAGGGGAAAATATGGTAGTGTTACTTCAAGCATCATAGGAAGTGTTGATCATGATGATGTTAATAATCTAGGACTACATGATGCTCATGTAAACTTACTACAAGTAAAACAAGCCAAGGTCTTTGATAGAGGAAAGAATTGTCCCTAAATTTTGGAGGCCTGGGGCCTCCATCTTGTGGAAATAATTCATAATGTATATTTTGTAAGTAGTGTACATATTCTGGTCTAGTTTGTTTGCTTCCTATTGGGTCTGCTTTCCTACTCTGAATGAGTTCCTTGGTTTTGGTCTTCTACCCTAGTTTGCTTCAACTAGATATTTCATCCTCGCCATACCCACTAGGGGTATGCATCCCCGAGCATGAAGCACTGTTGGAGCTTCTAAAATTTGACAAATTTTTCTCATTTCCCTATGGGTCTAGTCTCCATTTTAAACCCTTATCCCCATGAATGAGCATGGTTTTATTTGCAAAGGTATTCAAATGTTATAATCACGTGTTGACTTGCTTTGTCAGTCACCAATTTCTTAAGTCACCTTCAGTCCATATTTGTGTGTTGGTTTATTGGCCCCTCTAGCTCAAAGCACCGATCATTAATTGTTCTATTGACTTTATCCATTTCCCTAAGTCAGGTCTTAAATTAACATGTTGACTTAAACTTGAGTCATTCACTCTCAATGGTCATGTTTTTGTCAACTTAACCAATTCCTTTTTATTAAATGCTAACATTGTATGGAGTGTAAGTTTCAATATTCAAGCATATGAGATGAGATGCTAGCCATACCCCACCAACTCATGGGAAGTACGTGTAGGTAGGTTAAAAACAACAAGGTTGGTGAAATAGGGATGTGTGTCCTTGTACAATCATGGGACCCACTCCCCACTACCATGCCCATGGTCTGATGCCTTCAACAAATGATTGACATCAAATTTGGGGAATAATCTTCACCATTCCCTACTAGCTCATTGGGAGAAAGTGAATGCTAATTAAGACTAGCAAAATTAATGAGATTTTGAAACCTATCCCAATCTATTCATTTTTTGCGATGGGTGGAGCCCCCTAACAGAGATACTATCATCTGAAATGGATGAACACCATTGGCCAAAGACACATCAGTGAAGTACCACTAGAATTCAAATATGTTCAACCTAATGTAAACCACTTGATTCATCATCTAGGAAGAAGATTAATGGCCTATATTGAAAGCCAATAAATGGAATGTGATAGTTGTTTTACTCTACAACCATCACACATTAATGGTAGGATTTCTATAGGAGTGATCAAATTGATCTCCATGCATGTGAAGATTTAATTATAGACAATCATGAGTGCAATATATAGACTTTCATACACTTGCAAATGAAACAGTGATAATATGCTTTCCAACAAATTGTGCACTTCGTGCATGCACTTTTTCTCATGTAGTATCAATAATTGATAGCATCATCTTGCTCAATAAATAGAAGTAAATGAGCTGCTATTCTTGTCATAGCAACTAAGTAGCTATTTCCTTAGATTTTTGCAGAGAGAAAAGATCAAGAGTGTTCTTTTGATTACAAAATGAGTAGGTCTAGCTCCACGTCAATTCCAGTGCTAAGATCTTCTAGGCTTCACTCTCAGAAGCCTTGCAATGAAGGTCTTGGACATGAATAGAGCATTCATGAGGATATAAATGAGAGAGAACATTCACTAGTGATGGTTATATGTGGCCACAAACTATGGAACTAGGCTTGTAGCTCAAAGGAGATGGAGATAAAAAGATACAAAGTTGTCGGGCCTTCTAGCAGAACTCGACGAAAGCTTTTATATAGCCTTTTTTTGTTCGATCAAAAAAATTATCCTATCGACCTTACTGTTAGCCCATTAGAGACTGAGATGGAGATAAATCCAAGTACCGCTAGTACCTGGTGACTATGGGATGAGTTGTGTCATCTGAGGAGGGAGTGTTTTCTATCCCTCCTCTAGCAGTTCGAACCTCGAGTGGAAGAGACATTGTTGTGGCAGATAAGGATAAGGTCAAGGAAGGTGTCAAAGTCTCTTCCCCAACCCTTGATGTTACTAGGAGAGGTCATGTGTACCGGGGTGTGTGCGTTAATGGAAAGGGTTTGCTGGTGTGTGAAATGAAAGTGGTGGTAAATATATTTTTGTATTGTTAAAAGATTGTTGGGTTGTTCTTTTCTCATCTTGCATGTGTGACATAATTTTGAGATGTTGTAAGGTGATGGTGTGCCCTCGTGGCATTGTGGGTTTTGGTGCTTTGGCTCACTTCATAGTGGAAGAAGATTTTGGTGGTACTTTTCTTCTTCCTAGAGGCTATGATAATTTTGGATTTTCCTATGTCTAACATAATTGTCATGTGGCGATTTTGTGAAATGCAGTCGAAATGAAGAATGAAATGAAAACTTTGTATCTGAATTGTATTTGAGTTGGTGACTTTTTCTACTCCCTTACCTTATAAAAGGGAATTCAAAGCTCATTTGCAAGGAGGATGAAAATTCTGGTTAGGTTTTGAGTTAGGTGCATATGGGTAGAACACTAGAAATAAAAAAGAAGGAATAAAATAGATAGCTTGTTTTGAGCTTTTGGAAGAACATGTGCAATTTTCTTAAATTGTTCTACAAATATGACTAATAAATATGAGTAAATGATAATTTTGATATATTTTCTCTCCTTGTGTGAATTTGTGTGGATTTTGAATGAAATTTTAATGATATTTTCATTCTTCTTTGAACATATGTTTGAATGTATGTCTCCTTTTTTGGTTCAATTCAAGAAAAACAATTAAAATGCTTAAATGGGGTCTTAATTTACAACTATTTGCAAGGGATTTGATAAGCAGTTATGTATCAGAAAGAGTGAGCTCCATAATGAAAATTTGTTGTGAGAGTAGTCCATTCCATCAAATTCTAAGGTCATTTCTATGTTACTAGTTCTTGTGTATGTGACTCCATTTCCCAATGTAACAAGGCATTGATCTTTTCCTTAACGATTCACCTAAAGGGTTAATCAAACAGTTGTCTAATGACTAACTCAAAGTTAGGATTCAAATTCATTTATCTTAGCATATGTATGTCTAAATTATCATGTAGGATGTCTATGTTTTGATGAATGGGTAAGCGATTTACTTAAAGATTAGCAACTCTTGTTGTAATTATTGCATAATTAGCCTTCACTCAAACTGATATGTTAAAATGATGTGTTTTATAAAATATATTTCTAAATGAACTCAATAGGAACACCCTCCTTGGACCCATAGATCCTAAAGTGTAGAAGATCTCAATCTTTGACTGAATCTTGTTAGTTGGCTAGTCATTCTAGAGATCTTGAACATAGGAATTGACTAACCCTTAGAGATTCCATAGGCGCATTGGAAAAAACACCAATAGAGGGTATATAGGTTGAGGGATTATGGTTTAGGGTAGAGGGTAGAGGGTTGATGGTTTAAGGGTTGAGGGATTAAGGATTGAGGGTTGACGGATTAGGGTAGAGATTTTATTTGGGTTTAAGGGTTTAAGGGTTGAGGGTTTAGGGTTTAGGGTTTAGGGTTTAGGGTTGAGCATTTAAGGGTTTAAGGGTTGATGGTTTAGGATTGACGGATTAGGGAAGAGAGGGAGAGATGGAGGGATAAGTGAGATAGAGAGGAGAGAAGAGGAGGGAGGGACAAATATATATGATAGTTGAGGATCTAATACATAGGGAAGAGGGTTGAGAATTGAGGGTATAGGGTTGAGGACCTATAGGGTTGATGGTTTAGGGTATTGGGTTGAGGGTATAGGGTTGATCGATTAGGGTTGGGGGTAGAAGGTGTAAGGGTTGAGGGTTGAGGGTTGAGGGTAGATGGTTGAGGGTATAGGTTTGCAGGTTGAGAGTAGAGGCTAGAGGATAGAACGTTTAAGGGTTGAGGGTTGAAGGTTTAAGGTTGAGGGTAGAGAGTTGAGAGTATAGGATTGAGGGTTTAGGGTTAATTGATTAAGGGTTGAGGGTTTAAGGATTGGCGTAGAGATTTTACTTGGGTTGAAGGGTTTAGGGTTGAGGGTTAATGGTTGAGGGTAGAGGGTTTAGGGTATAGGTTTGAGGGTATATGATTGAAGGATTAAGGTTGAGGGTTGAGGGATTAAGGGTTGAGAGTTTAACTTGGCATGTATGAAAAAATGGGTCCAAGAAATGGGGTCTCAATGATTTACATCACCAGGAGACCCCATTTCATGGACCCATTTTTTCAAACAAGCCACTACATTGCCAATTCATTGAATTGGCAAGCTAGTGGGCCCACTAGCTTGCCAATTTGATGAAATTGGAAACCTAATTTGGATTCTTTGAAAAAATAGGTCCAATAAATGGGGTCTCCTAGTGATTTACATCAGTGGGAGACCCCATTTCTTGGACCTATTGTTTCAAACATGCTACTACATTGAAAATTTCACCAAATTGACAAGCTAGTGGGCCCACTAGCTTGCCAATTCAGTGAAATTGGAAACCTAACATCACTGGGAGACCCCATTTCTTGGACCCATTTTTCAAATAGGCCACTACATTTTCAATTTCACCAAATTGGAAAGCTAGTGGGCCCACTAGCATGCCAAAACAATGAAATTGGTAACCTAACTTGGCCTATTTGAAAAAAATGGTCAAAGAAATGGGGTCTGTTAGTGATTTACATCATTAGGAGATCCCATTTTTGGACCCATTTTTTCAAATAGGTCACTACATTTCCAATTTCACTGAATTGGCAACCTAGGGTAGAGGGTTTCCAACTTACAGGTTAAGGGTTTAGTATATAGGGTTAATGGTAGAGGGGGAGAGAAAAAGGTATTAAAAGAGAGAGAGATAGAGAGAGAGGGAGTGGTATAGAGATAGAAAACAGAGGATTGGAAGAGAGATAGAGGATAAAGGGTTAAGGGTAGAGGGGAGAGTGATAGAGGGAGTTAGTGAGTGAGAAAGAGAGAGACTTGAGAGAGGGAGAGGGGGTAGTAGGGAGAGACTTGGGAGAGAGAGAGGGAGAGGGAGGGAGTGGGAGAGAGATAGAGGGTAGAGGGTAGATGGTTTAAGGGTTAAGGGTAGAAGGTAGAGGGTTAAGGGTAGAGGGGAGAGGGTTTAATGCTAGAGGGTTAAGGGAATAGGGTAGAGGGTTTATGGTAGAGGTTTTAAGGGTAAAGGGTAGAGAGAGAGAGGGAGGGAGTGGGAGAGAGATAGAGGGTAGACTGTTTAAGGGTTTAAGGGTGAAGTGTAGAGGGTAGAGGGTTAAGGGTAGAGGGGAGAGGATTTAAGGGTATAGAGTAAAGGGTTTAAGGGTTAAGGGTAGAGGAGAGAGAGAGTATAGGGTTAAGAGTAGATGGTAGAGTGTTTAAGGGTTTAGGGTAGAGGGGAGAAAGATAGAGTGAGTGAGTGAGAGAGAGAGAGACCTGAGAGAGGGAGAGGGGGTGGGAGGGAGAGACTTGAGAGAGAGAGAGATAGAGGGAGTGAGTGAGAGAGAGAAGAGTGTAGAGGGTAGAGAGTTTAAGGGTTAAGGGTAGATGGGAGAGAGATAAAAAGAGTGAGTGAGTGAGTGAATGAGAGAGAGACTTGAGAGAGATATATAGAGAGAGAAAGAGAGAGAGAGAGAGGGGGGATTCAAGTGTTTAAGGGTTAAGGGTATAGGGGAGAGATAGGAGTGAGTGAGTGAGAGAGAGACTTGAGAGAGGGTAGGGTAAAGAGACTTGAAGTGAGTGAGAGAGAGAGGGTTAAGAGTTAAGGGTAGAGGGTAGATGGGATACATATAGAAGGAGTGAGTAAGTGAGAGAGAGAGAGAGAGTTGAAAAAGAGGGAGATAGAGGGAGGGAGATAGAGGGTAGAGGGTAGAGGGGAGAGGCTTTAAGGGTAGAGGGTTAAGGGTAGAGGTTAGAGGGTTTAAGGGTTAAGGGTAGAGGAAAGAGAGAGAGAGAGAGAGAGAGAGAGAGAGAGAGAGAGAGAGAGAGAGAGAGAGAGAGAGTTAGGAGTAGATGGTAGAGGGTTTAAGGGTTTAGGGTTTAGGAAATAGGGGAGAGAGATAGAGGGGGTGAGTGAGAGAGAGAGAGACTTGAGAGAGGGAGAGGGGGTGGGAGGGATAGACTTTGCGGTGGGTGGTGAGAGGGTAGGAAGAGGTTTAAGGGTTAAGGGTAGAGGTTAGAGGGTTAATTTTAGAGAGAGAGAGAGAGAGAGAGAGAGAGAGAGAGAGAGAGAAAGAATTGAGAGAGGGAGATGGTGTTGAAAGGTGCAAGACAACTAAGAGGGGGACTGAATTGGTTGTGACCAATGTCAAACACAAATATTAGACTTATTAACTTCACATCCACTTTATTCTATTATTAAGTATGGACACAAAATGAAAATAACAAAAAGAAATATCAACACAAGAAACAACATATTTATGTGGAAAATCTAATAAGGAAAAAACCACAATGAGAATCAGCTCACAATATAAAGTAATTCCAAAATCCATTACAAAGAGGCTCACTACTAGAGGGCTCATTGTCTGGATACAAAGATCACTGCTTATAGATAACGATCACTATCCAACAAGGAGGGCCACTACCTACAGATACAAAAGATAACAAAAAATCCGACACAATAGATTACACACATTTGCAGCCTTGATCAGAAAATTATAGACACCATCAGCTCACTGCTTTTAGGATTCTAACACTTTTAAGTACTATTGCCTCAATTAAATTTTGCACACTCTTTCTTCTCACACTCGTGGCATGATTGATACATCAAATCCATAACATCTGAACTTGTATTTATATCATCTTCAACCTTAGAAACTTTCTCCAAGGTTAGCTACACAAACTTCATTTTACAAATTCAAATTAGGTCAACAAATCAACATTCCCATGGTGGAAGAGAATGAGAGTGAACCAAACCAACACTTAACCAAGACCCAAAACAACATATCGGATCAATCACAAGCTTCCCCAATTGATACTTATCCCTCACATGACGTGTGGACACCATGTCAACCAAACCTAATGAAAACAAAAATGAACTTTGAGGTACACACTTCTGCAACAAGAAGATAACATGTGTACCACATAACACACTTCATCATGCACTAGAAAACATCTTAGATTCCTTCAGAATAATCTATAACAAATGCACTATCCTTCATACAAAAAACACTTTCCATCAATCCATTTGGACTATACAAACATACATAGTGATACTCAAACTCGTCTTCCAGAGTGCCAAACCATGAACACCTTTGATACAACACATATAACATCATTACAAGCCATCTACTAGATCCACAAGACCAAAAAAATAATAATGGAGGACTACAAAGCAGAAACATTTCTCCTAGTCCACAAAAAAACAACCCTGCTAGACTAGTTCACACACTGGTGAACACAACTTTCACACTTCATCAACCCAAAAGCTACAATCCAGGATATATCACCCAATGATTCCCATAAACAAAACTTCAAATCCAAACAAGCATAGGATCAACACAAAATAAATGTAGAGCACATATCAAAGCACATTCTTAACACACACAACTCTAATTTAACTATTTCTAAAAAGAACTTGGAAACACAATATATCAACACACCTGCAACATCATAAAGATAGCTCCATGTACTCACAACATCTCTAGAGTATCTCAACTATACATGAATTAATTGCAACCACTTGATTCCTTTCTCTACAACATCTTATACTATGTTGACATCAATGCCAACATTAATGACAACACCACCAAACTTACTCATACTTGCAACAATCTCCCCCTTTGTCATTGATGGAAACACATTAGGTGAAAAACCATCAAAGAGAACATCAATTCCATTCCTGTGCTGTATTTTATTTTATATATTAGATAGCCTACACAACATTCCTACACTCTCAATACTCTCTTCCTTTTTCTTTCACTATTTTTCACATGACTCTCTCTCCCCCTCTGACATCAATGGCAAAGAATTAAAAAATTGCATAATTCTTTAGCCATATGTAGTCACTCCCCCTTAAAATTGCACCCATTTCATACTGCAACAATGAAACTTCCTACTTTGTCTAAGGAGTAGACCTTAGTCATCAATCCAGAAAAATGAAGAATTTGTAGATCCACTAGACTAATGCACTTCCATGTGCACCTAGTTCAAAGAAGGAGGGATAATAACCCCCAACTTCTCCCTGAGATACTCAAAAGTATCCTTTAGAAGATCCTTAGTAAATATATCAAAAATTTGATCCTTTGTAGGCACATACTCTAGTCCGACTTCTTCTCCAATACCTTTTCTCACAAGAAATGATATCTGATACATATATTCTTTGTCCTTGAATACATTACCAAATTCTTTGGAATTTTTATAGTACTTGTATTATCACAAAAGATAGGGATAGGATCATCACACATCACTCCCATATCCTTCAATGTTTGCTTCATCCACAAAACCTATGTGCAACAAGATGTTGTAGCAATGTACTCCACTTCTGCAGTGGAGAAAGAAACTAAATCCTATTTCTCACTTACTCATGAAGCCAATATTCCTCCAAGAAAGAATGTGCTACCACTTGTACTCTTTTGATCATCCACACAACCAACCCAATTTGCATCGGTGTAAGAACTCAAGGTGAAATAAATATCCTTAGGATACCACAAGCCATAATTTAAAGTTCCTTTTAGATATTTGAATATCCTTTTCATAGCTATACAATGTTCTTCTCTAGGTTCTGCCTGAAATATGGCAACCAAACATACTGTATGCATAATATTCAATCTATTAGTGCTTAGTAAGGTACAGTAGTCCACCAATCATAGATCTATACATTCTCTAATCAACTTTAGGAGATTCATCATCTTTACACAGTTTGCATCTAGTCACCATAGGGGTACAAAGTGGTTTGGATTCATCCATTCCAAACTTCTTCACCAATTCTTTGACATACTTTGATTGTGAAATGAATATGCCTTTATCAATTTGATTCATTTGAAGTCCTAGAAAGAAATTCAACTCACCAATCATAGACATTTCAAACACTTTTTGCATCTCCTCTAGAAATCTCTTGCACATACCTTCATTTCCTCTAAAGATAATATCATCAACATACATAACCACTATCAATATTATATTTCCTTCCACCTTAAAATAGAGATTACTATCTGTTGAACCTTTTATGAACCTTTGATGTGTAAAATAGCTATCCAACCTTGCATACCATGCTCTGGGAGCCTATTTAAGTCCATATAATGCCTTTTTCAACTTACAGACCATATCCGATTTATTTGATAACTAAAATCCCTCTGATTGTTCCATGTACACCTATTCTTCTATTTCTCCATTCAAAATGTAGACTTCACATCCATCTAATATAAATTCAAATTTTTATGTGAAAAAAATGCCAAAAACATATGAATAGCCTTCATTCTTGCTATTGGGGAAAATGTATCCTCAAAGTCTATTTCTTCAACCTGTGAATAACCTTTTCCATACAAGATTTTTCTTTGTTTCTTACTACTTCACCATTCTCATTTAGCTTATTCCTGAACACCCACTTTGAACCAATTACATTATTATTTACAGGTCTAGGAACCAATTCCCATGTCTAATTCTTCTCTACTGTTACAATTCCTCTTTAATTTCTCTAACCCAACTTTCATCTTTGCATGCTTCACACACTATTTTAGGTTCTATTTTTGAAATTAAACATATATTTACCTCAATTTCCACCACTTTTCTTCCTGTCTTTACACCTTCACTTTTATCTCGAATTATCTATTCTTTAGGATGATTCTTTTGTACATACTTTGGGGTCTTAGGAGAGGTTTCAGGGAATTTTCTTCTTCAATATGTTCTTCTTCTTCCTACTTATTCTATTCTAGTACTTTTCTATAGATAGGTTCATCTAGTTTAGCCTCACTTATCTCAAGTAGTATGTGCATGTCTTCATCAACCTTTAAATTTGCACTCTCAACAATCTTCCTCAATTTTTATTGAAGCATTGGTAATCTTTGCTACTAGTTGAGTACCCAAGGAAAATACCTTCATCACATTTAGCATCAAACTTTCCAAGATTCTCATCATCTCTTTTAATATAGAATTTTCTTCTAAACACCTTAAAGTACTTCATAGTAGGAATATTGATAGTCCACAACTCATAAGGAGTCTTTTTGCTATTACCTCTAATATGAACTCTGTTAAGAATATAAACAGAAGTGTGGATTATCTCTCTCTAGTATACATCAGGTACATTTGCTTCTTTCATCATAGTTCTTGCAACCTCTTGCACTATTTGGTTCTTTCTCTCAACAACTCCATTCTACTGATGAGTTCTATGAGTAGAAAAATGTCTCTTTATGCCATGCTCTTCACAAAATGTATTATACTCACTGGAAGTGAATTATCCACCTCTATCAAACCTTAAACATTTGATTCTCAGGTTCACTTCATTCTCCACCCTAGCCTTGAAAACTTTGAATCTATCAAGAGCTTTATCTTTCTCCCTAAGGAAAGTAACCAATGTCATTCTAGAATAATCATCAACAAGGAGAATAAAATACCTATCACCATTAAGACTTCTTTTTCCTTATGGGACCATAGAGATCTATATGAACTAATTTCAGCATTCTGGTATTTGATTGATCTTTTCCTTTAAAACTTCATCTTGTTTTCTTTCCCAATTGACAACTTCTGCAAACAATATTGGTAGGCTTTGTGATTTTACACAGATCCTGAACAACCTGGTGTAGGGTACCAAATCAACTCATGTAAATATGGTCATTAGATAGGTTTTAGGGTTTTTAAGTCTTAACTAGTCTAATAAGGTTATAATAGACCATCTTCTAATGTAATAAATCACTTTGGGTTGGTTCTAGGAAATGTGGTCAAATTTTGCAAATATGGTAAGAGTTTCATTACAATAGTGCATTTTGTGTCATATTTGGAAGCCCAACTGTCAAGGAATTCAAACGGTAGTTGTAACCATTGGTTGGTTTTTGGAAACATTCAAATATTCTTGTAAAACTCAAGCCAGAGGTTGGAGAGTTGGTTTTGAAGTTAAAAGAATAAAAGTTCCTTGTTCTTCTTTGAAAATTATTTGTTGCTACAATTTATTGTGTGAGTTCGTATAGGAGAATATTGATTAAAAATCTATTTAATGTGATGGAGGCATGAAGTAACCTCATCTTGGTTTTTATTTTCTTGGATTTCATTGAATTTGAAGCAACTCATAAGCCTTTTTCTAAAAGTGCCTGGTAGAACCCTGTTTGAGGGTTTTATAGTGTAAAATGGAGAATTAGGTCATCCCACCTTGCAAAAATTGTAACAACTTAGTGGAATGGCATACTTAGAAGTAGGATATTGTTTAATGTGGTTTCTAAGAGTGGTGAAGCTAGTTTGAAGGGTTATGTATAATGCCCTAGTTGATATTTCATTAATTTTGGCCTAATTTGGTGGCTAAAGGTTAGGATTGATTGGAAAACTCATGGGAAGTGCTTTGTGAAGTTTGGATGAGCATGTGAAAACCTATTGGGATGTGTTTGTAGCATTTTTTTTCAAACAGGAGACTTGGAAACCATAGTCTCAATAAACCCTCTTGAAACTAGTCCAAATAAGGGTTTTGTGGTTAGATGACTTTGTGGGCATTCCCCTTGAGATCTTTTTTTTTTACTGTGTAACCTATTAGTGATCCTACAATAGATATTTTTGGTTGGAAGAGGGTTTGGTTAGGTATTTCTTTGGAAAAGAGGGCTAATGGTGGCCATTTCTAGTGTAGCAATCCTTTTTAAAGGTTGATGTTCCAAAAAAATTGGATGTATAAATCATATATGTTAAAGTAGAGGAAAATGGGTATCTAGAATTCTATTTTATAAATGGGTTTGAGGTTGGTTTTGGGAGATATGGTTAGAAAATACTATTTGCAATGCTACAAGGAGAATATGAAGTAATTGAGAAAATTTTCCAAGATAGGGTTTTGAAGATTGTAAAGTAGTTTGAAACACTTTGAATTTTGATTGTTTGAATTTTTCCTCCCTTCTTTGCATCAATTGGTATCAAAGCATAGGTTTTAGATCTTTTGAAGGTGAAAAGTTGAAGTTTGAGTAAAGGAAAGTTTCAGTTTGAAAGGACAAGATGCCTCCTAAAGGAAGTGGAGCCCTTGGTAGGGAAATAAGATTTTTAAAGGAATGACAAGAACTTTTAGCTAGATTTGCAACATGGGATACAAATCAAAGAAGGGGAAAGGCCACTAAAGAGGAAAGTGACCAAGAGGAAGAAGAAGAGGGTGAGGATGAAAACCCTCTAGATAGAGTCCAAGATTATGAGTTGGACCCTAATGAGAGAATAATGGTGAATATGCCCAAGGATTTTAGAGGAGATGCTTCTGGTGAGAAAAAATATGTGCTAATGTATAATTAAAATTTGGATGTTAAAGAGGTATTGGATTGGATAGATGCACTAGATAATTACTTTAAGTATAATGAGTTTTTTGAAGAACATAAGGTAAATTTTGCAAAGACTAAGTTGAAAGGTCCTACTTTGACATGGTTGAATTATGTTGAAGAGGAAAGAGTGAAGAAGGGGAAAAAAAAATTAGTTCATGGGATAGGATGGTGTCAAAGATCAAAAGCCAATTCTAGTTAGGTGATCATGCAATACAAAGATTCAAGAAGTTGTAAACTTTAAAGCAGAAAGATAAGGATGTCATAGCTTAAACTAAAGAATTTCACAAATTAAGTATTAGGGTTGGTCATGTTCAAGATGAAAATGAAAAGATAGCAAGGAATATGTGTGGATTGAGATTTTAAATTTAGGATGAATTGGGTTTGGTTACTCCAAGGATAGTTGAAGTATGTTTTCAATTGGTTGCAAGGGAAGAAGAGAAGTTAAAAAGAAGACAAGAAATACAAGAGGTTCGAGGAAGTCCTATGAAGACCAAGAAGATGCAAGTAAAATTAGAGACCAAGGTGTTGATCAAAGATGCAAATTCAGAGGCTTTAGAGGAAGCTTTGGTGGAGGTAGAGGTTCAAGTTCATTCTCAAGAAGATGTTACCATTGCAATCAATTTGGGCATCAAACATGGAAGTTTCTAGATAAACAAGGTTCTACATTAAGTGCTGGTGATAAAAGAGTTCAATTGGTAGAAGAGGAAGATTATGAGAGCGCTCATTCTCCTAATCAACTTGTTGCTCCATAATTTGGGGAATCCTTGATGGTGAGAAGAATAGTGCTCAAAGCATCCAAGGAGAAAGAATCAAGACAAAGGAGGACACTATTTAGGACAACTTTCAAATGTAATGGAAAGGTATGTAAATTTGTTATAGATTTAGGGAGTACTAGTAATATGGTGTCAATAGAAATGGTTGATAAACTAAAATTGGAAAATATTCCTCATAAAACACCCTACAAAGTGTCTTGGTTGAATGAAAATCAATCTATTTTGGTTAATGAACAAGCTTGGGTTGAGTTTCATATTGGTGGATACAAGGATATGATACTTTGTGATGTGTTTCCTATGGTTTGTTGTCATTTTTTACTGAGAAAACCATGGAAGTTTGATATACCCAATACTTATGCTATTGAGAAGGATGAACCCACTTTTACATTAACCACTTTGGTAGAGGATGATAAAGGATAGGGTAAAGAAACAAAAGTTATTATGTTGAGAAAGAAAGAGTTTGTGAAGCTTGAGGAAGAAAAATATGAGGGTATTGCAACAACTTCAAGGCTTGAAGGTGCTACAATAGTAAGTTTGAAGAATGATGCAGTGTTGGATAGAAAAGAAGATGATAAGTTGGTGTCAAAAACTGATAAAGAGAAGGTCAAGGATGAATTGGTTGTGGGAGTTCAAGATTGGTTAGAAAATAATGATGTGATTATGGTAGGAACAAAGCTTTGTTCAGTGATTGTAAGAGAGGTTAGTGGACAGTCAAATTTTTCCACTACAGTGGTTTGTAAACTTGATAAGACAGTGGTACTTGAGGCAGAGAATTTGAGAGAAGAGATGAAGGAAAAAGGTGAAGTGAGTAACAGTTAAAGGAAAATAAAAATGTGTGAGTTTGAGTATGCCACAAGAGTTTAGAAGAGGATAGTGCAAGAAAAGAATGTAAAATATATGTTTTTAGGTATGAAGGAAAGTTTAGCATCAATTCCAGATAAGGGAAAGATAAGAGGACATTCATCGGGCCAGCTTGTGAATATGGAGTAGTGTCTAGGTGGTAAAAAGTTCAAGAGCACAAAGAATGATGCAAGTATTTAATACCTGATCCAGTGGAAAGGATTACCAAAAAAAGGAAAATTTTGAGAACAAGAAGGTGAAATGATCAAGCATGATATATTGAAATATAGTCCTCAAGGGACTTGAGATCTTTTTTTGTCCAAGTGTATGGTGTAGGAACGCCAAATCAACTCATGTAAATATGGTCATTGGATAGGTTTTATGGTGTTTAATTATTATTTAGTATAATAAGGTCATAATTGACCATATTCTAATGTAATAAGTCATTTTGGGTTGTTTCTAGGAAATGTGGTCAGATTTTGCAAATATGGTGAAATTTTCATTGCAATATTGCATTTTGTGTCATATTTAGAAGCCCAACAGTTAGGTAATTCAAATGGTAGTATTAAAAATTGGTTGGTGTGGGAAAAATTCAAATATTCTTGTAAACCTTGAGGCCAAGGTTGGAGAGTTGGTTTTGAAGCTAAAACAATAGAAGTTCCCTGTTCTTCTTTGAAAATTTTGTGTTTCTCTAGTAATTTGCTCTACAAGTTATTGTGTGAGTTCATATAGGAGAATATTGGTTAAAAATCAATTGAATGTGATGGATTCATGAAGTAAAATCATCTTGGTTTTTATTTTGTTGGATTTCATTGAATTTGAAGCTACTTATAAGCCTCTTTCTTAAAATGCCTAGTAAAACCTTGTTTGAGGGTTTGATAGTGTAAAATGGAGAATTAGGCCATTCCAAATGGTGAAACTTGTACTAACTTGGTGGAATGGCATAATTAGAAGTAGGATCTTGTTTCATGTGGTTTCTAAGATTAGGGAAAGTGGTTTTAAGGGTTTTGTATAATGCTCTAGTTGATATTTCATTGATTTTGGCCTAATTTGGTGGCTAAAGGTTAGGATTGGTTGGAAAACTCTTGGGAAATGCTTTGTGAAGGTTGGATGAGAATGTGAAAACCTATTGGGATGAGTTTGTAGCATTGGTTTGTAGAGAGGAAACTTGGAAACCATAGTTTAAATAAACCCTCTTGAAACTAGTCCAAATAAGGGTTTTGTGGTTAGATGATTTTGTGGGAATTCCCCTTGAGAAAAAGTTGTTGTTTTTTACTATTTTTAACTTGTTAGGGATCCTAGAATAGATATTTTTGGTTTTAAAATAGTCTAGTTAGGTGTTAATTTGGAAAAGAGGGATAATGGTAGCCATTTCCAATGTAGCAATCCTTTGTAAAGGTTGATGTTCCAACACAAGTGTATGTATAAATCATATATGTTAAAGTAGAGGAAAACGGGTATCTGGAATGCTATTTGAGAAGTGGGTTTGAGGTTGGTTTTGGGAGATATGGTTAGAAAATACTATTTGCAATGCTATAAGGAGAATATGAAGGAATTGAGAAAAAGTGTCATGATAGGATTTTGAAGATTGGAAAGTTGTTTGAAACACTTTAAATTGTGATTGTTTGAAGCTTACCTCCTTGCTCTGCATCACAACCTCTCTTGAACTAATCCTGATCAAATTATCAAAGTTTACATGTCCCATCCTCCAGTGCCATAACCAACTTTCATTAACTTGAGATACAAGGCACTGACCATCAACACCCTTAAGGTGATAAATGTTTCCATATGTTCTTCTTCTAGTAGCTACCACAATTCTAGACCCTTTTTTGATCTCACATGTATTATCTTGAAATAAAAGTTTGAATCCTTTGCTATACATTTTTCCAACACTGAAAATATTATGCCTTAAGCCCTTAACATAATAGACATCATCAATAATATGTTTTCTATCAAAACTAATTGTTCCTTTTCCAACAATATTTTCTCTAGAATCATCTCCAAACATGAATAATCCACCATCATATTTTTAAAGTTTAGTAAACTTACTCTTGTGTCTAGTCATGTGATTTGAGCAGCCATTGTCAATCACCCAATTGTATTCATCCTGTCTACCATGAAAGGCAGTAACCATAGTACTTTCCATCTCTTCCTTCTTGTTCTCCAAACCACTTTCCCTTGCACATATTCTAAAGTTAGTAGATACAGATTTATTCTCTAAGGCTATAAACAAGAATTCATCATTATCACCCTCAAAATCAAATTTATCATCATAAATTCTAGCATCTTCTCTAATATAGTACAATTTCTTGAACTTCTTATCATTTTTGTCTTTGTTGTATCTTTTCTTCTTGTGTACAAATTTATTTGGACATCTTGAAGCATAGTGACCAATATTTCCACAAGTGAAACATTTAAAAGGTAACATACCTTTGCACTTACCGATACCTTTCTTTAACTTCCTTGTAAGGTTTGCTTCCAACTCCTTTGAATTATCACTCTTTGGATCATCCCCTATCTTTGTAGCTTTAAAAGTTGATTCATTCTTCTCCTTTTCTTTTCCAAACTTCCTTATCTCAAATGTAGCCAAGGTGACAAATAGTTGTTCTTTAGTGAACTTCTTAGGATCATATACTTCCTCAATAGTTGAGACCTTATCATTGTAACTCTCTAGTAGATTCATCAAAATCTTCTCCATTACATCTTCATCAGTCAGGGAACCACCTTGATTTTTCACCTCATTCACTGCAATATCAACCCTCTGAAAATAGCTTGCAATGTCTTCACCTTCTTCCATTTTCAAGTTATCATATCTTTGCTTTGTTGTTAGCTTCCTTGATAATTTCATTCTATCATTTCCTTCATAGATATCTTCCAACTTTTTTCAAACTTCCTAAGCAGTGCCCAAAGAAATAAATTATGTTCGCTTACTCTTAGATAAATCACTATAGATCGCATACCTTTCTTTTCCATTTTCCTAATAGTCAAAAATCTCATCTGTAGAAGAAGGACCACTTTCCAGTGAAACATATTTTATCTCAATAGATTTCCAAGTCTTATAACCAAGAGAGATCAAGTAACCTCTCCTCTTCACTTTCCACTCACGGTAGTTAGATCCATCAAACATAGGGATTTCCAATTTGTGAACCATTGGATCTACCTCAAGTGGTTAAGCTCTTCTCCGAGGAACTAATGCTTTGACACCAATTGTTGAAAGGTGCAAGACAATTGAGATGGGGGATGAATTAGTTGTCACCAATCTCAAACAAAAATCTCAAACACTTATTAACTTCACATCCACTTTATTTTGTTATTAACTATGAACATGGAATGAAAATAAAAGAAAGCAATATCAACACAAGAAACACCATATTTACATGGAAAACCCAATAATGGAAAAATATGGTGAGGATTAGCTCAATATATAAAGAAATTCCAAAACCAAGTACAAAGAGGCTCACTGCCAGAGGGCTCACTGCCTAAAAGGACTCACTACCTATAGATAGGACACATTGTCCAACAAGGAGGCTCACTACCTATAGATCCAAAAGATAAAAAAAAATACACCGTAGAAAATTACACACATCTACAACCTTGATCAAAAAATTACAGACACCATCAACTCACTAGTTTCAGGAGTCTAACACATTTAAGAAGTGTTGCCTCAATTCACTTTCACACACTCTTTCTTCCCACACTTGTGGTATGATTGATAAATAAAATTGTAACATCTCAAATTGTATTTATACCATCTTCAACCTTAGAATATTTCCCCAAGGTTGACTACACACACTTCATTTTACAAATTCAAATTAAGTTGGCAACTCAACATTCTCGCAGTGGAAGAGAATGAGAGTGGACCAAACCAACACTTAACCGACACCCAAAACAATGTCTTGGATCAATCACATGCTTCCTCAATTGATACTTGTCCTTTGCATGACGTGTAGACACCAGGTCAGCCAAACCTAATGAAAACACAAATTAACTTTGAAGGACATGCTTCCGCACCAAGAAAATAACATGTGGACCACATAACAAGCTTCACCATGCATTGGAACACATCTCAGATACCTTCAAATTCATCCATAGAAAATGCAACAACCTTCATACATAGAACACTTTCCATCAGTCCATCTAGACTGTACAAACATACACAGTGATATTGAAACTCATCTTCCAGAGCGCCAAACCATGAACACTTTTGATACAACATAGATAACATCATTACAAGCCTTCTGATAGATTTGCAAGACTAGAAATAAACCAATGGATGAATATGGAGCACAAACATTTCTCCTAGTCTATGGACAAACAACTCTTCCAGACTAGTTCACACACTGGTAAACACAACATTCACACTTCATCAACCCAAAAGCTAGAATCTAGGATATATCACCCAATGATGCCCATAAACAACACTTCAAATATGCACAAGCATAGGATCAACAAAAAATAAATGCATATCACATACCAGAGCACATTCTGAATGCACACCCAACTTTGACTTCACTATTTCTCAAAAGCACTTGGCAACTCAACATATCAGCACACCTGCAACATCATAATGATATCTCCATGTACTCATAACATCTTTATAGTATATCAACTATACATGCACTACTTATACCTCTTGATTCCTTTCTTTACAACACCTTGTACTATGTTGACATCAAAGACAACATCAATGACAAAACCACCAAAGTTACTCATACTTGCAACAGAGGGGGTAGGAGAGAGAGACTTGAAGTGTGTGTGTGAGAGATAAATGGTTAAGGGTTAAGGTTAGAGGGTATAGGGGGTAGAGATAGGAGTGAGTGAGTGAGAGAGAGACCTAACAGAGAGGGAGACAAAGAGGGAAGGAGATAGAGGGTAAAGGGTAGGGTTTTAAGGGTTTAAGGATAGAGGGTAGGGGATAGAGAGAAAGAGAGAGAAAAGAAACATAAAAAAATGACTTTCTCATAATACGAGCACATTTGGAAGTAGTAGAGATATGGCCGTTATTTTACCAAGACATAACACACTCATGTTATAATGCGAGCATGATTTTTCTTGCTCTAAAAATGGATAAAAACTCAATATAACCATGATCTCAAGACCCACATTCTTCATATTCTCCTAGTTATGCAATTGTTCCGACAATTTTTATTTTTTTGATGATTTTGTGAAGTGTGCATGCAAGTTTTTCATATTCCACCACCTTTTTCATGATCTTTCCACCACCTTTGCATGAGATAGCAGTTTTTTCACATTGAAAGGCATATAATATCAATTCAAGTCTGAATTCCATTGAAGAGTGATATACAATTAAATTCTGGAGGGGAGCAAGAATTTGAAAAAGTCAAATTGTTGAGGATTTTGAAGAAAGAAGAAGCAAAGACTACATAATTGGGTAGAACTCCTCCATTCAAAACTCTGGTTTTTTAGGTATGTGAAGTCTTTACATATTTTATTTCATTCTATTTTGGTTTTCTTTTATTTTCTTATTTTTCATATTCCATGTTGATCATTGTTTATTTGTCATTATAACCTTATCTTGTTAATTCACATTTTAAATTACATAATTCTTTACACTTTCCAATTACATTTTTAAACACATCTCTTTGAGGAATTTTTTTAAACAATTGACTTACCTTGTGTATGATTCCACATTTTCTATACACACACACACACATAGATATATGAAAAAGGACATAAGTAAAATAATATATCATTTCTAAATCATTTACTATGGATGTGCATACCACTCTCCAAAGCTCTCATTTTGGTATAGGCATGGGGATGTTAGAAAAATTGTAGTTGAATTTGGTTTTATACCTACAAATTGCATATGCTTGAAAATCTATTTTGTGCATATCTTGAAATAATTCTAGTCGATGAGGACATATCTCATTGAGGTATTTTTTCAAACATATATACCAAGAAGCTAATTGCCTTGTCTATGAGGCATTTTTTTACACTACCCCTACCTTGTAAACCCTACTACATTAAAAAGCTAGTGTTTTTTGAATAGAGATAAAAACTAAAATAATTTCAAAGATCACCATGACACCCCATTTCTATGAGGCATTTTTGCATGCTGGCCCTACCTTGTCAACCCTACTGCATTGGAAAATATGTGAGATCACTAGCATGCTAATGCAGTAGGGTTGAAAAGGTAGGGGTGTAGTGTGAAAAAATTATCACCATGACACCCCATTTCTATGAGGCATTTTTTCATGTGGCCCCTACCTTTCCAACCCTATCTCATCTGCAAGCTAGTGAGCTCACTAGCTTGTCAAAAGTACCACATTTTGCATACATGTCTACGAAAACATTATTATCAAACAATTCACTTGCCTTGTTCATGCTTCCATTTTGAGCCTATCTTACAATCATGTCATGCCACATTACCACATTTTTTTAAGGTATTCCATCCAAAAAATTATTGTGACCTTTGTCTATGCTAGAAATACTATTCTATAGGATGATTGTAAGTATTTTGTATAAAGCCTTGAATGACATATATTTCATTTAGTTGTATGGGTTCATTTTTTAGGAACTAAGATTTGTCTCGTTAGCATGATATAGGTAAAATTATCTGCCATATTGAGGAAACAAAAGAATAAACCAACAGACAAAGAGCATGAAACTAATAAAGCAAAAAATAGAGAATGGATGAGGGAATGTCATCAAAAGAATAAATTGGATATGATTGATGAAAACAAGCCAATTGAAGAGGAACATCAACCATCAGAAAAATAAAAGGAATTGGGGGCACAAAGGGCATGAATATGAAAGGATCATGCTAAGATAGATTCAAATACCGTAGTTGGAGACACACCCTCTACTACAAGTGAATACAAAGGGACACCATTAACCACAAGTGAATATGGAGGAAGACCATCTACTGCAAGTGAATATGGAAGGACACCATATACTATAAGTGAATATGGAGGAACACCATCTACTACAAGTGAATATGGAGGAACACCATATACTACAAGTGAATATGGTTGGACACCATCTACTGCAAGTGAATATGAAGGGACGCCATCTACTACATCTCAAATTGAGAGTACATCATCACTTAGATTTGACAAAGAAGGTACGCCATTATCCCCAAGTGAAACTCAAGGTATGTCATCTATTCCACCCTCAATCAAAGGTACATGTTCTAACCCACCTCACTTAAATATTGATGAAAATTCCTAATATTGAGATGTATGCACCTAGGAGAACACCACCTACAATTTTGTGTAGAAAGCCAAAGTATTTGATTAATATTGATGAGAATATTTTGAAACACATGGAATTCACATGGCTTATCCATACTTTAATTTTGAGCCTATCTTCGAGTCATGCAATACCACATTACCACATTTCATTGAGGTATTCCATCAAAAAAATTATTGTGACCTTTGTCTATGCTAGAAATACTCTTCTACAGGATGATTGTAAGTATTTTTTATGAAGCCTTGAATGGCATATATTTAATTTATTTGTATGGATTCATTTTTTAGGAACTAATATTTTTCTCATTACCATGCTATAGGTAAAATTATCCACCATGTCAAGGAAATGAGAGAATAAACCAAAAGATAAAAAGCATGAAACTAATAAAGAAGAAAATAGAGAATGGATGAGGGAATATCATCAAAAGAAGAAATTAGATATGATTGACAAAAAAAAGCCAATTGAAGAGGAACCTCAACCAAAAAAAAGAGAAAAGGCATTGGTGGCACAAAGGGCATGGATACAAAAGCATCATGGTAAGATATATTCAAATACCATAGTTGGAGATACACCCTCTACCATAAGTGAGTACAAAGGGACACTATTAACCACACCTAAATATGGAGGGAAACCATCTACCACAAATGAATATGGAGGGACACCACCTACCACAAGTGAATATGGATGGATACCATCTACTGCAAGTGGATATGGTTGGACACTATCCATTGCAAGTGAATATGAAGGGACACCATCCAATACATCTCAAATTGAGTGTAAATCATCACTCAGATTTGATGAAGAAGGTATGCCATCATCCCCATGTGAACCTCAAGGTATGTTGTCTATTCCACCCTTGATCGAGAAGGTATATGATCTAGCCCACCTCACTTAAATATTGATGAAATTCATAATGTTGAGATGTATATACCTAGGAGGAAACCACCTAAAATTTTACATAGAAAGCCAAATTATTTGATTAATACTGATGAGGATATTTTGCAACACATGGAAGGTAAGATTACAACACACACTTGTAGAAGATATGCTGATAAGATTTGGAAATTTTTCTTTGAAAGGCTAAATGAGACCACAAGATGTCAACTATTTGTAGAAATGATGCAAGGTATAAAGTATAGAAACATCATGAAGATTATTTGGTTGAGAAAATCAAATGCTTCAAGTGAAAAGACTATAGTGAAGAATCTAATGGACATTTATGAGAGTGTGGGTAAGACCTCATGCTCAAAGGATAGTAATGTTAACTAACATGTCATTACATCGACTTTAGTAAGTAGTCAAACAAGGAGACCTCGTCTCATTAGAAAGATGAGTGAACAATTGAGAATTAATATAAAAAATTTATCAAGTCATTCAAAAGTGATAAAGAATTGAGGGCACCGATTCAAATGAATTATGGGCATTCTCGGGGATACTCCCATGAAAAGATAAATTTTTTTTTTGAAGCATTGAGAACACTAATTGAAGAGTATTGGAAGAATAACACAAGGCAATGTCTGAAACAAAGGGATGTGGTAAGAAGGAGAATCGATAGTCAGAACCATAAGCCACATCCAAATAATTTTTTGGATATGACTCAAACCCATTTTTTTGTAAATTTCAACAGGATTATCCTCAAATTTAAATTTGACAAAGATATTTTGAAATGATTAAACCTTTTTATGTCAAGATAAATCACAAAGGCACTACTTGTTGTATACTACATATTTAATTCTCTAACCATTATGATGTTTATCATTCTATATGTTTAGATTTGCATACTAATGATGTTTTTCAGGATTGTGGTATACAAGCTCCACAAACATCTTCAAGAGAGTTCTTATAAATTTTTTTATGTGAAATAGAGGATGGAAAAATATTCTATAGGAAAAATTCTTGGATGGTTCATGTCAGTGTTGCAGTGGCTTGCAATGTATGCTAGTATGTAAACATATGGAAAGCACACATGAGGTGGGAAAGAAACTAGTAGATTTCAAGAAGTATAAAATAGTGGGATATGTTACAAAGGATGGTAATCAAGAAAAAGGGTGTGATTTGGTTATTCAAAAGATTCTAGTGTATCAATTTATTTCTATGTTTCATGACAATATAGTGTATTAGTATGCAAGGAATACCCGTAGAGCCCAATGGTTGGACACACAATTCAAGTTATGCAAGGAAACCTTTCTAGTTGGTACTAGCATAGTTTCAGTGGTTGACTTTACAAAGAACTACAATCTATAGCCACAACATGAGGTGTAGTCACAATATTACAATTCCACATAGGTTTCAATATTTGTGTACCTAGCATTCATTCATGCAACTGATAGTATAAAGGACCAAAGGAAGGTATTGTAGGATTATCACTTTTATATTAGTATTGATCGCACACATTCTCCAGAGTTCATGCAAGGTTTCTTCCAGATGTTCTACAATGATTTGGCTCAGAGGGGCATAGCATACGGTTGGAATATCATATGGTTGAATAATTGTGTAGCATAGTTCAAGAACTCATGCATGTTATACTGGTTGAACAAGATGCATGTTATTATAGGTGTTCAACATATGTGGAACTTTTGTGATGTCAGGCATGGAAAGGGGGATCATGATGGTGCAAGAGCATGTGTGAAAAGAGAATTAGCATGAGAAGAGTTAAAGTATAAAGGCAATGAAAAGTTGATAAATGAAAACTCAATCGTTTAGTGGTGTAATGCTTCGATGGGTCCAGGTAATGAAGGTACATCTTCAATTTATAGATTTTTTTGGTTGATGGATGATACTAACATTGCACCATATGAGGATTTTTGTACACTGACAAGATCATGTGAGATACACTCTTTCCTTAGCTCAAATGCAAGCTCATGGAGTATCAATACATGAAATATGACATTATTTTGTTCTTCATGTACAATGTAAGCCTGAGATGATTGTGAATCAAAGGAGAGGGTTGAGAAATGGTCAATAAGTTATCTTAGCCAACTTCACACTTATCGCCCTCTGATGGAATTAGAACTAACACAGATGGATTCATTGGTTAACTTTGACCACATATTAGATTTAGTTCAACTAGGTAATATATCTAGAAGTTGCATATTTTTTGAAATTGCTATTGTTATCTTACTTTGTAGTGTATTTGTAATGTTGACTAATTTCATCTAATTTTATGCCAATAGCAATGGAGGGAATGTTTATGCAATTATTGTAGATGAGGAAAATGGAGAGGGAACACAATATTACTTTTCTTTGTGTCAAACACTTTATGTTATTTTATTTTTTCTCAAAAATATGCAAATAAAATGATGTAGGATATTCTCAATAGATTAGTAAACTAAGTGGAATATTAAATTGTGTTGTTTTTAGAATAGGTTACAAGTTTCCAAAAGGTTGGAAAGTAATATTTTGGTTATGTTTTATTCATGTTCTATTCATGAGAGGATGTTGTGTGCAATAGGTATCTTGGAACTCCCCAATGAAGATGTATGGCGAGGAGTGACTAAGTTGAGAGACTGGCATGCCTATCCTCAATGGAAGCATCAAGATTTAAGCCTTGCTATTCTCAAGTTGGAACCAAATGGTGTGGATTTGTTGTCTGTAAGTGACTTCCATCTATTTTCATTTCATTTCCATTTTGGATGCTCTTTATTTTTCTTCTTTTACTTTTCCTATTTGTAAGTAACCTAGTAAAAATTGATTGGTGTCCCCTTGTAGAAAATTATGATTTATGAGCCATCCAATAGAATCTTAGCCAAAACAACAATACAACATCATTATTTTGATGATCTTGACAAATCTCAATTATGATTTTAAGCCATTATAAAAGTGTGTATGAAACTTAGTAAGGGAATTTCAAGTTATTCATTTGAAGTTAACCTCATCATGAGCACCTATGATGTAGACATTATAAGAGAATATTGAATTTGAAGTTATTCTATTCATGAGAGGTGTTGTGTACAATAGGTATCTTGGAATTCCCAATGAAGATGTATGACTCCTAGGAGTGACTAAGTTGAGAGGCTGACATGCCTATCCTTAATGGAAGCATCAAGATTTAAGCCAGGTTGTTCCCAAGTTGGAACCAAATGGTGTGGATTTATTGTCTATAAGTTCCTTCCATATATTTTCATTTCATTTCCATTTTGGATGCTCTTTCTTTTTCTTCTTTTACTTTTCCTATTTTTTAGTAAACTGCTAAAAATTTATTGGTGTCTCCTTGCAAAAAATGCTGATTTATGAGCCATCGAAGAGAATCTCAGCCAAAAAAGCAATGCAACATTTGATGATCTTGAAAAATCTCAATTCTGATTTGAATCCATTATAATAGAGTGTGTGAAGCTTAGCGAGGGAATTTCAAGTTATTCATTTGAATTTAACCTCATCATGGGCACCTATGAGGTAGACATTATAAGAGAATCTTGAATGTATGAGTGACATTGTAAAAGATCTATGTGAACAGAGTACCTAGCACATCCTTGAATCGTATTTTTGGTTATTATGAGAGAATATTATAAGCTAAGTTTGTATGCATGAAAATGGGGCACATTGATTGAATATTTGATTTAAGTGGGGTGTTGGAATTTATATAGTTTGATTTTTTTCTCATGATTTTCTATTACTAGATAGTTTTGAGAAAGCATTGTGCCTACAAGTACAAGCACTTGGGTTTTAGAATGGTGGATGAAGCATATTAGACAATTGTAGCACAAACATAAGAATAGGACAACCAAATAAATCTCATTTTATTGTAAACATCATATTATTAATATAGTAAGTGTAATAACCATTGATGGTTAACAATCATTTTTTTTCTTCTTTTATTCTCTCCCTATTATAACTAGCACCAATTGACAAACTTATTATAACAACTTCATTTATTAAAAAAAACAACCTAATTATTATATATCAATATCAATATAGCATACCATCTATTCATATAAAAATTTATAATGATATTTACTCAAATTTTGAAATTTATTGCTGCCCTCAAATATTTGTAGTTCATGCAATGTAATCCAATAATAGTTCAAATTGCAAAAGGGCATCAATATTTGACAACCTGTTACCCATATACCATGCCAGTTAAGGGAACTATGTTTGAGGCATCAGGATTACGTAGGGAACCTCTACAATAAATTATCATTTTTTTTGTTATCTCAAAGTCATTTTTCTGTGGTGACCAATTTTGACTTGATGTTAAAAGTGTCAATTGTAAGCAGTGTAAAGTTGCAAAGTGGTGCAACTTTTTTTTTGAAACTCATGTGACCAAATGGACTATTCCAATATGTTTAGATGGGTACATTTACACTATTCATGGTCCTCTTTTTCACCAGAACATGTCGAATCACTCTAAGCTACGTTCAACTGGTTTGATCCCTTAAGGGTCCAAAGTGCAAAATGGCTACAATCTTTGATTGGCTATTACTCATAAATCGTGATGCTTAAAAAATCTTTATCTTAGCCTACAAGATTTTATTATTCCCCTCTACAATAACCTCTCTTAGTTTTTGTTATTTTAGAGTTGTTTTTGCTTGGTGTCTAGTTTTCACTTGATGGAAAAAATGTCAAATGCAAGCAATGTAAAGTTACAAAGTGGTGCAACTCATGTGACCAAATGGATTTCTATAATGCATTAGGATGGGAAAATTTATGCAAGGAATGGTTCTCTTTCATACCCAAACATGCCAAATCACTTTGTGCTATGTTCAATTAGCTCAATCCCTAAAGGGTCGAAAGTGAAAAAGGGCAACAATCTTTGATAGGATATTACTTAGAAACCATGATTCTTACAAACTCTTTGTCTAAGCCTACAAGATTGTGTTGGGCCCCTCTACAATAACCTCTCTTAGTTTTTGTTATCTCAGAGTCATTTTCCTGTGGTGTCCAATTTTCACTTGATGGACAAAGTGTCAAATGCAAGTAGTGTAAAGTTGCAAAGTGGTGAAAATTTCATTCCACAACTTGTGTGACCAAACAGACTATTCCAACACATTTGGATGGGTACATTTATACTATGAATGGTCATATTTTTCACCCAAACATGCCAAATCACTCCAAGCTATGTTCAAACGACTCAATCCCTCAAGGGTCCAAAGTGTAAAAGGGAAACAATCTTTGACAGGATATTACTCAGAAATAATGACACTTACAAACTCTCCCTTTTAGCCTATGAGATTGTGTTAGACCCCTCTACAATAATGTCTCTTAATTTTTTTATCTCAGAGTTTCTTTCCTATGTTGTCCATTTTTCACTTGATGGAAAAAGTGTCAAATGCAAGTAGTGTAAAGTTGCAAAGTGGTGACATTTTAGTTCTACAACTCATGTGACCAAATGGATTGTTCCAACACATTTGTATGGGTACATTTATGCTACACCTGGTCCTCTTTTGCACCCAAACACACTGAATCACTCTAATCTATGTTCAATTGGCTTGATTCCTTAAGCGTTCAAAGTCCAAAAGGGAAGCAACCTTTGACAAGCTACTACTCAAAAAATGTGACATTTACAAACTCTCCATCTGAGCCTATGGGATTGTGTTGGGCCCCTCTACAATAACCTCTCTAATTTTTTGTTATCTCATAGTTTTTTTCTAGTGGTATTTAGTTTTCACTTGATGGAAAAAGTTTCAAATGCAAGCAGTGTAATGTTGCAAAGTGGTGCAACTTTCATTCTGCAAAATGTGTGACCACTAGTATAATATGGAAAATAAATTACTACGTGACTAAAATTTTTAGTCAAGTGACTAACACTAGTATAATTTGGCAAATAAATGACTAATTTGGTCATCAAGTAAAATCAAAACTAAATGACTACTATTAGACAAATAAAAATGACTAAATAAATGATTAATATCAAACAAATAAAAATGACTATTACTCCACTCTTCTTTTTTCTTTTGAATTTGATCATAATCCATAGAGCTTAAGCCCTCCTCATGGAACCCCTACCTAAGTGGGCCATTTGACTGCCTAGGTTGCTTGGTGCACTAAAAATACCTATTGCATGGAAGGCATTGCCTCTTAGTGTAGTCTTAAGGCCTTCACATATTTTATAAAAAAATTTAACATTTGCATTCTTTAACTTTTATTACTCATTATTTTAATGAATAATTATTGTTTTTAACTATGATTTGAAGCCATTTTGATAACATATAATTCTACAAGTGATTCAATAAGAGTTATGGTACATATAATACATATATATTATCAATTATTTCAATCCATTTGAATAGATCATTTAAGGAATCAAGAATCACTAGTGTTATTCCCATAGTCCACCATGATGGGGTTAGAGAGGAAGCATGTTACAGAGCCCTAACTTCACCACATCTAAGCCCAAAAGAATGAAGTATGTTAGGGAGCCTTAATCTAGATTTGTCTAAATTTATTTCATTCCATTATTTAGCACTTATTATTAATTGTTTAAGCTAGACACATGCAACTGGAATTTGTGGCACATCCATGCAGAAACACATACTCTCTAACATATTAACATACGTATAGTTTTCTATCGGTGCAATCCTTGAACCTCCTTTAAGCACAGTGTTAGCATATATTCCTCTCTCTATATAGAATTATCTCCCCCTCTATCTCTCTTTCTTTTTCCTAATCTCTCTAAAGATCAATTAAACTATCATATTTTTTATATATTAATTATTAATTGTAATAACTTTATATTTATATTTAGTAATTTTTATTATAGAATACAATATATAATTATATATAATTTAATCTATTTTACTATTATATATTTTTTTAAATAAAAGATTATAAGCTGACTACATATATTTATATAATAAAGTAACAAATTACAATAATATCAATTGCTTTTGTAGTCCAAAATCAAAATTATAAGGAAATCTATATACCATATCAACTTGCTAGATTTAAAATACAATTGATTAAAAGATTATTCTATACTGCTCCAAAAAGCTCATGCTTTAAACATTTCCTATAGATGGTCCTTCCACCCTTTCCCCTTTGTGCATGCTTTGATGTGCCAGTGGAGTTGAATGAGAATTTGTTATGATATCATATTTGGTATTTGTGGAATTGGCCTAACTTGATGTGCATTCATATTTATTTGTTCAGCTTGAGACTACAGATTCCACCATCTCTTTCTATTTTGCTACTTGTTTGTTGGAGCTATCTTCATGATGACAATGCATGATATTTTTCTTTGAAGCTCCTTACCATATCATCCCCTCCTTCAAAATGATGGCGAGCTAGTGCTCTATACAGATAACTTGATGAATTATTCTCCAATGATATTTTCATTGCAATGTATATATTTTGGTAGAAAACCTTGTGATTCAAGTAGTGTCTTGGAAAAATCCTGCCCACATATGCTTCCCCTTTCCAGAAATTATACTTTTGTACACTCTTTAGTAGAGCATTATCCTACAAGAACACTTCCTTGATGACTGTATTTGCAATTTAAATCATATCATGATGGTTAGGATTTAGATCCAACACAGTTAAAACAAAGATTGACACTATTTTTTAAGGTAATATTAATCTTTAAGATGAAGGAAGTAGGATGTCATCTCCTATAAAAGTTTTCAAACACTTATACACAGGTAAGCAATCAGTCTTGAAAATGTGTGAAAGTTCATCTCTTTCCAATGCTTTGTAGAATGACATCTCTCACTCTTGTATGGGAAAAGGATCTTTGGTATTTCGTGGCATAAACTCCATGATGCAACAATGGTCCCTGCACAACACACTACTTAAAAAAAATTAATGGGATAACAATATTATTTTGAGAATTCCCTTAAACAAAAATCTTCAGGTAGAAAGAAATTCTCCAAAGACTGAAATTTTACTCAACAATGGCTTAACAGAATGTGGAAGTATTACATATTGAAACACTTCAAGTTCTTATAACTAGTATTTTCTCAAGGTGCTTACTGGAAACAAACAAAATTAATAGCATGTTGTGAAAAATAAGCATCTGAAACAGTGAAAAAAGAAAAAATTATCCTTTTCCTTCGAGCATAAAGCATACCCAACAAAGAAGCCACTAGCACATAAACCCAATGCTCTATTTTAGTTGACCTTGAGCACCCATGAACATAATCTAGGCATTACACCTTTCTCAGCATGATACTAAATTATACTAAGCCTTCAATTTTAGTTCCACCTTTACATAATTCAAAATGTCTACACAACCATGCACTTTAATAGAAGTGGAACTCAAAGTTTTTCCAAAAAACATAAGAGAATTAGAATCTGCCACATGCAAGAGCATCTAATTCCACACTTGAACCAACTCAAATTCATGATGTTTTAGCCATAGATGCATCCAATTTTTTAAGACCTAAAAAAAATTGACACTTGTTAAGTAAAATACATACCTCCACTACGATAGTTGAGATGCTTCTTAAAAGTTATTTTGATAATTTCATGCCACATCACATATAATCATGTAGAAGATTATATCTTCCTTGCTTCAACAAATTAAAACACATGCCATTTTAGACTTCTATTCTACAAATTACACTTGCATTGTAAAAATCAAGGTTTTTTTAGATAGATGATAAAAAATTCACATACATTGATGCACGACAGGGGATAAATGACTTGACCAAAAAATAGTGATCTGGTTGTTGCTGTACAATGACAATAATGACCTTTTCTAGGAAAACATGTGTAGAAAATGAATACCAACAACTTAGCACTTTAAAAATATCCCCACATGTTACTATCTTTAGCATAACTCTCAAATACTTTCCTCTTTTAGATCCTCAATAAGTAAAGTACCTTTGTGATTAAAAACTATCTTATACCAATATATTCTTGATATATAGAAATTTTTTTATCATACATATATGTCATTACGTCTACATCCCTTGCTAGCAATCATTTCCTTTTCAATAGCAATTTTGAAATCCTCAGCTAGATATTGTATATTACTTCCATAAATCTACTCATTTTGAATTTGTTCACACCCAACATTTGCAAAGTTATATACCACCAAGTTACCCTCCCTATACATATGTTTTATTTGCACAAACCTAAACTTAGCCAACAAGGACCATACCTATTGAAAGACATATTTTATTTTCCAAAAAAAGATTTTTTTTCCTTACAAGCATTAACAATAATTAACGAATCACCTTCAATTTCCAAATCTTTTATTTGCAAGACAAATGCTAACTACAAGCCATGAAGTAATGGTTATGCTTCTACAACATTATTTGTTCCTTTTGGGAGTTAAGCTGACTTTTCCAAGATTAGGAATCCTTTGTGATTTCTTATAACAATCCACGCCCCTGACAAACCTAGATTCCCATGTGAAGCACCATCAAAATTTAACTTGAAATACCCTTCTATAGGTGTAATTCAACGAGTTTTGATTCTATCTAATTTACAACTTGGATTCTGGAGTAAACTTACATTGAATGGAAGAACAATCTTATTCCATTTTTGCATCAACTTTGAGTCCCAATTTGTGAATAATGATCCCACATGCTTAGTCTTAAGGACACATGCATTTGATATCTGTGTTATTGAATACTCCAATTTCTTCAATACTTGATCAACTTTCATTCTTTAATTTCTAAAAATTATTTTGTTCCTTTCCCACCAAATGTTCCATAAAAATACAAAAGGAATCACTCTCCATATGCAAGAAAACAATGCAGATTTGTGCAACATTGGCCAACTTGAGAATAAATTCCACAAGTTTTTTAGTAGTGGAGCATACTAACTCAATTTTTCTTTAATAAAAGACCAACAATGAGATAAAAAATGATAATGAATAAAAAGATAATTTACCCCTTCCATCTCATCTTCATAGAGGACACATTTAAATTGAGCTGAAATCCCAAGTTTCAGAAGCCTATCACTTGTCAAAAATCATCTTTTAATGGCCAACCATGAAAAACAACCAGCCTTTGGAAGTACTGAGGAATCCCAACAAAAGGATAGAGATATTTGTGGCTTAATACCTTCCCCTTGATTCATTATTGCCTTATATCCTATTTTAACTGTATAATCTCTACATTTTGATGGTGCCCATAATAGCTTATCATCCTTTCCTAAGAAATATACAATCCTCTCATGTATACTGCTTGTAAAATCATCTTTCTGGCCATTTGGAAAAACAATACCAAATACATCTTTCAACTTTACCATTCTAGTACACTCATCTATATTGTCAAAATAATCACTTACTTTGTCACCCCAACTTGACTTGAGTAGAATTTGAATAGCTTGCAGATTATTATTTTAGTTTAAAGGTGCATGACCTCCCCATGGATCTTCCCAAAAAAATTATTTTAAACCATCATGGATTTCCCAAGATATGGTATGATTACCTTTCTACAGGACACCAAGAAATTCCACATTGTTGAACCTTGTGGTGGGTTTGAAATTGTAAAAAAATTGTCTGTATCCATATTGTCTAGGTATTTGGTTTGCATAACTACACAATTTTGTTTGTGATTTAGCATACATGTACTACACTAACTTTTCCTCCAAAGCCTGATTTCATGTTGACAAGCTGTGTATACCTGATCCTCCTTTGGATTTCTCTACACACATTTTTTCTAATGAGATAAGAGAGATTTTCTTTATGTTAGCAATGTTTCCTTTCCATAAAAAAACACTGATTATCTTTTCAATTAACAAAATCACATATTTTGGTGCTTTTAACACCGCCATATAATAATTTGGGATGACATAAATGACTAATTTAATTAATAAGATTTGACCTGATAGTGACAACCATCTACCCTTCCAAGCTGTTATTCTCTTCTGAATACTCTGGATGATGCTAACCTAATAAGAAATTTTACTTTCCCCTAAAAAGAATGTAATCCCAATATACTTACAAGGTAAATAAGTTGTTTGAAACCCAAGAAGATAAACAATTTTCTTGTGTAAACCTGATTTAATATGAAAATTATAAATCTTTGATTTCTCTGCATTTATTTGTTGACCTAAAGCATGTGAATATTTATCTAATACATATTTAATATGCTTAGCCTCTGGAATCCGAGCTATTCCAAATAATAATATGTCGTTTGCAAATAGAGAATGAGTTACGAACAAATTAGTACAAGGTATTGCAATGCCTTTACACAACCCCTGAGAATGAG
The DNA here is from genome assembly GCA_007258455.2 of Sequoia sempervirens. Taxonomy (NCBI): domain Eukaryota; kingdom Viridiplantae; phylum Streptophyta; class Pinopsida; order Cupressales; family Cupressaceae; genus Sequoia; species Sequoia sempervirens. The sequence goes on from VDFB02193867.1 coordinate 91,394,823, forward strand.
ATTGGTTAACTATCCTTCTAAGAGCCTTAGCTAATATGATGAATAAAAAGGGTGATAATGGATCCCCTTGCCTCACACCTTGAGTGGAACTAAAGAAACCTAATGATGTACCATTAATTAATACTGAAAACTTAGCTCCCTTTAAAAAAGAAAGGACCCCTTTACACCATCTATTAGTAAATCCAAATTTCCTTAATACCTACATCAAAAAAACCCAGTCCACTTTATCATAAGCTTTCATCATGCCAAGATTAATAATAAAGGAAGGATATTTGTGCAAGGAAATTGAGTGTAAAACTTCATGTGCCACCAAAGCACCCTACACTGTCTCCCTGCTTGGAATGAAACCACCTTTCTCTTTTGAGATTAATTTTTGAATGATGGGCAGCAAGCAAAGGTATATTGCTTTGGTGAAAATATTATAAACTGTATTGCAAAGGGAGATAGACCAAAATTCTAAGAAAGACTTAGGATCATTAACCTTCAAAATTAATACAATGTGTGTCACTTTAAATTGTTTAAGCATGGATGAAGATGTTATAGACTCCTCCAATTCCTTAAGCAGATCATTTCCTATGAACTCCCAACATTTTTGAAAAAATAATGCTATAAATCCATCAAGACCTAGATCTTTATCAACCTTGAGTGAAAAGACAACCGTTCTCACTTCATCTAAAGTAAACAGATTATTGAGTTGTACATTATCTTGGTCAACGATAAGAGTAGGAATTGCTTGTAACATATCCTCTCTATCAACCCCAATCTGATCTAATTGCTGTATTGGTGCATATCACATATTTGAAAACAATTTAACCCCTTCATTTTGAATGTCAACTTCATTATTTAACCATTTACCTGATGAACTTTATTGAATGTGAAACACTACATTCTTAGCTTTCTTAACCTTAGCTGACATATGAAATAATTTAGTATTCTTAGCACCTTCTTTAAGCCACAATTCATGTGATTTCTATCGCCAATACAACTCCTCATGCAATACCAACTATTCCCATTCTACTTGTAATTTTTTTTTATGCTCAAAAGACTGAGGAGTTAGCCCCTGACTTATAATATTCTCATTCACCGCTGCCAACTATTTAGAGACTAAATCCTTTTGATGAAATATATTCTTGAACACATGAATATTCCATTTTTAATTTTTCCTTTCACAAACTGTATTTTCTTACAAAATCTATACATGATAGATCCTAACTCATGATTCTTTCATCCACCCAATTTTTTAATAATGGTAGAAATTCACTATGCCTGAACCACATTGACTCAAATTTAAAAGAAGTAGTCCACCTATGTGGTGAATTTTGGGCTTCAATATTAATGGAAGTAGGGAAATGATCAAATCCCAACCACGACAATATTTTAGACATTTGAACATAATTACCTACTACCCAATTTGATGACATTAAAAATTTGTCTAATCGCACAACAATTTGCAAATAATCACGTCTCTTATTTGTCCATGTATACATACCCTTTTTAGGTTTCACATCCACAAGTGCATTACCATGAAAAAACCTATTAAAATATTCCACTATCTTATGAGGTGGTACAATTCCTCCTGTCTTTTCATGAGGGGACAATATTGCATTAAATTCTCCTACAAGTATAACTTTTTCTACCCCTAATTGTTCAAAAATTAATTCAAGATCTTTCCAAATATTTTGCTTACCTATTATTGAATTTGGTGCATACACATTAACCAACAAAATTTTAAATCAAAATGAGTAACACGCACCGGTTGCCAATGTAGAGTATTAGTAAAGGGTTCCATTTGAATAGATTTAGTATTCCAAAAAATTAACAATCCCCCAGATGCTCCTTGAGCAACAGAATGATAAGACTTCTAGATAGACCACTTGGTAGTTATGCTTTCATAAATCTCCTTAGACAACTTAGTCTCTTGTAATAGAACAATATCAGCCCATGATGAATTAATTTGTTGCTTGACCTGGGCTCATTTGTTAGGGTCATTAATGCCCCTAACATTCCAAGAGACAATTTTCATATTGATCAAGGAGAGCATCCTGCTCCCCTCAATCTTTTATTTATGGTACCATCCAAGGTTAGTTGTACTCTTGAAGCAATTTCCTCCTGCAATTTAACTACATTTGACTTCCTACCTCTCTTACTAAGTGATTTAATTATAGGAGTCTCAAGAGTAGTTTGGCTGACAAATAAATGTTTTGAAAAATCAAAGTCAGCACCATACAATCCACTATTCTTGGTTGACAAATAAATGTTTTGAAAAGTCAAAGTCAACACCATACAATCCACTATTCTCCAAAACTTATAAATCATCTCTCCTTAATGACTTCTCAACTGTACCTTGTATGTCATCTACAATAATTGTTGAGGAAATTGGAAAAATCTTATCACACTTTTCTTTCAAGCATTCCCCTTCTTTGTTGACCACTTCTTCAATAATTTCATAAAAAAGGTTGGATCCTACCATCTTCACAATACAGTCTACCCAAATCTCCAAACCATCATGCTCATCCATAGTATGTAAATAATGCAAACCCAAATTAACCATAACATCTTCACTATGAGAATTCAAGAGTGGAACTCATAACTCTAAAATTTCTCTATGACTAACAAAATTAGGTAATAGAGAGTTATCCCACATCAGTTTTAAGACTATACCATCTAGCTATTGCTCATTTCCTATAGAAAGGCTTGGACATACAAGCACAAGGATCTTTCCCAAGGTAAAAAATCTAAGTTTTTTTGCCATCCCTTAGGTAAATTCACAAAAAAATTTAAACCCTTGCGATTTTGAAAAGGTCTAGTATCCTTAAAAGATTTAATAACAACCTCTAAATTTTTTCCTAACATGATAGGAGGCAATTCTAAAAACAAGTTCCCTTCACTAGAGACTTTTCCTTCACATTGAGGATCCTAGAAAAAGAAGAAGATGAATTCACTGTCATGACAGTTTGTATAGGATTCTTATTTTGTGATTGGTGTTGAAAAAAATTTAAGACAACTAAATTAGAAGCACTTTGTTTCACAATTGATTCCAACTCATTTGTGTATTTTTCTATATGGCTACCAGATAGAGATGAATCCCCTAAATCATCAGTATTCTATACATATTGTTGGGAAGAATGACCCAATAAATGGAAAGAAGTGAAAACATTATTTGGGTTCGTAATTAGAATTGCATTCTTCCAAAATCCATACTTTGATTGAATTATGATTGATGAGGGAAATTCCTTTAATGTATTTAAAAAAAAACAAACCCTAATTTGCTTGTATGTCATGACATACAAAAACTCCCAAATTATTATCAATAGTTTCTACAATAGGTGGTTCCCTATATTCAAGTGGAAGTGTGGGTAATTGGATCCAAAAAGAAAATAAAATCATTACAATAGAAAAAGGATCAAAATTTGGAGTCCATGCCCGAGTAAATAACCCAGAACCCTCCAAAAACCATGATTTAACTTTTAGAATTAAATCCCTCTGTAAATTGGTGGAAAAAAACACAATGAAGAAACCATTACCCTGGTCTATGTAAAAAATCTGATTATCCCCATCCCATTCAAAAAAAAGTAGATCCTTTAAAATTTCAATAGTAGGTAGGAAATTCCAAAACTTACATATTAATGCATGATCTTTGAGATCATGTATTTGTGCATCTAATATTTTATTAGGCAGAGAAATTTGAACTAAACCCTCATACCCAGATTCATTGATAGTATTTTGAAGAGGGCGCTCTTTACAAACCCATTTCTTTCCTACTTTTTTCTTGCATTCTTTTTTCTTGTCTAATTTTTGTTGCAAATTTTCCATGTTTGGAACAATATTTGAGAGAGAGACAATAGACAAGAAATTAGCAGGATCAGCTAGTAAGAGAGACTTTACCTTATTACGATGTGCATTCCTCACTTGCAAATGAAGAACTTGATAGCAATCCTCATGTCTAGAGCTATGCTATTCGGATACGAAGCAAGCATATCCACCATGGAAACAAAATTTTCATAATTTGGAATGAAGGGAGCTCCAGATTGGATAAGGATATTATTAGGGAAGGATGCTATAGTCTTCCATGCAGAGACAACTTCTGCCCAAAATCGAGAAACTTCATCTTGACCAAAATCTAACCCACAAATATCAAAAGGGATTTTCTTTCCCCGATTAAGCATTCTCCTAAGGCGGGCATTCACAATAGGGCACTTGGAGCCATGATGTAAATCATTAATCTAACCATAATAACTTTGTGATCCCCTTGATTGAGCTAGAATCTCCATTTTTGGCCGAGAAAAATATTTTTCCACTACTAAAGGCAATGATATATGTGATGCTATAACAAAATACTGTGAAAATCAACACCAACCAAGCCAATCTGAACCAAGAAGGGTCAAAGACAACCCAAAATCGTAAGAATTTTTTGAAATTTTTTAGTTATTGCCAAAAGATCTACCCTAACTTTTGTGCTCCATTTCAACTAAAGTTTAATATCTCCCTATTTTACTATTATATTAATTATATTTTATATTATATTTATATATTAGTTTTTCGCATTATATAAAAAAATATTTATACTTTTCCAAGCTCAAATTTTAATCATTCATCATCTTTTGCCAATTTTTTTCTTTTCCCACCACTATTGGTTCTCGCTTAGGTCTGAACTCTTCCTTACTAGTATTGACCTTTCACTTTTCTAATTTGGTGAGCTACATATTGAAAATAAGGTTTCACTAAGGTTTTTAGAGTACAAGTCACCTGTCTCTAGCCACAACTATGGATTGTATTGTATTTGATGTTGTTGGTGCCATTTCAAGGTTTTCCATTTTCAAACTCAAGAATCTAAGTAAGCCCTAAAACCCTAATATTTTCAAATTTGTTTTACTATGAATAGATTGAAGCAACAGTTTATGGTGTAATTTAGTCATGACATTCCATGATATCACATTTATTTTAGGCATTTTTGGAAATAGTTTTCTTTCCTTGTCTATGCTTCCACATTTTCATGTATGTCTAGCAGGGAACTTGTAACTACAACATATGATTGTATACCTAGATTTTGAATATCTTTGTAGTTGGAACATACCATTATATCTTTGTGTCTCAATGTGGATATGGTAGTCCTATGTGGTTGTATGCTGTTGGAAAAATAAGGACAACCAATTGAGAGGGGGGGATGAATCACTTGTCATAGAATATTTAAAATTTTCAAACTTAACTTAACTTAATCTCAGATTTGATGAATGAACAATAAACCACAGATAATCAACACATCAGAAACACAAAGAACACCAAGATTTTTTATGTGAAAACCCTATTAGGGGAAAAACCATGGTGGATGTCAGTCCACAATATTATACTCTATTAATAGTATAATGAAGAATAATGGGAATGCACATGCATTCAGGCACACATCCTAGAGCTCACTACCCAAAGAAGACACACTCTCTTACAACAATTTCAATTAGATCTGTAGGATATGAATTGAGAAAGTAGCTTCTACAAGAGCCTGATTACAGTTTCGGTTAAGTACATAAACACTCCTTCACACTTCGTTCAAACTTCTTCACACTTTGCTTTGCAATCTAATGATTAGGTCACTATTCATACACTTACTCTTTCTCTAGCACTTATTCACTACATAACTTCACATAAACAACCATTCATATATATCTGCAACATGGAATTACATCAACAACTTTGTCATCCAAAAAAAAAAAAACATATACAATGTCAGCCTAGATTTACAAGTAAATTTTCAATGTGAATCAAACACTATCGGCCATAACATAATGAAGACTTAAAACAATATCCTTGAGTGTGCCAAAAATTCAAATTTTAATCTCCAAGGATCCACAACATGTTACAACCACCATGTCGGCCAAGAACCTAAAAACCCAAACACATGAGAAAAATCACCGACCACGAGCACACCGATCAATGCAGATGCGCAAAAAAGATAGAGCATGATCTAGAAACATCCACAAGCATAAGGAATCATCAAAGAAGCATCCAAAACAACTGAAATTACTAGAATCATATCAAATTTAATCAAGAATGCTAATTGAAGCCACCAAAAAGTGTTAGAACATAACTATTCATAACATGATTAAATCTTCACGTGGAGCTCTAAAAATTTTGGTGGATAAACTAGATACACTTAGCAATAAACCCTTTAATCCACAATGATTGATCATCAATGTACTAAGCAAGAAACCTTCATGGCCTTCACTGTTCCACTATCAACTTGCAACTCTTTCTTTAACAATTTTCTCAATATCCTTGGCATATACAACCTACAATACATCAATGTTAATAGTGTTGACCTCAATGAAAACAACATATCAAAAACACAACCACAACATCCAACAATCTCCCCCTTTAGAATTGATGACAACACATGATGTGAAAAATACCATCGATGCAACTCTTAATCAACACCTACTCCCCCTTAGATTCTAACTCTTCTCCCTCTTTGACATCAGTGACAAAGATAAGCATTATCTTTCCACATACAATATCTAAACCACATATCTGTACATTTGACTACTTTCCCTGAGTAGCAATCATGGAAACATCAATCCATATCAAAATATAGCTATGAAGCACATAGATTGATGCAAGTAAATGCATCTCTAGTTCTTATCAGGAGGGGTAATCACCCCTAGCATCCCTCTGAGATACTCAAAAGTATCCTTTGGCAGTAGCTTGGTGAAAATGTTTACAATTTTTTCTTTGGTAGGAACATACTCTAGTTTGACTTCTTTCTCACTGACTTTCTCCCTCAAGAAGTGAAACTTGATTGATATATGCTTGTTCTTAGAGTGTAGCACCAGATTCTTTGATATGTTTATTGCACTTGAGTTGTCACATTATATCGAAATAGGATCATCATATACTACTATGATATCTTTCGACATCTGTTTCATCCACAACACTTGAGTAAAATTATTTGCAGCAGAAATATACTCTACCTCAGTAGTACATAGGGATATGGTATTATGATTTTTACTCAACCAAGACACCAACTTCTTCCCTAGGAAGAAGGAACCACGACTAGTGCTCTTCTTGTCATCTACATCTCCTTCCCAATCCACATCAATATAGGCACTCAAGGTAAGATCATCATTTTTAGGATACCAAAGCCCAAAATCAATTGTTCCTTTCAGGTATTTGAAAATTCTCTTTATAATGTTCAATCACATGAGATTCTTTTGGATTAGCTTGATATCTAGCAACATGCATACAAAATTCATGATGTCTGGTCTGGTATGAGTTAAGTAGAGAAATCCACCAATCATTGAACTGTATCTTGTTTTATTTCCCTTAGGAGAATCATCATTTAGTGTTAACTTGCATCTAGTTACCATGGGTGTACCAACAGGCTTTGAGTCTTCCATGCCAAACTTCTTCAGTAACTCTCTCACATATTTGGACTGAGATATGAAAATCCCATTTTCTAATTAAGTGAATTGAAATCCTAGAAAGAAATCCATCTCTCCAATCATACTCATTTCAAATTCACTTTTCATTTAATCAACAAACTTCATACATATCTATCATCATCACCTCCAAAAATAATGTCATCAACAAAGACTTCAATAATCAACTCTTTATCATGATCCAACTTAAAATGCAAGATATTTCCAATAGTACCTTTATTGAATCCAAGCTTTAGTAAGTATTTATCCAGTCTAGCATACCAGGCTCTGGGGCTTGCTTGAGTCCATACACAAATTTCTTTAATCAAAAAACCATATCTTCCTTATCAGTCAGTTGAAATCCATCTGACTATTCAACATATACCTCTTCTTCTAACTCACCATTTAGAAAGGCCGAATTCACATCCATTTGATAAAATTTATAGTTCTTATATGCGACATAAGAAAGAAATAATCTTACAACTTCAATTCTGGCAATAGGAGCAATACCTTCCATTTGTGAGTACCCTTTACATACTAGTCTTGCTTTATTACAAACCACTTCACCTTGTTCATTCAGCTTATTTTCAAAGATCCATTCAGTACCAATCACATTTTTATCTTTAGGTTTGGGAACAAGAATCCATATATCATTCTTTTCAATCTACATGAGTTCTTCCTTCATAGCTTCCATCCAATGTTCATCATTACAAGCTCCATTGATATTGTTAGGCTCAGTCTTGGAAATTAGTCAATACTCTTCAGCAATCCTTCTAGTATGCACACCTTTATTCTTATCTCCTATAATTTGATCTTCAAAATGATTTAGCTTTACATACCTCATAATTTTAGGATTCTCTCACACTTTTGGTTCTTTTGTTCTTTCTTTTGCACTTCCACTTGTCTCTCCTTCCTGACTTTCTTCATTTACTGGAACAATATGACCTTGATTTTGTGTTAGAGCATTCTTCCCTTTTTCTTTACTATCCTGTTGGTCATCTGAATCATATCCATAGTATCTAGATGATCTAGCAGATTCCTCATCAACTCTTACATTTTCACTTTCAACCATTTTTCCCAATCTTCTATTATAGTACCAAAAAGCCTTTCTTTTAGTAGAGTAACCTAGAAAGATTCCTTCATCGCTCCTTGCATCAAAATTTCCTATGTCCTCATCTCTCTTAATATAACACTTTCTTCCAAAGATCTTGAAATATTTAATAGTAGGCTTATAACCAAACCACAACTCAAAAGGAGTCTTACCAGAAATACCATTGAAATTCACCCAGTTCAGAGTGTACACAACAATGCTTACAACTTCTCTCCAATAAATGTGAGGCACATTTCCTTCCAACATCATTGTTCTAGAAACATCCAAATTTTTTATGTTATTTCTCTCTACAACTACATTCTATTGAGGGGTTTGGGGAGTAGATAATTGTCTTTAGATTCCATGCTCTTCATAGAAATATTTGAACTCCCGGGAGGTGAACTCACCACCTCTGTCTGACCTTAGGCTTTTAATCTTTAGACCTGTCTCATTCTCTACCATAGCTTTCAAACTTTTTAACTTCTCTAATGCTTCACATTTTTCCCTTAAGAAAGAAACCCGTATCATCCTAGAGTAATCATCAATAAGCGACATAAAGTACCTTTCTCCTTGTAGACTTCTAATTCTAGAGGGACCACACAGATCAGTATGCACCAGATCTAGTACTCCATTAGAATAATGTTGTTTTCTCTGAAAATAAACTCTAGTCTATTTTCCCATATAACATTCCTTGCATATTGTGTTATTAGGCTTCACTAGCTTAGGTATATCTCTTACTTCTTGAGTGGAGCTTACCTTTACAATGTTATCAAAATTCACATGACACAACCTTCTATTCCATAACCAACTTTCATCTACTTGAGCAATTAAACAAATTTCATTAGCGGAACATAGGTGAAAAATATTACCTCTTGTCTTTGTACCTGAAGCAATTACATTTCTAGAGCTTCCAAGTATCTTGCATCTTCCATATTTGAACTGAAGATCATAACCCTTGTCCACCATCTTTCCAACACTCAATAGGTTATGCTTCAAGCATTCAACATGAAGGACATCATCAATGTTATGCTTACCACCAAGACAAATAGATCCTCTACCCTGAATCACACCAACATTGTTATCTCTAAATATTACAACCCCACCGTCATATTTCTCTAGACTTACAAAATTTCTTTTGTCACTAGTCATATGATGTGAGCATCCGCTGTCAATAACCCACTCATCCTTTTCTTCAATTTGGGCTGTAAGAGGTTTCTCAACTTTAGTAGATTCACTAGCCACTGAACCATTTTCCTTGATAGCAATGAAAACCCATTCATCTTAATTTCCATTTTCTTTATCATATTCTTCATCAGTCACACCTTCTTCAGCATAATAACATTTCTTTTGAAATCTAGGTTTGTTAGGCTTAGATCTAGGAACTCTTTTAGGACACCTTGAAGTAAAATGACCTATTTTACTACAAGAGAAACATTTAATATGAAACTTTCCTTCATACTTACCTTGTCCTCTACCTTCTTTCTTCACAATCAGTGCTTCCAGCTCTTCTACCTCTCTTTCTTCATCTTCAAGCCATTTCATCTCTTCATCATACTTGAATGTCTTTCTAGAACTCTCTCCAAGACCATATCTTTCCTTGTTTCTTCTAGATATAGAGGCCTTAAATGAAAATTCAGTCTTGGAGGAAGAATCACCAAATTCACTTAACTCAAAGGAAGCAAGTTTACCAATCAACATACCTCTTGTCACATTTGTTACTATTCTGATCTCTTAAATAGCATGAGCCTTTTATTTGTAAGAGGGAGGCAGTGATCTAAGAACTTTAGCAACAATTTCTTGTTCATCCAAGGTACCACCAACACATCTAATACCCATCACAAGTTCATTTAGTATTTGCATAAAAGAACAATAAGTTTCATACTCGCCTTTCAAACTCTGTAGCTTAGCAACCTTCACAAGTCCATCTCCTTCATACAAAGTCTCTAGATTCTTCCAAATCTCATGAGATATCTTCAGATCCATCACATTTCTCATTTCTAAATCTATCAGAACACTCATCAAAGCTTCAATAGCCTTGATGTTAATCTCAGCCTCTTTAATCTCATTAGGAGTGGAAGGACCATTCTAAGGAATAACATATTTATTCTTTGTAATCTTCTAGAAGGGTTCACCAATACACCTAAAATGACACTCCATTCTATCTTTCCATGAAGAGTAGTTTTCTCAATCAAATCTAGGACTATCCTTCTTATACGATGCCATCTCAGATCACCTCAAGCTTTTAAACTTCTTCAAAGGAACCTGCTCTGATACCAATTGTTGGAAAAACAAGGATAAACAACTAAGAGGGGGGTGAATCAGTTGTCACAGAGTATTTAAAATTTTCAAACTTAACTTAACTTAATCTTAGATTTGATGAATAAACAATAAACCACAGAAAATCAACACAATAGAAACATAGAGAACACCAATATTTTTTACATGGAAACCCTGTTAGGGGAAAAAACATGGTGGATGTTAGTCCATAATATTATTCACTATTAAAATTATAATGAAGAATAATGGGAATGCACATGCATTCAGGCACACTGCTTAGAGATCACTACTCAAATACAAGAGGGCTCACTGCCCAAAGAAGACACACTATCTTACAACAATTCAAATTAGATTTGTGAGGTATGAACTGAGAAAGTAGCTTCTACAAAATATTTATTACAGTTCTAGTTAAGCACAAAAACACTCCTTCACACTTCGTTCAAACTTCTTCACACTCTAATCTACAATTGAATGATTAGATCACTATTCACACACTTTCTTTCTCTGCAACTTCTTTGCTACATAACATCACACAAACAACTGCTCTTATATATCTGCAACACAGAATTACATCAACAACTTCGTCAGCCAAAAAATATATAAAACATATACAATGTCGGCCCAAATTTACAATTAAATATTCAATGTGAATCAAACACCATTGACCACAACATAATGAAGACTTAAAAAAATATCCTCGAGTCTTCCAAACATTCAAATTTTAATCCCCAAGGATCTACAACACGTTACAACCACCATGTCAGCCAAAAACATGAAAACCTGAACACACAAGAGAAAAATCACCAACCACGAGCACACCAATCAATGCAAATGTGCAAAAAAGATAGAGCATGATCTAGAAATATCCACAAGAATCACAAATCATTAGAGAAGTATCCACAACAACTAAAATTACTAGAATCACATTAACTTCAATCAAAAACACTAACTGAAGCCATAGAAAAACTATCAGAACATAATTGTTCATAACACGATTAAATCTTCACATGGTCGTCTAAAACTTACAGTGGATAAACTAGATACACTCAACAATAAACCCTTTAGTCCACAATGATTGATCATCAACGTACTAAGCAAGAAACCTTCATGACCTTCACTATTCCAGTGTCAACCTATAACTCTTTCTTTAACAATTTTCTCACTATCTTCGACATATACAACCTACAATACATCAATGCTAATAGTGTTGACATCAATGACAACCACATATCAACAACACAACCACAACATCCAACATATGCAATATTTTTTGTATACTCCCATAATTTCTTGTATGAGTTGGCTTGAGAAACACATCATTGGAATGACTCCACACGAGTCTAATTTTTGAATGTCTTTTGTGCCATTGTGCTTACAATTGTATAGATATCTTCTTCACATGATGATCCATTTTTTAGCACTCCCTACGTTGCATTGGTTACATGTTCCCATATATTGGTAAATGCATACATAATCCTCTATTTAGTGCATACTTGTAGCTTACAATCCACTTGGGGGTTCATTTTCTTATCGTTCCTCTTCTATTGTGTGGCTAGGTTGAGCTCTTTCTTAGTGGTATGTTATGTGGCTGACATGCTACAAATGTATAGCCATTCTTCATACATTACTTTTGAAGGGATTGGATTCAATATCAGTGGAACAAAGGGTGGCTTTAGAAAATTGTGAATGGCTTGAGAGTCTTTTTTGTTGTCAATTCCTATTAAATTTTTTGGTTTCCATCTCCTTCCTATTTCAAATTCATAAGGAGAATGTGATTGTGATTCTACAAGAGAGAGAATACTCAAAAAAGGATATGTTGGACATTGATCCTTAGCCAAAAGTTGTAATCTTTAGCAAGGCAGACCCCCATTAACCTAGCATTATTTTTGTGTGGATTATATGTTGCTAATACTTGGAAAAAGGACAAAACCCTTTATCAATGAATGCAAATTCTTAATCAAAAGAATCAGACTATTGTTTTTGGCAAGTTTCTTGTTCACATACTAGTCTAGTGCTTGTTTATTTAATGCCAAGGTTTGCACCCACATAGCCAAATACAATGGAAAATAATTGTTATGAAGAAATGAGCCTGAGTCTCATTACATGTTTTGCTACACATATTTATTATAACAAGGGTCCCTATCACACTCTTGGCTTGTATAATAGCTATTGAATATAGGCTTGCTAGATTTTTTGCTAATTTCATTAGCTTATTGATGCAGGTAAAGAAAGCTAATGAATCTCATTCGTGAGTACCATACACCATTGCATAAATACATGGCTATGATGGACCTTTAAGTATTTCATTTTTTTTCTCCAAAATATTTTTGAGTGCTATCAATATCAATTAATTTGAGTAGTTTGTTATTCCAAATGATAATTTGTATAGTTGTAGAGTTGTATTTTATTAAATTTATTTTGATAATGAATAGATTGTGGGTTTATGGAATTGGATAGATGAAACCTATACTTTATTTTAGCGTTATTCTTTCTAATATTGCAATGATCTTGGTGTTGGAGTTTTAAGTGAATTTATTTCCCTTTTTTCCAATAGAATTGTTTTGTTGTATTATGTTAGTTTGTTTGGGTCTCCTTGTTGAAAACTCTAACAATAATAATTTATGTACAAAATCATTTGTGTAATTAATTTAAACTTACTTGCAACTTGACATGGATATATATGGGCAAGAGAGGAATGAAATATTGTTTTACAAGATCTTAGTTGACCATGTTGAAGAATTGCTTCCTATAGTATACACACCCACTATTGGTGAAGCTTGCCAAAAATTTGGAACAATTTTTTTGCATCCGCAGGGTCTTTACATAAGCTTGATAGAAAATTATGCAAATCTATGTCATCCTCAATTTCATTTCTTACTATTAGGATCATGTAGTTTCTATTATTACTAACTAGGATCATGTAGTTGTATGGTATGTGCATTCCATATCTAAAATTTTATTTTCTATTTTTTGTCAACTCTTATTTTTACAATTTTTCCCAAGGCACCTTTTTTTTTGTTTAAGGAATGCTTGTAAGGATTCTCTGAGTTGGAGCACCTAATTTTTCATCATCTATCATTTTATGGGTAGTAAATAATAGATTTCCTTATAACCTACTATCTACAACTCTATAGGCACTGACATGTTCCTCATTGAATCATATGTTGTCTTTGATAATAAACATATCATATACCAAAGGACCCTTACTTTATTGAATCCACAATAGAGGTGTGACCAAAGGAGGACTTATACATATTTTCTTAGAGATTATCTTGGAAAAATGGATGCAAAATTGTTTGCACATTGACCAAACAGTCATCCCAATGACTTGAAAATCTACCTTCCATCCTTGCAGCTCTCTTGCTATCACAGTAGAAAAGAAGGAAACATAATGTGGACAAACCTAATTACAATTATCATGCTCTCAAAATAAATATAAAGAACGATTACCTAATTACCAGTTTGGTGATTTTTTATGCCAATGTAAAGGTGCCAGGTACTTCACTAAGCCTGTTTTGAGTTCTAGATATTGCCAAGACTGCATGAGGCCACATAATGTTTGGAATATGGAATTTAAAACCATTTTCAAACCCTCAGTACCGGTCATAGCATGTTTCCTCATTAATGGAATCATAAGCCTTCAATTTCAAAAAAGAGGAAAACAAGAAGAGTTGTAGTCCACTTTTAATATATATATATATATATATATATATATCAAGAGGCTTCCATGTACACCTTTTCTAACATTGTTCATTTTTCATTTTGTTGTACATGCCTCTCATTTTTCATGAATTTGGATTTATTTGTAATTTGAAAGTTCTATGATTAAATTTGTACTTTCACTTCTACATTTCAAAGTTATGTGAATGTTTCGTATCTCCATGTTTCCTCTATCTTTGAGAATTTATTTTATAAAACTAAGACACTTGATTATTATTTTTTACTTTTTTTAAAACCTTTTTGTTTTTAGTACAAGGGTACTCTTAAAATTCTAGGCTCTTTATTAAGATTGTTGGTTTTATATTTCTCAATTGTTGTTTGATAGGCCAGTGGTAGAGAAGATTTATAGTTTTAAATATTAACACATTGAGAAAGAAACATGAATGAGTGAAAATCATATGATATGGTGAGTGTTCCATGTGATACATATTATGGCTTTGAGAGGGGATACTATTGAGTGCAATTCTACTAGATTTATTCTTTATGGTGTATATTGCTAAAACTGTCTAGCTTAATCATAATTTCTACATCCCTTCAAATCTTAGAAGCATGTTATTATTGGAAAGTTATTCTTAGAGGTTTAGAGTCAAGGCTTAGTTAGAAATCTCTTGTTTTCACCTTTTTATTCACCTTTCAAGACTAATCATGTTTTTTCAATATGGTAGTATTTTATCTTACCAACTATGATTCTGGTCTTGCAGAAACACATAAAATATTTGAACATGCTTTGTTGTCAAGAATGCAAGCATACAATACTTAATGTTGCAAATCCTATGCTATGCACATTCATTTTGGAAAGAAATTGAATGAATTATTGAAGGTGATCACTAAAGGTTTGGCCACTTAAAGGGTTGTGTGTTTCAGTATTGGAAGTGAGAAAGTGAAAGTTTGTTTGAGTCTACAATTAGGTATATTTGTATGTATCTACTAACCTACAATGAGATAACCATGACACTTGTGGAAAGTATCAAGTTGTCATAGATTGTGCAATATGTGAAGGATAAGTTGATGGTATGGGCTCCAATCTCAGGTGAAATACAAAGAAAATTGTTGTTGTTAATTAGAGGTGGAAGTTTGAGCTTGTTCATTTTTTGGGTTTATCTTTTGTGCTATTTTGTCTACTTGTCATTATTGACTAGTCTGTAGACTATGTATTATGTTCACAACATTTAACTTGGATTGAACTAGGATTAGGTTCAAATTTTGCATATTAGGGCAATTTGTGGGGACTTCTAGATGTTGTGAATATCGATTTTTCTATAGGCTATAGTATGATTTTGATACACTATTAAGTGTTCCTAATCAAATTTATAGATTTTCTTTCCCATGTAATTCTTGCATGTCCTAACTAGTGTGAAATGCCACACCAAATGGGAGGATTGCTTTGAATTTGTTTATACTTCAGTCCTGAATGTCAACTAGAGGTATATTCATTCATCTGTTATAAAATTGGATAATATTGTCTGGTCTCTTATTCACATATGAAAGACCTATCACTTCTTTATAGGATATAATTTAAAGGTAATTGAAATTGGCAAGGGATAGGTCCTTGATGTTTTGAACAATTGGCCTAAATAGAACATCATGGTCATTGTTGTCACTGATGGTGAATATATTTTGGGACATGGAGATCTTGGATGCCAGGTATATCTCACACAAAGAACTTGACTTTTCATGTGTTAATATTTCTACCATTTGGAATATAAAGGATGCATCTTGTAATTTCTTTAAATTCTCATTTTTCTTTTCTTTCCAACATGTTACATTTGTTTTCTCTATGTTATGACTACTTGAATTTGCAATTTTTCATCCCATATGTCTATTATGAATAATTATTCTAGGGAATGGGAATTCCTATTGGGAAATTTTCTCTATATATAACACTTGGGGGGTTCATCCTTTAGAGGTATTTAGCACTAGTAATAATAGATGTTATTTTGAAGTAGCTTTATGATTTTAGGAGTATTTTATGTTGAAGATGCAGTATGTGGAAGATGATCATAAACATATGTTCACTATACCAATACGAGAACCTCTTCCACCCCATTATTTTATTCGTGTTGTCTCTAAAAAATGGCTAGGATCATAGACTATTTTTCTAGTTTCATTTAGACATTTATCCTACCAAAAAAATATCCACCCACAACTAAATTGCTAGATTTGCAGCGACTTCATGTATCTTCCACAAATAGACCATATAGAACCAAGTTTCGTAGCATGCGAATGTAAAGATAAGTGTATACCAACCATGTGCATGCCTCCCTTGTATTTTGAAATATACCTAGGACAATTTCTACATTTAAATTATTTGCTAATTTTGAGATAAACTGGCTCTCAATTGGTAATTGTTGATTCATAAGGGACATATAATATTGCAACTCACTATGACCTATTAATATTATTCCTTCTCCATTGGAATCATATTGTGGCCTTCCATATATTGATATGCCAAAAAGGTCTCTATTGTTAGCATGGAAATCTCCAACATGGATCCTTTTTCAAAGGGATGATGAGGTGTATGATCCTTATTGGGATAGAGGTGCAACAAGTTTGTGTTAGGATCCCTGTTTAGCAATGGACATTGTTTCTACATGGCACAATCTAGTGTATTATAGCATAATAGTAGATCGAGCTACCAATCTCCTCAACCATCTATTGAAGGTTTCAATCTTGAGAGGATCAAACTGTGGCCATTGATGGAAAGTAGGAGGATAGGTGTGTATGATATGTGCATGTGGCATGTACTAGTGGGGTGTAGTTATGTTTGCACTTTGGTGAATAAAACCACTCAACACTTTAGCCATCCACCAATAGGCTATAATCACTAATCTTTGGGGTAATTGGATCTACGCTTTCAATGTTGATTGATGTTTAAGTAGAACCTATAGATATCAAGCATTTTTATCAAATGGTTTTTTGTGAAAGGTGTGATCTAATGAACTTTGGTGGATGTAGTTACTTTGATAAATCATACCACTCAACACTTTAGTATTCTACTGATTTGCTGATGTTTTTGATCTTCAAGGTGAATCAAAGGGTATATAGTTAAGTGCAAAAACATAAGTTTACATGACATGTCTTGGTTGGATTTTGAAGTCAAAGATGTTTAAGTAATTTTGGGCTGAAGAGAAGATATCCCTTGACCATTAATTGAGTGGGGTTAGATTTCATTATAAGGGATGATCAATTATCTTTTGCAAAATCATGTGGTGTCATCTGGTAGGTTTTGGTAGATTGGTCTACCTTCCACCCTGGTAGTTAAGCTATCCATTGATATCATTGATCATCAAAGCCAAAGAATCTCAATTGTTAATCTTGTCTTTTTTTTAGGAAATTAAGGTGGTGGATCCAAGTAATGAATAGGAAACATTTGAAGGACACTTGGCATAGTAAGATTAACTCTTATTGATCAAGGAGTTTTCTTGTAAGAGTATAGTTTCAAAGTTAGGCCATGATTTGGATGCCAAGTTGCTGCTTGGGAAGATGGTAGTTGAGAGTTGATTTTTTCCCATAGTGTTCGTGGAAACTAAGGAGATTGACTTTATAAGTTATGGGTTGCATTCTAGCCAATTAATTGGCATTAGAAATCAACAATTTAGATCTCCCCATGGATTATGCGTTTGCATTTGAGGAAGATTAAATTCCCTTGTTATACATAAAATCTGATCCTAAGGAATTTCTTGTAGTGCATGAGGTGTGGGATCATGATAATTGAGCCCTCCAAGCATTGAATTTATCCTTTGAGATGCAATGTGGCAATCAGAACATACTTGCAGGTTCTTAACAACTCTAATAGTTGTACCAAGGGCCATGTTTAACAATCCAAATGCAATTGCTAACTTTTCACTATGGTGGTAGGTAAATGATTCTTTATACCCTACTACCTTCATTTTCCAAGCCAGTTTCTCCTACTTTGCATAGCTTTGCCATGTTTGTGGATGTGGTCTGTCTCCTAAAAAAAAAACTGTACTGGTTTATGACCTTCAATCCAACTATATCCAGGTATCTTTTTAATTCCTCTATCTTTCATCAATCTCTTTATTATTTGAACCTCGTATAGATGTTTTAGAGAAGAACATAAGTTGCAACATTTTTTGGATCCAACTAAAAAATCAGTGTTGCTGGAAATACTCAGCCTATATTCATATATGATCCACATGTACCAAAGATTTAACTAGCATCTTAGTAATAATGTTTAGGGTGTCCTCAAGATAGCTAGCATGGGCATGAAGGTCAACCATGCACACCTAATGATCAAATATATATGTAAATTGTAATGCAATAAGGATTATCGGATGATCAGTGAAACTAATGCTTCACTCCCGCCAATAGTCAATTTTCTCCATGATATAATTTGTTGGGCCATCAATGGGATGAGGTCTCCTATTCTTGTGATGTTCCAATGGTGATTTCGTCTGTGGAGTTTGTGCCTATCATCGGGACTTGGGTGGTGGTTCCAATGATGGGCCGATGTTCGTGTGTGCTCAATATAGCTACATTATACATGACAAAAAAATATGCCAACTTTCCAAACCCAAGAAGAAATGACACTTCAAAATGCACTATGCAAAAGTGAAATAATTATTTTAATGGATAATACATATACCCATCCATGCCAAGACTCTTAACTATATATGTTTTCAAAAGATTCATTTAGAAATATATCTTTTCTCATAAGCTCATCCATTATGCAAATGTTAAGTTCCAAATTATGTACATGCTTGGACTGTACCTAGCATTTGATAATTTATTACAACAATAAAATTCATGATACCATAAGATAGACTTGATATTAGTAGCTATATGATGACCCAAGGTAGTGAAAAGTATGAGCACAACACACTTCATAAAAGATGAACAAGAATATTAATGAGCAACTCAAACCAAGTTCCTCCACACTCCACATAGTTAATAAAACTTGAGTTTGTGAGCTTGATTTAGTTTGATTATTCTATAAAATTGGTTCCATGAACCACTATAGTTTTCAACGTAGAGACAATCATTAACAAGTGGGTTTGCTAAATATTTTATAGATGAACTATGTGAACACTTTAGAATCTTTTTCCCTATGTACGAGTGAGCTATCTCACACATCATCATAGAAAATAAGTTTGGTAATAATAATAGATCGTTGTAAGGTTTTAGATGAATAAAAAAAATTAAGTTTGTTAAGAGGTTTATGGAGTATTAAAACTAAATTGAGATTATTAATTGAGATGCTCACATATAAGGCTAATTAATTTGTTACAAGCATTAAATTGTATAGAAATTTACAAACATGGTGGGTACTGAGATTACTTATTTTTTAAACATATGTCAACAAATTAATCCATTCAATTTTCATCTTCAATGGTCAAAAGTAAAACCATCAAATAAAAATAAAAAAATTGAGTAAAACATTATATTAATGATCAAATAAGTGATTAGTATTACATCAAACCTGTTACTGTTAAAATTATCTAGTTTGTAAGTTTTCCTTTTTATATTTATTTTTTGGTAAAATCATTCCCTTTGTTGTCTGCTTTTTCCTAGGATTTAAAGGCCCAAATTATGTACATCTACTTTCTTCCTCTCTTTGAAATGAGACTTAATGGAAATAACATTTTGCTAAATCCTGACAGATATCTATTTACTATTTTTACTTGCCTACTCGTTGGAGGGAAATAACTTATACTTTTGAGTCAATAGGGTACTACCAAGTTCAATGAGTTCTTTCTAAAAGTTCTAAAAAAATTTAAATCTTGGTCTCTCACCTGTATATAGCTGACATATATTGCATGGTGAATTGGGAGGAGTAATCTGTGAAACCTATAGATTTGTTTTTTAAAATATACCTAGTCAACCTATCAACTACAAAATACATGAGATCCACCATTGTTTAGAAATTGATTTTCCAAGTATGAGCCTTTTCTAGGTTTTCCAGAGTGCTTCATTAATTCAAATATTTTGAGAGGTTCCTTACAAAATCCATTTTGCGCACATTTTGTAATCAATCATTTCATCCATGAGATGACATCTCTTTGAGGCATTCTGCCGAATAGTTCAGGTGTTTTGTCTATGATTCTACATCTTGCATATATGTCTACTAGAGCATATCCAAATATAACATCTGAAAAAAATTCCCCTACCATTATGCTTTGGTGCATATTCATACTTGTCCCAAAGCTCCCATTTTGGCATAGGTAGGGAGGACTCTAACAAAAAAAATGGCTTTATACCTACCAATTGCATTCATTTGAAAGTTTCAAAAGCGTTTTCAACAATTTTTTTTTACAAAACTTGCAATCATTGCATTCCATGAGATGAAATCTCTTTGAGGCATTCTATCAAACAGTTCACATGTCTTGCCTATGCTTCCATATTTTGCATGCATATCTACTAGAGCATTTCCAACAATAATATCTGACATAAATCCGCCTTCTGTTATGCTTTGATGGATGTACATACCCTGTCCAAAGCTCCCATTTTATTACAAGCAGGGAGTATGCTAGCAAAGGTTGTGGAATTTGGATTTACACCTAACCTATTACACTATGGTCTTGTAAGATATGTGTTTCAACAATATTTGGTATGACAATTTGGGTCCCTCTATTATCAAAGCATATATTATATATGTATGCCTAGGTTTGTGTCTATTAAGTTAAATAAAATGCTTATAAAATGCTTGTTCAAAGGTTATGTATGTATTACACTTGTGCCTTTTACTTTAGCAAAAGGATTGGTTAGTTTATACTTTATTCATTTGTATTGTTTGATAGTTTTTCACTACATATAGTTTTGGTATACAAACATGTCTTTAGACTATCAAAAAATTGATTGAACAAGTTGTTAATTTACTTAGCTTATGCTTGGTTTTGATTCGTTGAGTTGTTGATTATGATTATTGATGTTGTGTGTTTTGAATGTCAATTGGTTTCAAAGACACCCAAATTGGAATGACGAGGTAATGAGCTTGATTGCTGAGCTGATTAAGTTGTTCTCATCTCAATTGATGTTTTCATCTAGGTTTTGAAGCTTGAGGAATTTGGAGTAAATGAATCAAATGCTAAAAATATATGCTATTTGTGAGATTTAAATGATGCAACCAAACTTGTGAATGTTATGGCCTCATGCACTAGTGCTGAGGTTGTTGTAATTGGTGGTGGATACATAGGCATGGAATGTGTTGCAGCATTAGTTACCAATAAAATACACCTGACAATGGTGTTTCCAAAGGAACACTTAATTAAGCTTTCTTTCTTTGCTATCTGTAGACACATAAAGTTGTCCTAGGCTTGCAACTCTTAGATTATTCAACATTGCCCCTTTCATTCTTAATAATTAAATAATTTTTAATTATTTGATTATTTTCTAAAGTCATAATTCTTCTATTAATTAAATAATTTTAATTATTTAATTAATTCATTTTTATCTTTATTCTCCCTTGATTAATTAAATAAATTTTATTTATTTAATTACGTCACTAATTAAGTCCCCTTCTTTCTAAAATTAAATAGATTCTTATTTATTTAATTTTTATCGACTATCCACTATAATTAAATAATTATTTTAATTATTTAATTATTCGTTGGCCTCTTCCACTATAATTAAATAAATTTGGTCCACTCTCTTGAATTTTGAATTAAATCATTATTTAATTCAAAATGATTCCTTTTGTCACATTCCTCCATAATTAAATAATATCTTTATTATTTAATTATTTACTGGTCACCTGGAGTAAATAAATTTTATTGTTTAATGTCTCCAGCAACCTCTTTGTCCGTGCCAGTCTTATCTTCTAATTTAATTCTTGACTTTTGACTTCTCATTTAATTTCGACCCTTGATTGAATTATCTTATAATTCAATCTTGGCCCTTCATCCTTATCATTTTCCCTAATTTTGACCTAACCCTAATGCACGTAGCATCATTCAATCTTGATCATTGATCCTAGGGTTTTTATCATCTTCTCAT
Organism: Sequoia sempervirens; assembly: GCA_007258455.2. Taxonomy (NCBI): domain Eukaryota; kingdom Viridiplantae; phylum Streptophyta; class Pinopsida; order Cupressales; family Cupressaceae; genus Sequoia; species Sequoia sempervirens. The sequence continues at coordinate 91,417,272 of VDFB02193867.1, forward strand.
CCTGGCCACACATTCAAAATTGCAGTTTTTATAAAAGGGCAATTTTGTTCTTATTTGGGATATCTACATCTCTCAATCTCTCAGCTCACTTGACTTCTTGCACTCTTAGTCTCTCATGTTTAGATTTCAATTTATGCTACTAGTCTTACAGTCATAGTCACTTACAGTCATAGGCATTTTAGTCCATTGTAGGGACATTTTATTTTCTGCAAATCCTTCAACACTTGCATAGGGCTTAGTCATTTGTCATAGTTGCTCATACAAATCTGAGGGCATTTTTATTTACTACAAGCTAGGAGGTGTAACAAAGGTCAATCATGGAAGGTGGAGACATAGGGTAACACTATCCCTTTTGTCTTCACATCTCTTCCTTTGTGCTTTGTTATTTTCATAGGAATTTTAATTGTTATTGTGCTAACCCACTCAATAATAATTTAGGATTTTCCCTTGATTACACTATCCATCTTGTATATACTTAGTTTCATATTTCTCCATTTTATATGCATGTAACAATGGTATTTCTAGAGAAACACTAAAGAAAGCTTTCTTTCATATCAAACTTGTATATACATAGTTTTATTTTTCTTCTTCACATTATTGTAAAATACCACATGTTGATGATTCTTGACAATAACAAAGTATTTATCATTATTTATGATTCCCATTTTTAATGCATGTTGATTCACTATTCATCACTACATTTGGGTTTATAACATAATGCAATGATGGTGATAGAATAATGCTTACAATTATTTTGTTTTTAATAAATATTGGAGATTCACCTTCTTTAGGGCCATGATTTTAGTGGCCCGGTTATTTACATCAAAGTTAGTAACTTTCTACGAGGACTACTATAGGAGTAAAGGTGTCTAGTTCATTAAGGGAATTGTAATGTCATCTTTTGAAATGGATTCAGAAGGTAAGGTAAGAAATTTGATTATTATCACCACATTTTAGATTCATTTTATTAGTTGTAAGTGCCAATATAATAGGGAAAAAAAGGTCACACTTGGGTATGTGCAAGATCATGATGGGCCAAAAAGTGGCAATATGATGGGTATGTGGCTGACGACTATTTTTTTACCCAAAATTGATGAAACGAAAAGGGTTTTTAAAAGAGATTCTCAGCTTTCCACCGATATAAATTATGCTTTAGGGTAAGTGCACCAAGATGGTTCCCAAAAAGGGGGCTTAAATGGCCACTTTTTTTCTAAAATCAGGAAATGCTAGCCTTGGACTTGAAATTGAGGATAGTTACACTCAAAATTTTGAGATGGAACAAAAACAAGGATCAAAGTACTCTAAGTCTACTTTCTAAACTACTAATTTATTTTGAAAATGGTTGAGATTAAGGGGTTCAAAAGAGGGATGTACACAAATTGGTGTTGTTTTTGTCAGAAAAACATAACATAGCAACTCTTGTACGACCTAAGCACGCTGAACTTTTTTGTAGTATTTTTAAAATCACTACAGTCAGAAGTTATCTAACAACATCTAGTTGATGCATAATTTTTTTGATAATTTTTTAATGAATATTTGATTTTTTACTAATTTTCTAAGTGGGCACTTCTTGAAAAGCGGAATTTTGGCCGTGCTCCCCCTAAATTTTTTTGAAAATAATTGATTTTTTTTTCTTTTTTTCTTAAAATTTGTAGAATGGAGTCTAGTTTCCAAAAATTTAATTTATTTGAAATTTTGATGAATGATTAATTTATAACAAAAAAAAATCAAACACTACTTTTTGGAGAAAAAAAGACATACAAACAAAATAAATTATGGATGAAAGGCTTAACATTGTCAAAAAGTGAAAAAAATTACATCGTTGGATAGCTAAGAGAGAACCTAACATTACCCATGTTTTTTATTTTGTCGATATTGAACTAGATGCAATCTTGATGGTAAGCACAAACCTGATTATGTGAAAAATTGTAGAATTGGCAAAAACATGTCTCTGGCCTTGTTGGGAATTCCCTCCAAGCCTTTGGGTTGGTATTCAAAGGCAAATAATTTCACTTTTTTCTTTGTTTTTAACGCAAAATAATGTGAGTGCATTATAACACGAGCGCGTTATAACGCAAGCACGTTATAATGCAAGCGCATTTTGTAATTTTTTTTTTAAAAGTAGCTAGAAAATTGGTACCCAACTTCGTACACCCGCCCTTTACTTTGAATTTAATAAGTAATTATTATTCATTTTCTATTCAAATTATGACCAAAGTCCTGATTGATAGGCTAATTGTAAAACATCTATAGCTTTCAAATGGTATCACATTTTTTGAATCCAAAACATTTGTCACATGTTTCACATAATTTAGGATTAAAAAAAGAAAAAATGAATTTCATGAAGTTTTGACCAAGTTAAGGTGGTCAGACATATGAGTTTTATATTTTTTTAAAAATTGTAATAAAAAATTCATAATTAATTATTTACTTGGAAACAAAATACAAAAAAATATGCATCACATTGGGGCATGTGTCCTCTACTTATATCTAAAATCTTATAAAAAATATTATCATTTTATTATGGTTAGGGTGGTCAGACAGACACCTACTTCTTATTTTTTCCTGAAATTTAAGTACCATTGCATTCAAATTTCAAATTTTCACCAAATAGATTTTTTTTGTTTTAAACATACCTAGTAGTTTAGAAACTACATTCAATTTGCTATAGATTCTATTCTTACACATTTTTGAAATAATATTGATAACTTATTCAAATTTTTATGTTAAGTTGCCTAACTCTGATTTTTCTAATTTTTTTGCCACTTAAGGGCCTATTTTTTCCACGATGATCCTGCACATACCCACTTGTAATTTTTAGTTTTGAACTGACTTATTCATTTGTTGCACATAAAAAATGTCTTGTGCAAACATAGCTAGTATCAATCTAATAGTCGTTTACTTTGAAAAGCTCCAGGAATAAATACATTTATAACTTGAATATAGATTTTAATCTGACTGTATTATGTTCTAACATGGAGAACATTTCGGAACCTATGATAGTGAAAGATGGTAAGAGCCATTGCATTGTATTAGAACATAATTGCAGGTTCATTTACTTTTTCATATATAACTTCAAGTTGTGTTTTAAACTAGCAATCTATAATGTCACCATATTTACCCAAGGGAATTTGCTAAGTAGTTTGATTGAATTTTGAATTCTTTCTTTAGTTCTTTTAAATAAATGTTTAGAAATTCATTTTCCAAGTCTAAGCCTTTTCTAGTTTTTCTATAGTGCTTCATTAATTCAAATATTTTGAGAGATTCCTTGCAAAATCCATTTTGTGAACATTCTGCAATCAATCATTTCATTCCATGAAATGCCATCTCTTTGAGGCATTTTTTCAAACAATTCAAGTGTTTCTTTTATGGTTCCACATCTTGCATATATGTCTACTAGAGCATATCCAACTATAACATATGACAAAGATTCCCCTACCATTATGCTTTGGTGCATGTTCATAGCCTGTCCCAAAGCTCCCATTTTGGCATAGGCAGGGAGGACTCTGGCAAAAAAATGGATTTATACTTGCCAATTGCATTTGTTTGAAAGTTTTGAAAGCCTTTTTAACATTTTTTTTTTTTAAACCTACAATCATTGCATTCCATGAGATGACATATCTTTGAGGCATTCTGTCAAATAGTTCATGTGCCTTTCCTGTGCCTCCACATTTTGCATGCATATCTACTAGAGCATTTTTAACCATAATATTTGACAGAAATCCACCTTTTGTTATGCTTTGATGTTTTTACATACCCTGTCCAAAGCTCCCATTTTATTACAAGTAGGGAGTATGCTGGAAAAGGTTGTGAAATCTGGTTATATGTGTACCAATTACATTTTCTTGAAAGTTTCTAAAGCCTTTTCAACAAATCTATTTTGTGCATATCTTGCAATATTGCAATCCATAGACCATATGTCTTATAGGGATAATTGTTAGCAAGATAGACTGCAAATATACTTTGGTTTTTTCATTGATGGCAACCCTAGTCAGTGATTGGATCTACACATTATCATCTACTTCTACTGGCAGACAAATTGAGGATAGTCAGGAAGAATAGAGCATCTGGCAGTTTTGTGTTCTTCAATTCTCATGTAGATTTTCTATTGTTATTTAGAGTTATGGATCTTATGGGAGGTTAATCAATGTATTTCTTGTGTTGTCCAAAATTTTCAATGCCTCCTATCAAGTTGTATGCAAGTTTGCAGGTTTGGTTGAATATCTTTTTGTTCATCAATATTTTGTGGCCAACCCAGATGATTTTAAGTGTCGCGGATATTTAAGGAGTGTCTACTCAATTGTTTTTTGTTTGATCATCTTGATTAGGGTCTGAGCTAAGTTATGACCAATTGTTGTGGGTGCGCATTGAATATTATTCATGATTTGAGCCAAAAGTTGTAAATATTCTTAAGTATTATTGAAGCTGACAGGTTGCGATTAAATTATTAGTCGTGGATATATAAATGTTAATTATATCATTTTGTGTATGTAGAAGGTGTGTCGATGCGAGTTGCAAATATCAGAAGAGTGATTAGTTAATTTATGCATAGTTTCACTTGTGCATTAAATATTTTGCTATGTGAGTTAGAGCAAAGCAGAGCATAAGTACATAAATAGTCAGAAGAATAGAAGATTGACTACTAAGCCTAACTAGAACTGTAATCAAGCATTTGTAGATGCTATTCTCTTAGTTCATTCTCTCAGATCTAATCCAAATCTTTGTAAGGCAGTGTGCCTTTCTATTTTGAGAAGTGAGCTCTAGGCAGTGAGCCTAAATGCAAGTGCATTCTCTTTTTGTAAACTTCTTTTTGAGTATACTCAAATCATATTGTGGATTGGCCATCCACCATGGTTTTTCCCCTGACAGGGTTTCCATGTAAAAAATCCTTGTGTTATGGTGTTGTGGTTTTTTTCTTTATGTTTCTACATATTTCTTTTGGTTGAATTTTTTAAGTGGCTTAAAGATCAAAACAAATCTAATTTTTGCACAACACTGATTCACCCCCCCTCTCAGTGTTGCTTGTTTCCAACAATTGGTATCAGAGCTAGTTCCTCAAAATAAGTCTAACAACTTGAGGAGATCTTGGAAAGTGTTTTCAATGGATACAAGCAGTCTTCAAGAACAAATTTTGGTAGCCCTAGATGATCTTGACTAGTCAAAATCTGAGAACCGGGAACTGTAGGAAAATATTGAGAATGGAGAGAAGGGTATGTGTAGGATCATGATGGGCCAAAAAGTGGCGATATGATGGGTATGTGTAGGGTATGTGGCTGACGACTTTATTTTAACAAAATTTGATGAAATGAAAAGGGTTTTTAAAGGCGATTCTTAGCTTTCCACCAATATAAATTATGATTTACTTTGAATTTAATAAATAATTATTATTCATTTTCTATTTGAATTATGACTAAAGTCTTGATCGATAGGTTGATTGAAAAACATCTATAGATTTCAAATGGTATCACAATTTTTGAATTTGAAACATGTGTCACATTCTATGCTTCACATACTATAGGATTAAACAAAGAGAATTGAATTTCATGAAGTTTTGACCAAGTTAAGGTGGTTAGACATACAAGTTTTTATATTTTTTAAAATTTGTAATAAAAAAAAAAAATTAATTATTTACTTGGAAAAAATTACAAAAAAATATGCATCACATTGGGACATGAGTCCTCTACTTATATCTAAAATCTTATAAAAAATAATTATCATTTTGTTTTGATTAGGGTGGTCAGAAAAACACCTCCTTATTTTTTCCCGACATTTAAGTACTACTGCAATGAAATTTCAAATTTTCACCAAATAGATTTTATTTTTTTTAAATAAACCTAGTAGTTTAGAAACTATATTCAATTTGCTACAGATTCTATTATTACATATTTTTGAAATAATATAAATAACCTATTCAAATTTTTATGTCAAGTTTCCTAACTCTGATTTTTCTAAAAAAATTTCCACTTAAGGGCCTATTTTTTCCATGATGATCTTGCACATACCCAGAAATTCATTCAGTCATTGAAAGAAAAAATCAATGAATTAAGGGAGAAAAGAAAGGAATTATGTGATCAACTTAAGCAAAAGAATAGAAGCATGGAAGATGAGCAACTGAGTCATGCCTTGAATGAGAAAATAGAAGAATGTGAAAAGTTTTCCAAAGAAAATGCTGTCCTAAAGCATGAGATGGAATTCATGATGATGAAAATTACCAAGGAAATTAAAGATAGAAAGAAAAATGAAGAAAAGCTTGCTCAATATTTGAAAGAAAAATCTGAACAATGCAGTAGAGGTGACAATGAATTGGAACAATCTAAAAACAATGAGGAAATGCTTGAAAAACAACTTGATGATCTCATAAATGAACTTACTAGTGCAAATGAGTACAAAGAGAAATTAAAAGAAAGCTCATCCAAGCTTGATGATTTGATTAAAGGTCATAGGACCGATGGTGATAAGCACAGTATTGGTTATGAAGAAGGAGAAAGTTTCATATTTGGACAAAGGAATTCCGGACAAGGGAGATTCAGGCAAGGAAATCAAATGAGTGGAGCTAGAAGGAATCTGATAAGACAACCAAATGCTCAAAGATTCAATGGTTACTATTTTTCTTGCAATAAATTTGTTCATATGGATTCTCAATGTAGAAGTAGGATGAATCCAAGAGGAGCATCATTCTCAGGTCAATTCTTTAATTATAATAAGTTTTGTCATAAGTCAAGTGAATGAAAAATTATGATGAACAACTTTCATAGAGATGTCAGATGCTATGTATGCAATAGATTTTGGTATATTGCTAACCAATGTAGACTAAGGAAAAAATCAGTGGAAGAGTAGGTCTAGACAGAGAAATGTTGTGTGTTACAACTGCAACAAATTTGGCCACACTACTAGATTTTGTTGGAGTAGAAGAGGTCCGATAAAGCAAAACATGGAGCAGGATGTTAAGGGAAAAGGAAAATTCACTATAGATGTAATTAGGAGGAAAATGCAAAAGAAATGGGTGAAGAAGGATCCCTCTGTTGAAGGAAATGCACTTGCACAAGAATATGCTTCTAGTAATTCCTCCGGGAATTAGTTTTAGGCCTTTGGCCTAGGGGAGCTATCAAGAAAATATCTTAACCCCCTGTCGATAACTACAGAGTCTGGATAAGTCCATTGAGTGCATAAATTTCATTCAAAATGTTGTGCAACCAATTGGAGATAGTATCATAGAGTATTGGAGATCTATAGAATAATTATCTATCTCAGTGCATGGAAATAGGGTAACCAGATGAATTAGGGTAAAAGCATTAATTGCGACAAAAAGGGTTGGTTGTGCAGACAATAAAAGGTTATTTTTATCCTTCATTTCTCACTTTGCATTTTGGAGAAAAGAAGTTTGGAGAGCCCTAGAGTGAATTTTTCTAAGTTGTGGTGAGATTCAAGTGTGAAGAAGATTCAATGATCAAAGCTTTGATCCAATGAAAAGGTATTTATTGAAAAACTAGTGAATTTGTGAATTTGTAAAAATGGTCATTCCATTGGTAGTTGAGGTTAAGGATAGACCCCGTCCAAAGTTCAAGTGGCATCCTTATAAGTCTATTGAGAGTGAGCCCCTAGGTGCATTTTCATTTTTACCGTATGAAATCTTTCACATTGAAGATATTAGGGCTTATATACATGCCAATATTGAAGAGTTAGGAAGCTCTCAAATGCTGAATTTGTATTCGAACCATATAATTGGAGAGGACTTCTTTGTTAAGCCAAAATACAAAACCATAAAAGTAAATAAGTTTATACAATTTGTGAAATTTCCCATATTTGAGGAAAGTGAATGGGTACGATATATTTTGAGCAGAGTTCATGCCAAGTTCATGTGGTTGAATATACCTTTCAAGAATACAAAAGAGGCTATAAGCACTATCACAGGTCTAAATTTTTTCGATGGTCTACCAATCTTGAAATTTGTAAAGAATCAAATGGTTATTGATGCAACAGGTGTACAATGGTATAGAAGGGGAATGACAATCAAAGATATTGCTAAAGTGGATGTGAAATTTGCATTGATGGTTATTGGGCACAAGATCTACCACTCTAGTTGAGATAATTTAGTATCAGGTACGGCCATTTATGCAGCCTATTAGATGGTAAAAAAATGTCAATTATGACTTGTGTGAGCTACTCAGAAGTCAGCTGATGGAGAATCTGGGTAAGATTAAGAAGGACAAAAAGAAATCTTTTAACTATGGTAATTTGCTGTTGTGTTCTTTTATTTCATGTGTGAGGTTCAGGGTGTTGGGAAAGTTCATTGGAAAAGTAATCAACCTGTAGTTGTGCAAATAAGAGATATTTTTTGGAAGTAATGATCATTAGACCTAAAATACTACCCTCTAGAGGTACTTCAAAAAAATTTAGAATATGATGCATGCTAGAGAAAGAATACCTATCTCAATTGTAGAGAAGTACAAAAATTTAATTTGTTTCATGGTAGATATTGATTAATTCCATATGGAAGTTGTTGACCCTTAGATAATATGGGTTATTCCTATGGGATATGAAGTAGAGGAGAACATTTTGAGAGTGTATGCGGAACATTTGTTAAGCATGCCTCTGGATCTGACAGAAGAAAGGTTTGGATCTTATGCAGAAAAGAGCATGCAAGTCCATGATCAATTACAGAAGCCAAAGATAGTTAGAAGAGTAAGGAAAGAAGTAGAAGTGTTTGCAGAAAACATGGGAATACCCATAAAAAAATTGAAAGAAGCCAAAAGAAAGATAGATGAAGCTCAAGTGGGAAAAGAGTCGACAAGAACTGAATTTTCTAGTCTCGTAGGATCCTCTACCTATACTATATCAACAAGGAGTTCCCCATCCGCTCCTGCAACCAACCCAATTCCTATGCAAACCAAAGACAAGGGTTTTGGTAAAAGGAAGAAGAACAAGAGCCCAAGAACATATGAAGTCATCTTAGAAAGTGAGGAGACTGAGTCAGATGAAGTTGTGAAATAAATGAAGACGAAATCTTCTAGTGAGGAAGAAAAGGAAAAGAAGAAGGAAAAAATTGACATACCAGGTATGACAGTTCAAGAAGTTGAGAATTTTGTTGTCAAGGATAGAAATATCGAGCCCCTCTGCAAATGGTATGAAATGTTTGATGAATCAGGTCAAAGAATTCTTGAAGAGGCTACAATAAAACATCTGAATATTTTCAACAAAGTTCTTGTTGAAATTATGTCTGGTTTACCTAGGAGTCTATATGATGTTTTGGAGGCAAGAAGAGTAACTACTAGAACAAAATAAGAACATATGAGAAAGATAATTCTTGTAGACTTATGTCCGGAAATGTGTATTGAGGAGATGAATTCACTCCTAGGGTATGTGCAGGATCATGATGGGCCAAAAAGTGGCAATATGATGGGTATGTGGCTGATGACCTTTTTTTTACCCAAAATTAATGAAACGAAAAGGGTTTTTAAAGGAGATTCTAAGCTTTCTACCAATATAAATTATTCTTTACTTTGTATTTAATAAGTAATTATTATTCATTTTCTATTCAAATTGAGATTAAAGTCCTAATCAATAGACTGATTGAAAAAAATCTATAGCTTTCAAACAATATCACATTTTTTTAATCCAAAATATGTGTCACATTCTATGCTTTGTATACTATAGGATTAAAAAAAGAAAAATTGAATTTCATAAAGTTTTGACCAAGTTAGGGTGGTCAGACATACATGTTTTTTATATTTTTTAAAATTTGTAATAAAAAATTCAAAATTAATTATTTACTTGGAAAAAAAATTAAAAAAATTATGCATCTCATTGGGACATGAGTCCTTTGCTTATATCTAAAATCTTATAAAAAAATATTATCATTTTATTGTGGTTAGGGTGGTCAAACATACACCTACTTCTTATTTTTTCCCTGAAATTTAAGTACTACTGCATTGAAATTTTAAATTTTCACCAATTAGATTTCTTTTTTTAAACAAACCTAGTAGTTTAGAAACTAAATTCAGTTTGTTACAGATTCTATTCTTACATATTTTTTAAATAATATAGATAACTTATTCAAATTTTTACGTCAAGTTGCCTGACTCGGATTTTTCTAATTTTTTTGCCACTTAAGGGCCTGTTTTTTCAATGATGATCTTCCAGACACCCCCTAGAAAAATCTAAGAAGGAATTCAAAAGAAAAACAAGGGTGAACAAACTTATGATTGGTGAAACTGATGTTGTTGTTGAGGAAACCAGGAAAATCCTAGAAGCATTTTTTTCTAGGAACAAGATCAATTTTGAGGAAGTGAATGCTAAAGAAGTTGTAATTGATCCGGTATATGAAGAGGTGAATGTAAATGAGGAGAATGTGAATGTATCTGATCCTCCATAATTTGAGGATATTCCTAATATGAATAATATAGAAGTACCTATGGAGACCGAAGCTTCTAAGGTTGTATTAGTTGAAGAAAAGGAGATGCCCAATGAAGAAGTTGAAGCTCCTAAAGGTAATCGAGAAACAGTCACTGGAGGACCAGAAGTTGAAGGAGAAAAAGTTCAAGATAAGGATGTTATAGTGGAAGCAAGAGACACCACCAAGGAAGTAAAGGAGTCTCTAGTGAATCAACATGAATAATTTGATCCTGAATTGGTTGAAGGCCCAATCAATCTATCCACCTTTTCCCCACTTCAGATAATGAAGGTTGCATGAATTGCACAAGCTAAAGCCAGCGAGAATATTCTTAAGTCCCACATGGATGATAGTGAATTATTAAGTCTTGCATCTAGAGTTCTGGAGAAAATTATGCCAACTCATGTTAAGGATCCATCCAGTTCCTCTTATGGTGAACTGAAGAAACTCATAAATTCTGCAAGTACTCATTTTGAATCTCTTGAAAAATTAGCCATGGATAAAGTGCAGAAAGAGTTTAATGGAAAATGATTTAGTTGGTTAAAGGAGGTGATTAGAAAAGATAAAACTATGTTAGCCACCTATATGAAGAATATTCAAGGTTCTATGCCTAAAGGTGGAAATGCTTATAAGTCATGTTTGGTTTTGTCCAAGTTTACTGAAGATAGTGAGAAGAAGGTGAAGGATCTTGAAAAGCAATTGGCTACCATGTTTTATTCTTTTGATCCATTAGCTGGTGATGTTGGTAAGCAAGAAGGTCAAGTAATATCTCTACTTGACAAAATAAGGTGCTTGAAGCATGAAAATGATAGGATTGTAGAGAGAGCATGTGAAATCAGAGGACTAATTGGTCCAAAGATTGAATTAATGGTGAGTGCATTAAACGAAGCCAAAGATGCTATGGTAGTTAGTGACCTAATGAATCTTGAGTTTATTGAAGCTCAATCTTATTTATTCTGTGGTCACATAACAATTTTGGAGAGTTTAAAAATGGTTTGGGATACAAATTTGAGCGTGTCAAAGAGAGATTTTACAAATATTTTTCAATTTGTGTAAGTTACTAGATGATGCTTATACAGTTTGAAATTTTTTCATCTTTTTGGTTCCCCAATTTTTCCATTGATGTCAAAACGGGAGAGTTGTACAATGAAAAATATATAGGCATCTTAGGGGGAGTTGCATTTCTAAGCTAATATTGAAGATTCTTTTTGAAATTTTGATGTGCCAGTGTAATTCATGTTGGTATTGATCCAACACTTAGTCAATTTTCACTAAGTGTTGCCATCAATGCCAAAGGGGGAAATTGTTGGCAAGAGACACTATAAATATACTTTAGTATTGTCATTGATGGAAACCCTAGTCAGTGATTGGATCTGCATGCATTATTTACTTCCACCAACAGATAGATTGAAGATAGTCAAGAAAAATAGAGCATCCGACAAGTTTGTGTTCTTTGATTCTCGTGTAGATTTTCTGTTGTTATTTTGAGTTGTGGATCTTATGGGAGGTTAATCAATGTATTTATTGTGTTGTCTGAAATTCTCAGTACCTCGTATCAAGTTCTATGCAAGTTTGGAGTTCCAATTGAATATCTTTCTATTAATCAGTATTTTGTGGTCGACCAAGATGATTTTAAGTGTCATGGATATTTGAGGAGTGTCTACTCAAATGTTTTTGTGTTTGATCATCTTTGTTTGGGTCCGAGCTAAGTTATGAATGACCGTTGTGGGTACGCATTGAATATTATTCATGATTTGAGCTAACAGTTGTAAATATTCTTAAGTTTTATTGAAGCTAACAAGTTGTGATTAAATTCTTAGTCACAAATATATATAATTGTTCAATTATATCATTTTGTGTATGTAGAAGGTGTGTCGATGCAATTTGTGGATATCAAAAGGGTGATTAAGTGATTTATGCATAGGTTAACTTGTGCATTAAATATTTTGTGGTGCGAGTTAGAGCAAAGTAGAGCATAAGTGCAAAATCAGTCAGAAGGATAGAAGATCAACTACTGAACCTAATTGGAACTACAATCAAGCATTTGTAGATGCTATTCTCTCATTTCATTCTCTTTGATCTAATCCAAATCTTTATAATACAATGTTACTTTCTATTTTGAGCAATGAACATAAATGCAAGTGCATTCTCTTATTGTAAAATTCATTTTTAGTATACTCAAATTGTATTGTGGAATGGCCATCCACCGTAGTTTTTTCCCTAATAGGGTTTCCACGTAAAAATATCCTTGTTTTATGGTGTTGTGATTGTTTTATTTCTATTTCTGAATATTTATTTTGGTTGAATGTTTTAAGTGGCTTAAAGATCAGAATAAATCTAATTTTTGCACAACACTGATTCAACCCCCTCTCAGTGTTGCTTGTTTCCAACAATACTGTCATGTATTGTCTATGCATTGATGGACATTCATATCTTTTTTCAAAGCTCCCATTTTGGCACAGGCAAGGAGGATGTTGGAAATTTTCGTGGAATTTGGCTTTACACCTGTGAATTGTATTCGCTTGAAATTTTTTAAATCCTTTCCACAAAATTCATTTTGTGCATATCTATTGTAGATGTCCTTGAGCTATATGACAAAATTGTATATACAATTTGAGATCAATTGATAAGCTGAGACATATAATGTTGATTTGATTTACATTTTACTTATGATATAATTTCATTGTTTAGATGAATTTCATAGTTCAATAATTGGGATTCTCAATGTTCTTATATACCCAAAGTGAATTTGATAGAAAGAAATTAGGTAGTCATGTCAATTAGTTTCACAATTTGAATTACCTTGAGTTCATAAGTAGATTGTGATAAGTTTTGAAAAATAATATAATTTCTTGTTGGATTTATCACATAAATAAAGACCGCTTTTGATTGTAGCAGAGGATGTAGAGAGTGAAGCATTGACTACTTTGATCTTTGAAATTGATATTTTTTTACTAAATTGATAATGTTTGAAGTTTCTTTTTCTTTCTTAGATGTTGAGTCTAATTAATAAGTTTAATGTTGTGTTGCATCTTGCAGGTGAGTATGATGATATGATAAAGGATAGTATTGTTGATTCTCTAAAAGTTATTAGAATTGCATTAGTTGATGTAGAAAGGTAAAACTATTTATCTTTATTATAATTAGTAGAACTTGCAGCTACAATATCTGATGAAAATATGCTTCCAAATATGCTTTTGATGGATGTTCATATCCTCATCCAAAGCTCTAATTCACACACAAGCAAGAAGGACACTTTCAAGCATATCAATTACAAATTTACAATCAATAATCAAGCCATTGATCAACTGTTCAGGAATAAGGCAATTGTATATCACTGATTGAATATTGTTTGTATGTTTGTTGTCTTGCATGAATTCATCTTTCTAAAAAAATTAAGAGATAACTAGGAAAAATTCTATCTAGTGCCTAAGTTTAGGGTGGCATAGTTGGAAAAGGAAAAGAAAATGTTTGAATTTTATCCTTTGTATTATTTGACTAAATTCTGAGTTTTTGATGTGTAAATTTTAAAACCTTATTTTTAGGTTGCAGCTCCAAATTGGAGAAGTGAAAGGTGAATACAAACAAGGAAGAGTTTGGAGGAGCCAAAACCAATAGTGGTGATAAAGCTATAGATTTGGAAGGGGATTAAATGGGTTGAGCTTCTATAGGGGATTGTTACCCTTCCAAAAGGACTACAGTTAAGGAAGGGGAAAATAATATAAGTATATGAAAAAAGTAGTTTGTTTATATAGTGTCTGTAAGTTGTACAGTGTCACTAAGAAATTGAATGTAAGAAATGATATTTTTATTTTCCAATGAGGCTTAATGAAGTAAATTTTCAAAGTGGTTTTTTCTCCACTCATAAATATTGTGTTGTGGCTCCTCTTGATTTGTAATCTATTTGTGTTTGTGTCTGGTCAATCATATTTTTTCAAGCATTTTAATCTTCATTTCATGGTGCTTCTTCAACATTTGAATATCTATGATACTTGAATTTTATATGCATAAATTTGTGAGGATTAATTAAGTTAGATTTGATTTGTAATGATTAAATATATGACTAAATATATGACTAAATATATAACTAAATTAATGACTAAATAAATGAATAAATCAATGACTAAATCAGTGACCAAATCAATAACCAAATCAATGACTAAATAAATGACTAAAATAGTTTATTCATAAAAATTTTCATGTTATAAATAACTACAAATAAACTACTAATAGTCACGTGACTAAAATTATTCATTTATATGCAATTTTTAGTAGTTTGTTTAGTCATATATTGTTGTTTGTGTACTAGTGGACCAAATGAACTGTTCCAATGTGTCCAATGGGTATGTTTATGCTAGGAATGGTCCTCTTTCATACAAAAAAAATGTTGAATCACTCTGAGCTACATTCAACCTGCTTGATCCCTTAAGGGTCCAAAGTGCAAAATGACTGCAATCTTTGATGGGCTATTACTAAGAAACTATGATGCTTATGAACTCTCTGTCTGACCCTAATACATTTTTTTGGGCCCCTATATAATAACCTCTCTTGGTTTATTTTTTTAATCTCAAAGTCACTTTCCCGTGGTGTCTAGTTTTCACTTGATGGAAAAGGTGTCAAATTAAGCAATGTAAAGTTCCAAAGTTGCGCAACTTTCATTCTGCAACTCATGTGACCAAATGAGTTGTTATGAAACATCTGAATGGGTACGTTTATGTTAGGAATAGTTATATTTGACACCCAAACATGCCGAATCACTCTGAGCCACATTCAATCGACTCAATCCCTTAAGGGTCCAAAGTGAAAAATGGCTGCAATATTTGATGGGCTATTCCTTAGAAACCGTAATGCTTATGAAATATTTTTCTAAGCTTGTGGGATCACATTGGGATCCTCTACAATAACCTCTCTTTTTTTATGTTATCTTAGAGTCATTTTCTCATGGTGTCTAGTTTTCACTTGATGGAAAAAGTGTCAAATGCAAGCAATGCAAAGTGGTACAAATTTCATTTTGCAACTTGTGTGACCAAACAAATTATTCCTTTTGACATGTCTGGATGGTTAATTTTATGTTAGGAATAGTTCTCTTTGAAACCCAAACATGTCGAATCACTCTGAGCCACATTCAATCATCTCAATCCCTTAAGGGTCCAAAGTGAAAAATGGCTGCAATATTTGACGGGCTATTCCTTAGAAATCGTAATGCTTACGAAATATTTTTTTGAGCTTGTGGGATCACGTTGGGATCCTCTACAATAACCTCTCTTTTTTTATGTTATCTTAGAGTCATTTTCTCATGGTGTCTAGTTTTCACTTGATGGAAAAAGTGTCAAATGCAAGCAATGCAAAGTGGTACAAATTTTGTTATGCAACTTGTGTGACCAAACAAACTATTCCTTCTGACACATCTGAATGGATACATTTATGTTAGGAATAGTTCTCTTTGACACCCAAACATGTCAAATCACTCTGAGCCACATTCAATCAACTCAATCCCTTAAGGGTCCAAAGTGAAAAATGGCTGCAATATTTGACGGGCTATTCCTTAGAAACCGTAATGCTTATGAAATATTTTTTGGAGCTTGTGGGATCATGTTGGGCTCCTCTACAATAACCTCTCTTTTTTTATGTTATCTTAAAGTCATTTTCTCGTGGTGTCTAGTTTTTAGTTGATGGAAAAAGTGTCAAATGCAAGCAATGCAAAGTGGTACAAATTTCATTCTACAACTTGTGTGACCAAACACACTATTCCAACACATCCCAATTTAGGTTTGTTTATGCTAGGAATGGTTACCTTTCACACCAAAATGTGCCAAATCACTTTGAGCTATGTTCAACCAGCTCAATCCCTTATGATGGCATGCAAAACAATTGAAAAGAGAAACATTCACATGAAAGTTGAGAAGTCTGAGATTTCCACACCAAAAGCATATGGTAATCCTCAAGTCTAGCAAGCACAAGACGTTTTTAAATTATCCTCCTTTCCCTTACAACAATATACAACCAATTGTAAATGTGTATAATGGTGGAGCTTGGAAGAATTTTATTTTTCCTCAATTAACAACTTAGGTTGTGAAGCATTTTTTCATTTTCATTTAAAATGATTCACTATGCTTGGAAATTGCAGTCTAAGAGAGACAAGTGATGCTCTTACATAAATTTATTATTTGTTGTGATAAATAAAGTTTTCACCCATCCATTTCTTATTTATATTATAAATTATACATCTTTCTCCCAAGTCCATTTCCTATACAAGAAATAATATTGCAAAACGTTGACATATACATCTTTTAATGTGTTTATATGGTGATGGATCAAGAACATAACAATTTATTCTGTAAGTTTTGAGGATTATGATGTAAAAATATTTAATGACTATTCAAGATAAATGTCTGTATGATAATGTGTGAAGAAGTTAACTACTCATCATCTACTATGGATATTATATTTTGCAAGTGTTGTGAAGATTATGTATCCTTTTCTTAATTAAGTTGTTCCAATCAAAAGATTAAATATACTAGAATCATTTTATGAAATACTCATGGAATACCAATTGAAAAAATCATTTTTTCTTTTAGATAAAGAATTTGACGAAACTCTTTTAATTAAACTAAAATGAGATATGTAAGAATAGGGGAGAATTAGGATATACATTTCTCAAGGATCTTAAATAATCCTTCTTCCCAAATTTGAAAAAGCTTAATAAGTCCATGGTAACTTATAATTTTACAGTCATCAAAGTTGGTACTAATTCTATATTATATAGATCCTAATTCTTCTTTATCTTTAAGATCTTCTAAGTTTGTTAATGGTTTCACAAAGTTGTGAAGGGTGAACTGTTCTTTATTTAGTTATGCCTATGTGGGTTCATTTTCCTTTTTTCTTGTTACAATTTTGGGTGGATTATTGCTTTCAAATTATTGGGAATGCTTTGCCTATTTTCTAGTTGGTAGTTGTCATTCTATAAGGCCCATCTCTTGATACATATATTATACTCATTCTTAATCAATTATTAGGCTAATAAGAAGTGCATTTATTTATAGTTAATTTTTTCTTTTCAATTTGTGCAATTTTGTAATTTGTAACTCTACTAGTATTCTTAGAAATATTGAAGTTTTTTAGCATCAACTAATGAAGTTGTTTAACATCAATCAATAAATATTCAAGATAAACTATGAAGGAAAACAATCATCAATGCTATGGCTAACCAATTAATAAGTATAAATGCGAATAAGTCAAGCATACATGTGAAATCAAGGTATACGCATAAAAACACGTAAGTCACAAAGTATACATGTAATTTGTTAAGTATACACTTGAATACATGTAACTCATATCTATTGAACCATGGATTTATAATGCAAATATGGACACCATTGATAAAAAAAAATCTATATTAATCAAATAGCCATGTAGGCATACATCAATATATGTTGATATAAGTATAAAATATATACAAAATAGCCATATAGGCTTACGAGAATGCCATAAAGGCATACAATGTCAAATATATGAAATACAAAATGTGTACAAAAATTTCATATAGGCATACAACAAAGGGCTTTGGAATCAAAAGTCATTGCTAGTCTTCATGCTGTCAAAATAAACTCTTATCGTTTGCTTGTTGATTGGATGGTGATAGTTTTGTCACTCATTTATTCAGAGGTTGAGGAGTGCTCCTTGTTCTCCTCCTAGGGTTTAGTTCTTAGTCAAACCTTATATGTTACAATAACAAGTAAAGACATTAATATATAGAAATTACATTATAAAAAATGATATATTTAACTAAATAATCACTTACTGCCATCTGATGATTACTCTCCTTGAAGGAAAGGTTCAAATTCCCATGTTGAGGTATCTTGAATCCCTGTAGAAACCATCCAAAGAGAAATTAAACTATGAATCAATAATGGTTTTATTTTTCACTAACTAATAGCAATAAGAACAAATGAAAATTGAGATTTAGTAATTTGTCTCATACCTCCATGAGAGGCATCAAGGATTTTATAGTAGACAAAACACCAAGCTCCATTTCCCTATGAAAATTTGGAGGTGTATCCACTTCCAACATCTAAATATAAAAAACTAAATTATTCAATCACAAAAACTACAATAGTGATGCACGTAATGACTTATAATGTATGAGATAATGAACAAAATTTTGAGTACTTATTAAACCATATATTTCTGACTATCATGCTTACTATTTTCCCTATCCATAGCTTATTTGAAAGCACCTCTTTTATGATTTTATCCATAGTAGCAAGGCGGTGAAACTTTTGATAAAATGCTTTAGTAGACATGTATAATAACCGTGGTAGCATAGAGAAGGTAGTGAGATGTTTGAAAAAATGCCTCAAAGAAATGGGGTCTCATGGTGATGGAATGCCATTACAAAAAAATGTGTCATGGAATTCCATCACCATGAGACCAAACTTATTCAAGGAATTTTCTCAAACTACTCACTTCATTGACTATGATATTGCTTACTATTATTCTTTGATAAAGTTTCTCCAAGCATCCATAGTTTGTTGGAAATCACCTATTTTAGATTTTTAGCCATAGCAGCAAGGAAGTGAGTAGTTTGAAAATAATTTGGTAGCATAAAAAGGGTGGCGAGTTGTTTGAAAAAATTCCTCAAACAAATGTGGTCTCACGGTGATGGAATGGCATTCCATCACCATGAGACCACATTTCTTCAAGGCATTTTTTTAAACTACTCATTGTCTTGTCTATTCTATTTCTTACTATTATGCTTTGATTGATTTTTTCCAAGCATCCATAGTTTTTTGGAAAGCACCTTTTTTATGCTTGTAGCCATAGCAGCAAGAAAGTTCAAGTAATTTGATAAAATGCTTTGATAGATGGGTAAAAGCACAAAGTTGTGTCACACTTTCAACCAACTTATCAGCACAACTGAATTTAAGTATTTCTAACTAAAAATCAAATTTGGTCCAACATATGATATGGGTGATCCGACAATAGTGGTTTACAATTATTGGCCAAACTGGACACTGAAATTATTATTTTTAACTAAATCTTCGCATTCGGGCACTTATAGCGGCTAAACCATGAGGAATTTGAAGATGATGAAAACTGGAGTCTCGTCACATTTTGTCTATAGATTCTAAAAATATTTTTTTCAAAATTTTTGGAATCAGATTGTACTTCTTTTTCCATCTCCCACGAAAACTGGCCTTTTTCAGAAAGCAACATTTTTAAAAAGTAACACACACCGTATAATGCATAACTTTTTTTCCATGAAGGATAAAATTCTAATTCTTTCAATTTAGATTTGTAACCGATAGCTAGTGCTTCCACTTGGTTAGATAATTTTTTATTAAATATTTTTTCCTTAATCAAGTTTCAAAGTCAAACCAATTACAATTCAGACATAGTGTGATCGTATAACGCGTAACTTGTTTTGTATATATCGAAATTCTTTTTTTTTTGGATCAAAGACTTCAATATCTAGTGCACTCATATTTTTCAATTTTTTTGATAATCTACTATTTTTCTACATGTGTAGAACAAAGACCTTCATTTTTGATGAAAAACCTATGTTTAATAAAACTAAAAAACAAATACATAATAAAACCAAAACATATTAAAATTATATTCGTTAGATAGCTCGCTCTAAGGACTACTTGATTCTAGTTGGGTTTTTGAAGATTCCTACATTTTCATCGTCAACCCGAGCTCTAAAGTGCCAAAATTTATGTTTTTTTGTGTCTTAGGGGGGGTGAGGGATAAGGGGGGTTCGTATGAACCCCTAGGGGTTTGGGCAAACCTCAAAGGGGTTTGCTCGAACCCCTTTTCTATGCATTTCTTTTTATTTTTTGGCAGTCAAAATTCAAAGGGGTTCGGTCAAACCCCTAATGGGCTCGCTTGAACCAGTAGGTTCGTACGAACCCCCAAAATCACTTTTTTTTCTTTGGGGTCATTTTTTGTGAGTTTTCCTTCCTCACTTGAATTGTAAATCACTATTGTGGCTTCACCCATATAGTAAGATTCATTCTAGCTAAGTTAGATACTTCCACAACTTTTTCAACTAAAATTGTTGGCTAAAAATATATGGAGCACCACTTTGAGTGCAATTTACCAAAAAAAAAAATTATTTGAAAAACTTGAAGTTTCAATAACTCCTACTGAGGTAAATAACATTTTTTTTAAAATATAAAAATACCCTTTTCTAGATCCATAAGTGTAGTATTCAAAAATATATTTATTTCAATAGTTTAATTATTATTTATATTTTATTTTTTATTTTTTCTAAAAGTAGGTTATCAACACAAAATATTAGGTTCACTACCATGCCAAGGAAAAATACTAAAGATTATTAAAAAAAATAGAAAAAAAAATGATACACTAGATAAAAGAATCTCTTTCAAGATGGTATAATTTTTTTCCATTTTATATAAATATTTAATATGAAAGTTGGAAACAATTGTTTTTTATTCACACAAATTTTATATTTATTTAAAAATATATATTTATCAAAATTGGAAAAAAATATATCCATGCAATAAAGTTTCAAGTTATAAATACACACAAAAAATTTGAAAGAAAATAAATAAAATTTACTATAAAAAGTTTGATGTCTCATGCAACTTCATTTTTCAGCATTTTATTAACAACTAAATTATAGTGTTAATTTGTTAAAAACTAGTTTAAAATAATTTTTTAATTTTTTTAAAGAAATAGAAACATAAAATATACTAAAAAATACATATTTTACTAGCTCACATCATTTCAAAATTCAAAACATATATGCCACTTTTTAGTGATTCAAGTTTAAAAGTTGGATAAATGTTGGTCGTTTCCTTTATAAAGTGTGAAATAGCTTCTTTTTTTTACCTAGATATGTGTGGAAAATGTGGTAGCATAGAAAAGGAGGTGAGTTGTTGGAAATAATGCCTCAAATAAATGTGGTCTCATGGTGATGGAATGACATTCCATCACCATGAGACCACATTTCTTTGAGGATTTTTTTCAAACTACTCACTACCTTGTCTATGTTATTGCTTACTATTATGCTTTGATATATCTTTTCCAAGCATTCGTAGTTTGATGGCACCTAATTTAGGCTTTTAGCCATAACAATGAAGAAGTGAGTAGATTGATTAAATGATTTGGTATTCATGTATGGAAAATGTGGTAGCATACTAAAGGCAGTGAACTATTCGAAAAAATGCCTCAAGGAAATGTGGTCTCATGGTGATAGAATGGTGTTCCATCACCATGAGACAACATTTCTTCGAGGAATTTTTTCATAATACTTACTGCCTTGTCTATGCTATTGATAAATATTATGCTTTGATAGATTTTTTCCAAGCATCCATAGTTTGTTGGAAAGCACATTTTTTAGGCTTTTAGCCATAGCAGCAAGGAAGTTCAAGTAGTTTGATAAAATGATTTGGTAGACATGTATGGAAAATGTGGTAGCATAGAAGAGGTTGTGAGCTGTTTGAAAAAATGCCTCTAAGAAATGTGTTCTCATGGTGATGGAATGG
Organism: Sequoia sempervirens; assembly: GCA_007258455.2. Lineage (NCBI taxonomy): Eukaryota > Viridiplantae > Streptophyta > Pinopsida > Cupressales > Cupressaceae > Sequoia > Sequoia sempervirens. Next base: position 91,439,175 of record VDFB02193867.1, read on the forward strand.
CATTCCATCACCATGAGACCACATTTCTTTGAGGAATTTTTTCAAACTACTCATTTCCTTGTCTATGCTATTGCTTACTATTATTCTTTAATAGATTTTTTTTCTAAGAACCCATAATTTGTTGGAAAGAACCTTTTTTTAGGATTTTAGCCATAGCAACAAGGAAGTGAATTGTTTGATAAAATTCTTTGGTAAACATGTATGGAAAATGTGGTAGCATAGAAAAGGCGGTGAGCTATTTGAAAAGATGCCTCAAAAAAATTGGGCCTCATGGTGATGGACATCACCATGAGGCCACATTTCTTTGAGGCATTTTATCAAATGAATCATTGCCTTGTCTATGCTATTGCTTTCTATTATTCTTTTATATATTTCTTCAAGGCATCAATAGCATAAACAAGACAGTGAACTATTTGAAAATATGTCGAGCAATAAAAAGTTGTCTCATAGAATTCCATGACAAGCAAATACAATTGGTAGCTACTCCTAGTTATTACTTATGCTATGTGAAGTAATTGCATCATTGCTTATGTTGAATTTCTAAACAACTATATTGTAGTTGAAATTTTGTCATCTATCAACATCTAGTTATTAGTTATGGAATTTGAAGTAATGCTTTGAGTTTGAAAGATGTACAATGCAATGTAATCAATGATATGAATATAAGCTACACAAATCTATTAAGTATAATTCATTAGTTAAAATCTTTATTCTATTACCTGTTTGAAGGTTTGTCTAACTCCATTGGCATTGGGTGGTGTTCCCATGAAACCTCCAATGTTAACCTATTCAACATCCAAAATTAGAGATTAGAATACCATTCACATAACAATGATATTAACATGTGATAAATTTATAATTGTTTACTAGTTATATACCTCAACAATCTATGTAGTGGAGTAATAAGTAGGTGTAGGTCTAGTGTATCCAATATCAACACTATGACCCTAAAATTCTATTAAAATCATAAAACTAAATTACTTTATCTTGCATTCCAAAATTGAAATTTAATAAATTAAATTCAATGAACATGCTAACATTTACTTGAGTATCGATTCCCTATTCCTAATTAAAAATGTTAGTTTCCCTTGCCATCTCCATAGCTACAAACATATCCTACATAGCAGCCTCTTGAGTGTTGGTGGGGTCATATGAAGAAGTCGCCCCACAAGCTTGACATGAATGGGATGGAAGCCTACCACTTGAAGATTCCCTTGGATGGCGCTGTAGTATAGGTCTGGCATGCTAGGTGACACTCTGGGTCAAAGAGTTGATAGCTTGAAAAGTATCTACCTTGGCACTCTCCTTTGTGATGGAAGGGATAACGATGTGCTCATGATCTGGCCTAGCAAGAACTTGTCTCACTTGCTGCCTAGGATCCTGCCATGCATTGGGTCTATCTTGAGCTGAACCCCACCTCTCCCCTGGAAGTCCCTCATATCAAAATAATTTAGGATTTTGTTCAAGATGAACTCACAGTATAGTTTCCTCAAGAAATATTGTGGGACTTTGCAATTGTTGTATGTGGGTAATCAAAAACCATATACCACCTACCCCCAAAAAATTTCCTAATACCTTGGTGGTGGAACCAATGGATAGGAAACCTCTTCACATTGAGGTCAAGATTTGTATTTCTATGTGGTTCAGTGAATTATGAGCACAAATCTAATTTTGTATTTTTATTTTCTTTTACATCTTTATATGATAACTTATCCTAGTAAATATTCCTAGTCGCCTGCCTCCTATCTTGCCAACCACTTAATTGTTTGTTTATTGCATCTAAATGTTTTAACATTTCTTTAAGTGAATTTGCAAGTTCTCTTCTCTCCATGGTTGAACTTGTTGGATCATTCAACCTCGTGATTAACTCAATTTGTTTTTTACTGTTTTCAATTAACCCCATTAAATTTTGTTGAGTGCTAGGAGGATGTTGAGGGATTGGTGGAGGAGATTGTTGTTGTGGTTGTTTAACTTGAGGATTTTATTCATGTTGTTGTTTCTCTAGTTGTTGAGGATTTTTTGAAGTATTTTGAAGAGGGTTTCCAGGATCATTATCATTTCCTACAAATTCAACAAATGAATATAAAAAACAACCTAAAACTAACAAAAAATAACAAAAAACAAAAAAACCCTACCTATTCAACCTCCCTATAGATGTGGTGGCATCCTGGTGATGAAATAGCAATAAATTGACAAAAAATATGAAATATTGTCTCCTTCTAGAAGACAAGCACACAAGAGAAGGGTTTTTTGCCATAGGCAGCCAAAAAAAATCAACATAAAAAATGAATTCAATTTGATTTTTTTTAATAACTCATAACGCGAGCACATAATAGGCTCAATGTGGTTGAGCCTTAGGCTCAACACACCATGTCATAATGTGAGTGGATTATAATTTTCTCGCATTATAGTCTATTAGAAGTTTTTTTAAATTTTGGCTATAATTTGGCCCTCCATCTTTTTGCACATGCCATTATGAAAATAAAATAAAAAATAATTATATTTGTTTATATTATAGTTAAATTGAAATAATAATTATAATTATATAATAATATATAATTATTATATATTTATTTAGGCTGGTAATTTATTTTGTCTTTTTACATTATTATTTTTTAAATCTCTTTTCTTACCATCCTGTTTAGCTTAGCCTCTTTCTTCTTTTGGTTTTGGGTTGTGTGACTCACAACTCTCCTCTCCTATTTCTACCAAATTCTACTATCTCATTTTCACTTCTCTCTCTATTTTCTTTTCATCCTAATGATGGATCATGGAGTATGATCTGAAACGTTGATGTAAAAATCTGCACACTGTTGATCTAGAAAATCTTGGTCAACCTATCATGGACTGTGGAAACAAAATGTTATTAATTGACACCCTTCATGGGAGGGAATTACATTTCAAATCAAGGAAGTTAGAAAATTTGAGAATCAAGCTTTCAAAGAAGTTAGCAGACTTGGAATTTCTAAGAAGATGTCGTGATTCCAATATTCTTCCTTTGTAAAAATCTGCCATCAATTATTAAACCACCAAACTAAGTGCATCTTCCATCAAGCGGGTCTCTCTCTTCTTCACTCACTGATCAAATCCACTAGGGATTCTATCAATTATATTTCTTCCAAGATTTTTCTATTGCACTTGGAATTGGCCTCCTCTCTTCATCTAGACCTGTGCAATTGGCTTGATACAACTTCATAAGATAGAGCCTCAAGGATTAAATTCAAGTTTGAATGTCAGCAGAAAAATAAATTCTAGTCTTTGCTGAGTAGAACGTGCATGGAGGCTTCTCTTCTTATGATGTGCTTCCCAGACCAACCCTCTCCCTGCCACACTGCATCCTTCCCTTCTTCTCTTATACTCGAGTCATCTGCTAGCAACATTGACTCTCATTCACCTGCTTATCATCCTCCTCTCTTTTACCTTCCCATCCCCCATTTCCTCATCCCGTATGCACCTAAGAAGGTCCTTTCTCTCCCTCACTTCAACATCTGCTGCCACTCTTTGTCCATGCCTTGGTCCAGCTTCCCCCATCAAAACCTATGTTTCAATTCGATCCTTACTTCTCCAAAGGAAAAACAAAGCTGGAAGAGACTGTTGATCAAGTAAATTCAGATTCGGCTTCTTCCTCATACTGTCTCAACATCGTTGACCAGTGTTTTGGTTCCAATGGTCCTCTTGTTGGTGCTCCAGGTTTAGCTTCTTCCTCAAGCTATTTCAGCTATACCAGCCAAAAACATGGTCCCAACGGTCTCCAATTCGCTGCTCCAAGTATGCCTCCCCATTCTTCACCCTTACATCTCATTTTTTTGATTTCTCTTTCTTTCAATTGTGACATGTGCATTAACTCCCATTCCTCTCTGCATATCAATAGCCCTTCTTCTCTATCCAATTTTCACTCCAGTAGCCCATCCTACCTGTCTTTTGACCATCCTCTAGTAGCCATCCAATCCTCTCTCCCCATTTTAGATCATACAGTGGATCCTCCCTTGTTAGAAAATCTTGCCTCATCCTCTTCTTCTTGCTTGGAATGCCTCATCTCCTTAGTTCCTATGTCATCCTTGTCCTATCCCTATCAACCCACTCCCCTCGTCATTTCTTCCAACCTCCCTCGGTTCCCCCCTTCTCCCATGCTGACTTTTCTTCCTTCTATCCCAATGTGTGGATCCAAGGATAATATCATTAACTGCCAGATTGTGCATCACTAGGAAAGAAAATTGGTTAACCTTTTAGACACCCAGTTATGTCCCCTAGCCTTCAACATTTTAAAGAGAGGCTTGGGCTTCACCATTTCCCCTCACTGTATTCTCATCACTAAATTTGTCAATGAAATTGAAAAGGTTCTCGAATCTCTTCCTAATGGTGTTTTTGAAGATATCCATCAAGATTGTGTCATTTCCCTTAGGCATGCTAAACCCCCAAGGCACAACATTCCTAGATCTGAACTCCTTGCATTCAAAATTTTAATGAACAATTTAGACCTTATCATTACTAAGGCCGACAAAGTCAATGCAACTGTGATCATGAACAAGCATGACTACTTGTCCAAGATCCACATCCTCTTATTAGATCCTAATAGCTATAGAATCCTCGATGCTAATCCCACCTCCAAATTAATAAAAAAGTTAAATCTTCCATTGTGGGGTTATCCTTTGATGATGCCACCAAAAAATGGCTTTCCCCCTCCTTTGAGATAACCCCTTGTATATATGGAGTTCCCAAAATCCATAAATTTGGTACACCCCTTAGACCTATTGTTGATACTATTAATTTCCCCCACCTACAGATTGGCCACCTATCTTGTGAGGCTCATCTCCCCTCTTGTTGGAAAATCTAGCTCCTTCATCAAGAACTCTTCCCATTTTGTGGACTTCATCAAATACAAGAAACTAGATGAAAATGATATTCTTGTTATATTTAATGGTGTCTCCCTCTTTACCAAAGTTCCCCTACATGACTCAATCGAGCTTATCAAGCAAAATGCAAGCTTTGAAATTATATCCTTAGTTGAGTTATGTCTTTGTTCCACTTTTTTATCCTTCCAAGGTGTAATTTATGAACAAGTAGATGGTGTAGCTATGGGTTCCCCTCTTTCTCCCATAGTGGCCAACCTCTACATTGAGCAGTTTGAAGATATCGCCCTCCATTCATTCCCCCTCAAACCCAAGTGGTGGAAACATTATGTGGATGACACCAATATATGTTGGTGTCATGGTCATGAGAAACTTGATGAATTCCACTCTCGCTTAAACAACATATCTCCTCACATCACGTTCACCAAGGAAATTGAAACTGATCTTTTCCTTAACATTCTTCTCATCAAGAAAGTTGATGGTTCTTTATCTTTCACAAATCCACCCACACTGACCTTTAGCTTCACTCTTCCTCTCACCATCACCCTTGCCAAAAAGCTGGTGTCCTGAAAACCTTGGCTTATAGGGATTTTGTAATCTATGATAATGAACACCTTGACCAAGAATTATCCCATCTTTCACAAATCCACCCACACTAACCTTTAGCTTCACTCTTCCTCTCACCATCACCCTTGCCAAAAAGTTGGTGTCCTGAAAACCTTGGCTTATAGGGATTTTGTAATCTATGATAATGAACACCTTGACCAAGAATTAGCCCACCTCACCCATGTGTTGTCATTAAATGGTTACAAAAGGAAGCAAATTAACAAGGCTTTCAAACTAGCAAAAGCTAGGCTCACTGTCAAGCCCAACAGCCCAGGCCCCCTATCCTTCCCTCTGGCTACCCTCCCCTACATTGAGGATATTTCCAACAAAATTGCTAAGATCCTCATTAAAAAGTGTATATTTTGCACCTTCAAACCTTTTTGCATTGTCAAAAATTACATCCCCTCCCCCAAAGACCCCCTAGACTATTTCCTCAATTTTGGTGTCTACAAAGTGATGTATTCATGTGGCATCCCTTACATAGTGCAAATAGGTCATTCCATTAGCACAAGAATCAAAGAGCATTATGCTGACATAATACATGAGCATATCTTAAAATCAACTCTAGTGGAACACTCCTCTATGATAAAGCATCACATTACCTTGGAAAACACCAAAATCTAGGTCAAAGAAGACAACTTCTTCAAGAGGAAGCTCTTAGAGGCCATTGAAATCAACAATCACCCTCACAACCTAAACCGTGATGGAGGTTGGGCTTTAAGTTTTTCATGGAAACCTCTATTAAATGGCCTCAAAGTTCCCTCTCCCAGTCACTTGTAATCCCCCTTTATTCACTTCTTTCAACCTTTATTCTCTCCTTCCTCCTTTTCCTTTCCTTTGCTCTCCTTTCTTGGCCAACATTTCTCCCTCTTCTCTTCTTCCTCTCCCGGGTCTTCTAATTAATGAGCTCTTCTTGTGACTTTTCTTTCCTTCTCTTCCCTCTTATTGGATCCCCTCTCTGTTGGTTTTATTGATAGTTTTTTTTGGCTTCCTTTTACTTTATTTTCATTTTTTTGTGTTGGTCATTAATTGGTTTCATTTTTTTTCTTGTTTTAGCATCTTCTTGGGTCTCTTCTTTTATTTAATTCTTTGATATATTTGATTCTTGTTTATGATTATTTTTAATTTCTTCTAATTTTATTTGTTGTTTCCCCTCTTTATTTGTGATTTTTAGTTTTTCTTTTGTCCTTTCCATTCCCTTTTTTTTATTATTCTTATATTTAATTTTAAGGTTTTAGTATTTTATGTTTAATATTTTTTGTCTTTGTCTTTTCTTTTCTTTTTTTATTGCACTTTTTGCTTTATTTAATTGTTTTGGTGGTATTTCACATTTTTTGGTTCTTTCTCCTTTCTTCTTTATTTCCCTTGCCTGTCTTTGCTTCTCTCTATTTCTTGCTTTTATTGGGTTTTTATTATCATTTAGTTTTTTATATTGTTTGTTAATTTTTTAGATTAATTTTTTAACACTTATTATCTTTCTTGTTTCTATTCAAATTTTGTTCACAATTTCTTGTCTCTTTTCTTTCTTTTATTCTCTTCAATTTGTTCTTTTCTCTTTTATTGTGTTCATTTAGAATTCTATTTTTTTGTGTCTTTTTCATTGCTTGATAATTTTAATGGTCTTGGGTTTCATTATTTTTAATTTATTTTTGTTTCTCTCTTATTCATATTATTTATTAGTTGGGATTTTCATTATTGCATTTTAATATCTTTTTTGCTTCTTTCATTGTTTTTGTTTTATTTTATTTTTTCCTTCCTTCTAGATCTTAATCTTAGTCTTTTTATTTATATTTCTTGATTCAATTTTATATTTATTTTGGTTATTTTGTTAGTTGATTCAATATTCTCTACTTTTTTCTCATTTTTTCTTTCATTTTTTCCCCTTGGCCTTTCTTGCTTTGTTGGTTCCCTAGTTATTGTCCATTTTTATTTTAATTAATTGCTCTTTTCCTTATTCCTTTTTTTTCTTGTCCCTTTTATGTGTTTTTGATTTTCATTTTTAAGATTATCATTTCATAGTTTAGGTTGGTAATTTATTTTTTCTTTTTACATTATTTTTTAAAATCTCTTTTGTCACCATCTTGTTTAGCTTAGCCTCTTGCTTCTTTTGGTTTTGGGTTGTGTGCCTCACAACTCTCCTCTCCTATTTATACCCAAGTTTGCTATCTCATTTTCACTTCTCTCTCTATCTGCTTTTCATCCTGATGATGGATCATGGAGTATGATCCAAAATGTCGATGTGAAAATTTGCACATAGTTGATCCAAAAAATCTTGGTCAATATTATTATAAACAATATAAATATAAAAACTAATTTTTAAATAATTTAAAAGTAAAATAAAATATCCATTCAATAAACAATAGTTAAATATTTCCATATAATAATCATTGAATAAATTAATAACAAAGAGTATTAGAAAATCTATAATATTTTATAACGTAATGTAGCAATTTTTTTGGTCCATTTATTTTCAATATTTTATTTCTATTACATTGTAATAAGTATAAATATAATCTAGTTAGCATATTAAATTACATAATGAAAAGTTAAATTATCACCATTTACAGTTTGATGAGCTCAGCTTCAACTATACTTTTATGGATCTAGTTATCAAACTTAAAATCTACTAATCAATTTGTATCAATGGGTTAAATTTTGGATTAAGGTTAGTAATGATTAGATCAATAATAAAACCCAAAGAAGTTATGAAGCACAAAGAAAACAAATAATAAAAACAATTATACCATATATTTGTTGAAGCTTCCATCGTTCACCTCCATAACACCTCCTAGCTTGCAGCATATGATTGATTCCCTCAGATTGAGTGTGAGCATTTTGACTATGACATTGTCCTATGCAAGTTTTGAAGGATTTGATTAAAACTATGCCTATGCCTATGCCAAATAACTCTAAAATGAAAAATAACTCTAAGTCTTAATATGCCAGAATAATAAAATCTAACTGTCTAATCTCAAAATGAGAGCAAAGTAGACATTTTATAGAAAATGCCATTTTGAATGAACGGACGAGATCGACTTTTGACAAAGACCTAAAATCAGAGGACAAGATTAAATCTGACAATCCCTAATCAAGGTTAGGGAAAAATCCTTAGACAAGTGGTTGAGATGTCATCTAAGAAAATCAAATTGGTGGTGGAGAATAAATGAGATAATTAATTAGAAAAATAAAGATTTTTGAAAATCAAGAAGAAAGACTGCCTGATTTATGAGATTCAAAAAATCAAGAAGATAAGAGGTGGACTGAAAATTGAAAAATCAAGAATCTGCTCAATTACTTGATTTTTGGAAGAAAGTTACCCATTTGAATTAAATCAACTCAAAATATGGATTTTATGAGATAATAAATAATCTTTTTCAGGTTATTTACTAAAATGAAGTCGCAGTTAATGAAACAAAATCATTTTAAATAATAAATCGATTTAAAATGATGGAAATGTTAAATTGAGTAATTAAATAATTAAAGATAATTATTTAATTTTAGAGGATTATGACTGATAATTAAATAAATTCATAAATTCATTTAATTATGCAAATTAGTGACATATTGAATAAATAAATAAAATTTATTTATTTAATAATTAGGAAGAATAAATGGATAAGGGTAATTAAAAAAATTAACAAATTTATTTAATTAAAGGAAAACTTTAGACAATTAAAGACGTATTGAATAAATAAATAACATTTATTTATTTAATAATCATGAAGAATAAAAGGACATGAATTAATTAAACAATTATAAATTATTTAATTAATAGTCGAATGTGGACCAAGGACATAATTAAATATCATAATTATGCTAGGAAAAAAGTGGTAAAAATAGAGCTTGCAGGCCTAGGTCATTTTTAAGTGTCTACATTTTGCACCTCTTTGTCATAATGTAGCATGTCGCATTGTGTCAAAGAAAATAAGTCAAAAATATGCCCCAGTGCAAAATAAGATGAGGAAGAATGATGAGGAGGGTTACGGTATGTCCCCTCGAGAGGACAGACAGGTTCCAAGAACATGGGTGTGCTCTCTAAATTAATGAGAAGACTAGAATATGAAGAGACAAAGAAATGTTAGTGAAAAAGATATGGATGATGATATAGATGTAATGCCTATATGAGATGAGTGAGAGAAGATGACAAGACATAAGGAGATGCATGTTAGTTACTAGACCAAATCCTTCAAAACTTTAGCATAGGACTTTAATTATTATTGCTCTTAATCATCATTGTGCATACTGTTGTAATGGCCAACAAACACCATGATATGACATAGATCAAGGTGTACAAGGTTGTACCATCACATAAGACAAGAAGTTATAGACAAGGATGATCGTAACTCATACAAAGAGCACAATTGCCCTAGTCTTTTTGTCATAATCAACCACAAGCAAAAAAAGACAAGAAGGACAATTCATGAAACGTCGTTGCTTCTCTAAATCCTGTTTCTAGGACATCCTTGCGAAAATAGCATCATGATTGCCAAAATACAAAAATAGAGCCATTATCATGATACATCGTTGTTTTTTTAAATCCTAGAATCATGACCTCACTGAGAAACTAGTAATCATGCGTGTCAACAAGTCAAGATAAACGTCACATATACATCGCTACTTCTCTAAATCCTATTGTTGGGATCTCACTGAAAAACTAGTAACATGATAAAAAATAAAATAAAAAAATCCGAAGACAAGATAAGACAATCATGATATGTTGTTGCTTTTCTAAATCTTGTTGTCAGGATCTCTCTGAAAAACTAGTAACATGATGAAAGCCAAAAGACAAGATAAGATAATCATGATATGTCGTTTCTTTTCTAAATCCTATTTTTAGGATCTCACTGAAAAACTAGTAACATGATGAAATCCAAAAGACAAGATAAGACAATCATGATATGCCGCTGCTTTTCTAAATCTTGTCAAGATCTCACTAAAAAACTAGTAACATGATGAAAGCCAAAAGACAAGATAAGACAATCATGATACGTCATTTCTTTTCTAAACCCTGTTGTCAGGATCTGGCTAAAAAACTAGTAACATGATGAAAGCCAAAAGACAAGATAAGTTAATCATGATACATTGCTTATTTTCTAAATCTTGTTGTTGGGATCTCGCTGAAAAACTAGTAACATGATAAAAAGCCAAAAGACAAGTGCCAAGTGTTCGCCAACTGCGTCTAGATATACATTGTTCTGATGTCAAGATGTTAGGTTTGGTGATGTCAAGATGCCGAGGTGTTTAAAGTTTTGACAATGCCAAGATGACGAATGTCAAAGATTGCTAAATTTAGGAAGGACACATCCTGAATAATGTTGATGTCAAGAGGGTTGATCCCTAAATGTCGAAAGGGGTCCCTTGAAATGATGATGATGCCTAGGAAGGACACATCCTAAGGCATAAATGACAGAGTTGGTTCTTCAGAAGGACACATTTGAAGAATACTGATGTCAAGAGGAGTGATCCTTAAATGTCAAGAAGATCACTCAAAATGTCAAATGACAATGACGATGCCTAGGAAGGACACATCCTAAGGCATGAATGACATAGGCTATTCTGCAAAAAGACACATATGTAAGATAACCAAGAGTTGACCATTTGATAGGTTATAATGATTTAACTTGTTTTGACCAAGTTTGACTTGTGTTGACTATATGTTGATATTGTCATGATGATACGGTTGACATGCTAATGAGATTGTCATATTGAAATAAATGATTGCCATAATTCATTTTAGGAGTTTATCCATTTGGGAATGATTTTCCTTGATTTGAATACTTTTGACAAGTGTGCCAATGTAGTGCCACGAACCCTAATGGACTGACCTAGTGCAGCCTCGGGGGCTCATCGACAGATGGCCTTGCCTACGTAGCAAATGTGTAGAGACAATGTAGTTCGGACAAATGATGAAGACTGATTGATTGACATGAAGGACTTGACAAGAGATGATTCTATGTTTGCATTCTTCGAGTAGTTTGCCATCTTCTTGTGGTTTTCTTCAGGACATTTTTTAGTTTTTTAGGTATTTCTTCAGGATATTTTGCGATGTTTTTGGTCTTTTTTTAGGAATTTTTGTGATGTTTTTGTATTTTTTTTAGGACATTTTATGATGTTTTTTCCTTTTTTCAAGACACTTTATGATGTTTTTGTCTTTTTGAAGGACCTTTTCTAATGTTTTTGTCTTTTTTTAGGACTTTTTATGATGATAATGACAAATGCATGTGACTGATGCCTACACATGAGAATCCAAGGACAAACATGATTGTGCCCCTAGTGAAGCTGAATACCAATTGACATGTGATGACAATGTTGATTGACATGGGAAGGACACATCCTGAAACAATGTGAGGACAACAATAATGTGATGAAAGTATCGAGGTCTGCAGCCAAGCTAGGAACAAAGTCAAGTAATGTGTTGGATGATGCGCTCAATGTATTTGGAATGACTTGGTTAGGACTAGATGGGATGATGGAGTATCCTTAGACCGTTTGACAAGGGAAACCCAAGATAGGTGACATACATGAAAGGATGAGAGGTGGCCTTGGTAAAGGATAGGAAACATGAGACTAAGGGAATTGTCATATGATTTTCAAGGACTATGTCACATAAGGATAATGAGGTTATGTCAGTAATGACATGGCATTTCACAGATAATGTATGACCAAAGGATAGGCATGTCAAAAAAATTTCCAAAGCATGATTTATGTGTGCCAGTTTTATGTCAAGACCAAGGTAGGTGAGAAAAATGCATGGAAACGATAGGGCTTAGATGGACGTAAATGTCATGAGGAAGGCATGGGAAATGAGATGACTTGTCCCCAAGTGAAAGTCCACATAGATGATTTATTTTACACATGACACATGTTTTCTAGGTTTTCATCATGGTACTTATCTAGGGTGCCTATTTTCCAGGTGTTCACCATTGGATGAAATTTTTCTCTTTACTATTTTCTTGACTTTTTGATTTTTTTGGTGTCACCAAGATGCCTGTTTGCCAAGTTTTCATCAAGGTGATGATGTTTTACATTTTACATTTTTTTTTGTATTTCTGATTTTGTGGATAGCCTAGATGCTTTAGATGACCACTAATTGTTCTGAATCCACTGACGGTGCCGATATAGAGACTGGTACCATGATATGCCAATAATGGCCTTGCTAAAGGATTTGTTTTGTTAGGATCATAGTGCTTGCATACAATTGATTGATGTCATTGTGATCATTTCTAATACTAGAGTTCGCCTTATCAAAATAAGCACATCATGATAGAGTGCCATGAGAGTCCTTATGGTAAAGAGTTGCTGCCATGATGTGTCAGATTTGTGACATGAGATTTTTGGACTTTAGGAAAGATGTAGGGTTATGACAGATGATGGTAGACGTGGAAAATTTGTTTGGACGTTTAGATGAATCACTTTTTATTTTCCAAACTTGGTATGGTGGAGAACGAATTTTGGAGGGATGGCATTTGGAACCAACACCTTTAGATGCCTTGCTTGATGACCATTTTGAAGGAGGTGGACATGTGTTATATGTGGGAGTCCTCTTGTATTGTGGTTCCATATTGTGATTGACTTTTTCTTTTGAAATATTTTCTTTGCTTGATCCACTTGTCTTTGGGATCTATTTTAATTTCATTTGTCCACTTTTCATTTTTTTTTATTCAATGGCCTTTGAAATTTGATTTTGATCTTTTGATTTGTATGAATTTTGTCTTTGTTGGTTCCAAAGGGAAGGTTTAAGATGTTGAGAATGATGGTTTATGGTGTGGGTGGAAGGGGTGATGGCAACAACCTTATGACAAGGATTTCTCATGGACTCTATTTTGACATTTTTATCTGACAAGGTTTCCCCTAGTATCGAGGAGGTTCCACTGACATCGTCTGATTTTCTAACTGAAGAATAGCCAAGACCTTGATGTTTGTAATTTTCCTGAAGTTGTATTGGTTCTTGAATGCCTTGCTTGTGTATGCCTAGTGCTTTGCCTTGATAATGCATGCTTTGATAGATTCTATTTGCGATGGGGTATTTGTTGTTTTGAAATCTAGATGCTAACCCATCATGATGTATGTGGACACTGTTACTTGGAATATTTTCATCTGTGAGGAAGCCTGCTCTGACAAAGATAGAGGACCCTAGTTGATAAAGTGTCTTAGCTTCATTGTCATGTTGGACATATTTCTGACTGATATATTTGGTCTGATCTTGTGACATGTCATGTTCAAATGATTCTATTGGTGCTTCCAAGTCAATGTTGAAGCCATCATTATGGTCAGTGTCATAGATTCTAGTAAATTCAACTATAGCTTGATCATTTTCAAATATGTCTATAATGGAAGACTCTTGTTATTGAGGAATATCATCTATGTGTATCATGGAGGCAAGTGTCTCATTTTGGAAAGTATCAATAGTCGAGGCCTGTATAGGATTGGCAAGTGTTTGATCATGAATGGCATAAAGGTCAAGTAGTGGATCGTTTTGGATTTCTTGGTCAATGGTAGGGTCTTGGTCAAAGATAGGGTTGTCATGGATTTGGAGTTCTTGGTCAATGGTAGGGTCTTCGTCAAAGATGGGGTTGCCATGGATGATATAATTGGAAATAGAATTATTGTTAAGGATAGGTGTGTTTTGGATGTCATGATTGTCTTGAAGGACTTCTTGAATGGACTTTAAGATAGGGTCATGGGATGGGCTACCTTGTTCTTGATATGAGGGTGACATTATAAGGTCATGCTTTGGGCTTTCGTTTTGACATGTATCCTCAAGTTTAGACAATGGGATGTTCCTTTGAGTAATGAGAAAATTTCCATGACTAGATGTGGCTTGTGAGGAGGTGACTTGAAAAGGATTAATGAATGAAGGACTAGGATAGGACGTGGAGACTTGGAATGGACTAGTATGTGAAGGACTAGGATATGAAATGGAGACTTAGATTGGACTAGTGTGTGAAGGACTGGGATATGACATGGAGACTTGGACTGGACTAGTGTATGAAGGACTAGGATAGGACATGGAGACTTGGACTGGACTAGTATGTGAAGGACTAGGATATGACACGGGGACTTGGACTAGACTAGTATGTGAAAAACTAGGATAGGACATGGGGACTTGGACTGGACTAGTGTGTGAGGGACTGGGATAGGACATGGAGACTTGGATTGGATTGGTGTAAGGTTGACTAAAATGGGATGTGGAGACTTGGAACGAATCAATATGGTATGATGTGGGGACGTGACATGAGTTGGTAGATGGTTGATAAAGCATGTAGAATTGGACGGGATTGATAGGTGAAGGACTAGCATATGACGTGGAGAATTGAAATGGAGCAGTGGACAGTTGGTTTCCCTTGTCAAAGTTAGGATAAGGGTGATTAATGGATGTTTGTTATGGACTAATGCCATGGATGGTGTTAAGCGACTTTTGGTAGTGAGTGTAGATGGATGGAGGACTAGGACTCATGGATTGTTGGTACGAAGGACATTGATTGTCGGTTTGGAGGAATTGTCTCCTAAAGTCTAAGCCTTGTTGGTATTGACCTCTATAGAGTAATTGGTATTCAACTTTACTAGTGAGCCCATCAATATTTTGTTGAAGTGAAGACAAGATAGTGGATGTCATGATGTTGTTAAATGCAAAGTGATAATGACATTTGTCTAAGGGAAATGACTAATGTAAGATGATGATGTTTTCAAAGCCAAAGTGTCAAATGTGGACTAAGACGATAATGTTGACGAAGGACTAAAATGATTAATGCAAAGTCTAGGTTTAAAATGAGGACTAGGATGAACAATGCAAAGTCTAAGTTCAAAATGAGGACTAAAATGGACAATATTTGGAGAAAGGTTTTCCTAACCACTCTAAGCTTGACTTATGTCTCAATTTTATTTACCCAAGGACTTGCTAAGGAGACTAAGTGACAAGGTCAAAATGAAAAGTAAGCCTGCCTAACTAGACTATTGAGTTAGAGGTTCTCACAAAAGGATAATGGTAGAAAAAGAGGAGTAATGACTATGTCCCAAGATAA
This sequence comes from Sequoia sempervirens, assembly GCA_007258455.2. Taxonomy (NCBI): domain Eukaryota; kingdom Viridiplantae; phylum Streptophyta; class Pinopsida; order Cupressales; family Cupressaceae; genus Sequoia; species Sequoia sempervirens. The sequence continues at coordinate 91,454,653 of VDFB02193867.1, forward strand.
CCTAGTTTTGAAACAATGGTTTTGCAAAGTGTGGTGAGTTAGCCTAATCCAATGGACATTTTGAGCAATTTCAATTCCGGTTTCTGATAGAATCCTCTTAGAATTTTTTTTTTGACAATCAACTGAGATTGTTTTTTGATGTTTTGTTGGAAAGTCTAAGTTGTCTAAGGTTGATTATTTGTGTTCAGATTTGTGAATGTTGTGTATATTGTTTGAAAATCTAGAAAACACTTCACAAGCATGATGTTTTAAAGTAAGCAAACACACGCAAGACAAGCACAATCCTAATAGGCCAATAGGCCAAGGGTTTGTATACTTGATATAGCCCACCGATATACCCCAGATTAGTGCTAAACACCTTTCCTTCTCGAGAGCGGATAGCGTAGAAGTTTGGTGACATTGGCTCCCCTCCATGGCTCATTAACGTCATTCAAGCACACCAACTTTGAATTCTTGGGTAGTGACTTCCCAAAAACTACTATCTCTACTGAAGGGGATCAATAGTGAGTGTCTTCGGGCATGATACTATACCCTACACTATACCAAGAAATGGCTAAAAAATGGTTGGCCTCTAAAACAGTGGGTGTTTAGTAAGGGAATTCCATTCGTAGGGCATGATCCATGTGGTGAGAGTCCCATTTCAGATCCATCTCATCGGAACCATGCACGTGATTCTTGGGATCTCCCTAAGAATCCACTTTTGTATACCAGCTAGAAGTCCCTCTGGTTCAGGTTGCTACCAGTCTGAGTCATCCTGGGGTGAGTACTTTTCCCCACCAGAACAGGCCCAAGTTCTAGAGTCAATAACCATTTCTCTTACACCCAGGATCGCCTGAAAGTGCAAGGGGAGAGGATACTTTGATTACAAAGTGTTGAGGATGAAAAAAAATAAGGTGGGTCTAGTTTTCTGATCACCTAGTTTTCACAAGGTGAGAGCATAATCACCTACCACCTTCAAGCACAGTTAGACAAAATCAAGCACACGTTCATTTTATTGCACCAAATGAAATGTTTTCTAATCTAAAAAAATCACAAGCACGATGTTTAGAAGTGATAGTCTTGGACACTTAAACTTGCATAATCACTAGAAGTTTGATCAAGTTGTCTTGGACCCACGAAATGTAAATGCCACATGTTGCCAACAAGGATTAGTAACCAAAAATATCTAATCTAAAACATGAAATCTATTAAAATACTAAACTAAATTAAAAATTAAAAATATAAACTAAATTAAAAAATTAAAAATCTAGATTAAATTAGAAATTAGAAATCTAAACTAGATTAAAAAGTTAAAAAAAATCTAAATTAAAAATCTAATTAAAAATCTAAAAAAACAAAATCTAATTAGAAGCTAATTTAAAGATTTAAAAATCTAATTTAAAAATCTAAGAAAAACATCTAACTAAAAATCTAAAAAAAAAATCTAACTAAAAGATAATTTAAAAATCTAAAAAAATCTAATTTAAAAATCTAAAAATCCAACTAAAAGCTAATTAAAAACTAATTTAAAATTTGGAAAATCTAATTAAAAAATCTAAAAATCTAATTTAAAAGCTAATTAAAAATAAAAATAAAAATCTAAAATCTAATTTAAGAGCTAATTAAAAAAAATCTAAAATATAATTTAAAAGCTAATTAAAAAATCTAAAAATATAATTTAAAAGCTAATTAAAAATAAAAAATTTAAAAGCTAATTAAAAATCTAAAAATCTAATTAAAAATTAAAAAAAAAAATCTAATTAAAAAATATAAAAATTTAATTTAAAAGCTAATTAAAAAATCAAAAATCTAATTTAAAATCTAATTAAAAAAAATCTAAAAATCTAATTTAAAAGATAATTAAAAAATATATAAAAATTTAAATTAACTAAAAAAATTCTAAGATCTGAAAAAGCTAAATTTAAAATAACTTAGAAAAATTAAAATATCTTAAATCTAAATTTACATCTAACTCTAAATTAATCTAAATTAATAAAATTAAAGTTAAGGTGAAGGTTTGGAAGGCGAGGGGAGACATGGAGTTTCCAATAAATCGTTCTTCACCTATACCTACAAAAACAAAAAAGAGACCAAAAACTATACAAAAATCTGCAAGAACAATGTCGAGTTCACCAATGTATGAATGGGTTAAATTTTGGAATAAGGTTAGCAATGATTAGATCAATAATAAAACCCAAAGAAGGTATGAAGCACAAAGAAAACAAATAATAAAAAACAATTATACCATATATTTGTTGAACCTTCCATGGTTCACCTACATAACACCTCCTAGCTTGCAACATATGATTGATGCCCTTAGATTGAGTGTGAGCATTTTGACTATGACATTGTCCTATGCAAGTTTTCAACGATTTGATTAAAACTATGCCTATGCCTATGCCAAATAACTCTAAAATGAAAAATAACTCTAAGTCTTAATACAATAGAATAATAAAATCTAACTGTCTAATGTCAGAATGAGAGAAAAGTAGACATTTTATAGAAAATGCCATTTTGAATGAACGAACGAGATCAACTTTCGACAAAGACCTAAAATCAGAGGACGAGATTAAATCTAACAATCCCTAATCAGGGTTAGGGAAAAACCCTTAGATGAGTGGTTGATATGTCATCTAAGAAAATCAAATCAGCAGTGGAGAATAAATGAGATAATTAATTAGAAAAATAAAAAATTTTGAAAATCAAGAAGATAAAGAATGCCTAATTTATGAGATTCAAAAAATCAAGAAGATAAGAGGTGGATTGAAAGCAAAATTTGAAAAATCAAGAATTTGCTCAATTACTTGATTTTTGGAAGAAAGTTACCCATTTGAATTAAATCAACTCAAAATATGGATTTTGTGAGATAATAAATAATATTTTTCAAATTATTTACTAAAATGAAGTGACAGTTAATGAAACGAAATCATTTTAAATAATAAATCGATTTAAAATTATGGAAATGTTAAATTGAGTAATTAAATAATTAAAGATAATTATTTAATTTTAGAGGATTATGACTGATAATTAAATAAATTCATAAATTCATTTAATTATGGAAATTAGTGATATATTGAATAAATGAATAAAATTTATTTATTTAATAATCAAGAAGAATAAATGGATAAGGGTAATTAAACAAATTAACAAATTTCTTTAATTAAAGGAAGACTTTAGACAATTAAAGACGTATTGAATAAATAAATAACATTTATTTATTTAATAATCATGAAGAATAAAAGGACATGAATTAATTAAACAATTATAAATTATTTAATTAATAGTCGAATGTGGACCAAGGACATAATTAAATGTCATAATTATGCTAGGAAAAAATTGGTAAAAATAGAGATTGCAGGCCTAGGTCATTTTTAAGTGTCTACACAATTAAATAGTTGAAGTTATCATAATTCTTATTTTGACTATCTTAATTCTCATTTTCACCAACTCAAATTTTACTATGCTTATAGATATTTTTTTATCAAACTTAAATTTAGATAATTAATTAGTTATTTATTGTAAAGATAAAACTCAACTTCACAATTGTATTTAATCATAATTGTACAAACTTGAGATCAAAGTAAGTCGTAACAACTATAATATCAACTAACCTAATAATATTCAAATAGAATTAGCTTGTAAGATTTAGTTTCTACTATTTTGATAGACAATTCATAACAACTCTGACCACCATTGAGTGAATTCCATTTCCATCTTTTTGGAATTCTTCTTGCTTCTTTAAATCAGATTATACCATCAAATCAGATTCTCCAACAACAGCCATGTTGGATCAAAGATAGAGAAGGGTAAACACATTAAAATCCTCTGATGGAGAAATCATGAAATGCATATTCTTATAATCAATGTAAGGAGAGAAAAATAAGATATATAGATTATATAAATTTCCTCAACTTCTACAGTTTAACAACTATCATTGGTCCCTCTAGCTATCTAAACTCATTTGGAAACCTTAAAATAATTCTCAACAACTAAATTTACATAATCAAATTCAATAATATATCAAGCTAATGTTTTAATTTTATATCATTAATTAAATTAGAAAAATATCTATGATAATTTGACCTGCATATTTGATAGAAGGAGAAAAGACATTCTACTCACAAGTATTTTAGGAGAATGGTGAAAGTGTCATCAACTCTTGAATTTTAGTGGGTCTCGTTGGATCCCTCAAGTCCAATTTCAACAATCTTATAGTGTTGTGCCATGATCATCATCCACAGTGTATAAAGCACAACAAGAATAAGATGACACCAAACTTAAAGTTAAAAGGGTAACTAATTTCGTATAGAAAAACAAGACTGGGGAAATAATACCAAGAGACAAGGATGGAGGCAGTAGTCTTGGTGGAGTAGGAGCTAACCCAAAACAAAATTTTCCAAAGTTTGAAACCCTTCCAAACCATATAAAAGCTAGCGATGGGAAAATTACTATCATGATAATCAACTAGGTCTAACCAACACACTCTAAGCATTGAATGCTTAGAGTGTTCTAGTGGGCCCATCTAATATTTTATATTTCCCTAACCATTTTTATTCCAATAAAAACTCACCCTTATAGTGTAGACACTCATTGTTACAACTAGTGGTCAACAATTCTCGTGAACCAAAATCAAACCTCAAACACTATTCCAGTACGTGAAGAAATTCAGAATCAAATCTCAAACAGTTCCCACATAGCTATGGAAGTTCAGTGGATGCCATAAAGTGTCTTGAGGGAGTTGCACTATTTCATCGTACTCAACAAACAAGTCTCTAACCTAATCATTATACATTTTTCAATGTATTCCCAGCCTGTGCCAAATTTGGAGAGTTGGAACAGGGTTTTGGTATCCTTAAAAGCATAAAGGTAGTAGCCAACAATCTAGGAAAGCTAACTTTTAAGTCATTGGCATATACCTATATCAATTCTTTATGATTTTCTTTATTCATATTTTATTTCTTTACAAGTGAGTTATATATTGGTTGTTTTTATCATGTGTTTCCATTTTGAATTTCATTCTACAATTAGTTTTGACATGGTATTTCTCACCAAGGATAGGCTAGGAAATTCTGACAAATTGTGGCTGCCTCCCTTTGATCTACGAAAACGTTAGAAGGATCTCTTCACTGGTAAGTCTTGATAATTCAGTATGTTGGAATTTTAGAAATAAAATTGATCAAAATTAAATGTACCCATATTTATGAGGTTTGCAAAGCTGAAAGGACAACATGCCAGAGTGATGGGAATAAAACCATGCTATACCAACTATTTACATGATTTCCTTTAGTGAAAAGAACTTTGTGGACAAAGATTTTGGCATCCAAGGTCTTTCTAGCACTTCTAGGGTTTTTCACCTAAAAGGAGAGAGATGGACCAAAATGGGCAATTTCCTGATTCAAGATTAATGTAAAGATGGATGCAATGTATCTAAATAGTATATCTAAATGTAATAAACTAAAAAATAATTAATTTATTGCTGCTAAGCCTAAGAAATGCAAAGTAATGGAAAACACATTGTGATATGCAAAAACAACTAGAAATGAAGATAAAATGTAACAAAATTGATGAAATTGAAAGTGTGCACTTGGAGGCTAAAGAAGGATGAGATGAAGGTTTGAAACCCTGATAAAACTAATGTAGAAGTTGACTGGGACACTTGTGCCAATATGGCTGACTTAGTCCTAGATCTGGAAAAATTGCTCTAAAACCTATTTTGGCCAAATGGGTATCCAAATCTAAAGAAACCTTCAAAAAATTGGTTCAGTGGAACTAAGTCACCACTGTTGGTGACTTAGTCCACTTCTAAATTTCTAAAAATTTGAATGTGGAAATGGAAGCCCTTGGTATGTACTTCGATTCCTGATAGGTGTCTACTTCTGAAACTCTAATTTTTGGGTATGAAAGTGACTTTTAGTTGATATTTGGCTTTGCAAGAAAGGAGATGTCTTGAACAATTCTTCAACCTAATCTTTAATGATTTTCAAACCCTCAATGTTCCTAAATTTACACACAATGAAAGAGAGAAATGGTGCATGTTAGGGCATGGGGTTTTTCGTTGGTCAAACCCCGTTTTTGGTAATTAAAAAAAAATAGAGGAATAAGATAATGAAGCATGAAGTAATGGAGTTAATACCTTTCCATGATGATTGATCTTGATTTTTTGCAACAATAGTTGAAGAATCTTCCCTTGAATTTCTTAGGAAGCTATCTTGATGACTTCAAATGACAAAACTCTAACTTGCTTGACTTGAGAAAATGATGAATGATGTATGAATGATGATGAGTTATGAATTAGGTAAAATGAGAGGAAACCCTATATTTATGCACAATTATTCCCTAATTCCCAAAAATACCTCATCACATGCCAACCTTAGGTCTTAAGGAACAAAAACACAAAAAAAAATTTAATATATTTTGACTTTTGAGCCAAATGGGACTAAGTAGCCATCAATGGTGACTTAGTCCACTTGGGAATTCTTAAGTGGATTTTAGGAATTGTGATAATTTAAATAATGTTTCTCAGGTTCTTCTTCAACAAGACACATAATTAAGGTTTGAAAGTGTATAAAGGGGCCTATTAAAGCAAAATAAAGGTGTAAATGTTGATGAAAAGTCTAGGAAAGTGTGAAAATTTGTTACAAGACTTTACAAAACATTGAAATAGATCTTGGTTAGGTTATGTAGGTGAATTATAACATTATGGTCTTATAAAAGTTTAAAGATGTGTTACAACACCTTACAATACCTTTACAAGACATCAATAAATGCATTTTATTGAATTTGCAAGGGCCCAAGGCCTATTGTGGATGTGCAAAACACCTCACAACACTAAATCGAGGCATCATTAAGTCCAAATTATCATCATTTAATCCCATATCAAGCAAGTAAAAAGGGATACTTTTTTTGTGTCCATAGTTAGCCCCACTTTAGTGAGATGATGAGCTTGCTTCAAACTCACACTAAAGAAGACATTCAAGAGGAGTCCAATCGTACCAATTTAGATGGAAACGAATGAGAACGATCAAAGGAGGTTTCTCAATCCCCTAGGATCCAAGATCCTAAGTCAAACCATCATAAGCACAAGAATACATGCAAGGTGTATAATATGAAGTGAGACAAGATACATGATCATACAATGGCAAGAACTAGAAGGAAATGAAAATAGGGTGGATCAAGCTTTGATCATTTGTCCAACACATTGTTGATTAGATCTAGGATTTTTTGTTTGGAAATGTGTACTCACTTTGGGAAAAAAAAACTCTTGGCTATTCGTTGGGTGAGAAGGCCCAACTATACTCACTCTAGGGTCACAAAACTTTTGGTTGTCTACGGGGTGAAAAATCCCTAAAAGATGAGACACATACAACTGATCTGTGCTCACATACACACAAATGGCTATGGGGAAATGTAATTTCTCATAATGGGATTCTCACTCAACCATACCAAAGTTATACCTCCTAATAACTTTAATAAGGTGCCACAATGATAATGATTCTTTAGTTCTATGAGGTAAGAAAAACTTTGTATGCTTGAAACTGAGAAAAATAGGATGGGACCACAAGCATGCAAGCTGTGTTATGCAAGGTAGACATATGACAATGGTAAAATAGTGCAAGGAATGTTCAAAGGGATTTTGCTTAGTTCATGCAAGGTCTTGTCTTGGGGGACATTATGCTTAGCATCTCCAAGAGAGGATGTGTCAAAGAAGTATCCCACTCTTGGATGGAATCAAGCCGAATGACACCACAAAGAAGAGCACACATCACAAGAAGAAATAAATCGCACAATGAAATGTGAGTATTGGTGTATGCCCCCACTTTAAAGTGGTTGTGAAGACAGGTACTATGAGCAATTTATTTAAAGTAGGACATGAGAGTTTACTTAGAAATCCCTATGCCAAGTCATATGTTTCCTATAAGCAACATAATGAAAAGGTAGTATGGTACATGTGAGCCAACTTAAGGCATGTCATCCACATCCCAAGCTTTCTCTTATATGTTCATGAAAGGTTAACGGCTAGCCAAAAGAGGCAATGACAAGTGACATACAAGGATAAGGCTACCGAACCCCTTGCCCCCACTAATTGTAGGAAAAAAGTGAGCCGAAATGATTAAAGAAATGCATGGTAGTGTGAAAATCAATATCAAATAGAGGAATTAGGTGCCACATCATGAGTAAGAATGCCAAACTCCTAAAAATATTGGATTTGATGACTCAAAGCCTTACATTCATTAGTACAGTGACCATGAACTCTATGATAGGAAAAAATGAAGTCTTGTAATAGAATTTCTTACAAGTTCTTGGAGGAAGGGTGATCAAGTGATCTTGGAGAAATCTTGACAAGATACCCTCTTGATCAATGGTAGATGTTCTTGTATTATGTTACAAAGATATATATTGGTTAGATGTATAAGATATCATACCTATGCAAGACTCTTTAGATTGCAATATTTTTTTCTCTCCTTTATAGGAGGGTGTAGAATCTAACAAATTCATTTCATTAGTGTTTTGTGTGATGAGATGGAAATTGAGCAAAGAGTTTGTTGTTTGTTTCATGTTTTGTAAAGGATGATTTTCAAGACCACTGGTGTTGATGAGTTCAAGATGCTTTATATTTAAATTTGGCTTAGAAGAATGTTGTGTGAGAGTGTTGATGTTGAGTGAAGGCTTTACAATCTCTATCAGAGGACAATAACCAAGACCATAAGTTGTTTTCTATGTGATAGGGTCTATAGGGTTGCAGCTACCTTTTTCATGAGCACCACATCCTTTTCCACTATAGCCAAGTTGTTTCATAAGCTCATAACCTTTTCCATAAATCTTTTTAATTGCTTTTGGATCAAGTGGTTGTTTGCGATTAAGCTCATCAAAGGTTGTTGTGTAGTTTGTTTCATTGTTTGAACTAGCTAAGATGGATACTTTTGAAGGATCGTTCATGAGTGGTGGTGTGAATTTTAAGGAACCCCAATCATCATCCTGTAGCTTTGTGACTTGTTAAATGTGTTGTCTTTTTGCTTTTTGTTGCATAGGTTCCACTTGTGTGGTTGGGGTTAAGGTGTTCAAGGGGTTCTCTTTGTTTTGATCAAGTTGTGAGACACTATAAGGCTCATGATCAGTGTCAATTGTGTATACTATGTTATTGTAAACATATTTCATTTTACGATGAAGAGTTGAAGGAACTCCATTCATCTCATGAAGCCATGGTCTTCCTAAAAGAAGATTATATGAGAGATTATGGGGAATGACATGGATTGGGGTGTTCCATGTGACTACGCCAATTGTAATAGGTAAAGTGATCACACCGAGCAATTTTTTTTCTTTATTGTCAAAGTCCTTAATAGATAAAGAATTAGGTTGAATTTTTGATCTATCCACACATAGCCTATCTAAGAGTTTTATGCTACGCACATTAAGAGTGGAGCCATTGTCAAGAAGGATTCACTTTATCCCTTTTAGATGGTATTGAGCTATGATCATGAAAGAATCATTTTTTTTGCACATCCAAAGGGGGGAGTTCACTTTGGTGGAAAACAATGTCAACATTGAATCCTTGAATTATGGCTGCTATGTCATTTAGTTGTGCATTAGAAGGGATAGGAACTTGTTGTAAGGTTGTTTGAAGCATAGTGTAGTATGTAGGTGAAGTTTGAAGAAGGTCCCAAAGGGATATCTTGGAGGGAGTGCTCTTAAGTTGTCCAACAATATCATACTCCCTTAATCGAGGAGAAAGAGATAGTATAGAATTAGGAAAAGGTAGGGAAGTTGGGGTTAGTTGTTGTGGTGACATATTTTTTTGAGTATTGTATGTATAAGCAATGGTATTATGAATCAATTGCTGTGAGACATTATGTTGAGGTGGGTAGAGGGTGAATTTGGGTTTGTCTTGAGTTGTAGGTTTGTGTGGTGGTGGGTAAAAGATGAGTTCAGGTTGGCATTGAGCTTTTTGTTTGTGTGAAGGTGGGTAGAGAATTAGATGGTTCTTAGGGTGTCCCACGAGGTATGTATGAGGTTCATTGATTAAAGGGGATCTAATGGACACTTGTGCATTCATAACATCAGTAGCCTTGTTTTGATGTATCTCTAATGAAGGGAAATCTAGAGTCACCTTTTAGTATAAGGAAGACATATTACTATTATTTTCATTTTCTTGCACCATGATATTCTCCCTAGGAGAGTTTTTAGGATAACTACAAATCAAATGTTCTTGGAATTCATGGATTGGTTATTCTAAAATGAATTCATTGCAAGTAGGTGAATGATCACTAGTTGAATGTTCTTGCTCAAGAAGGGTTTGGCTAGGTGAAGGGGGAAAACTAAGATACTCATGACCTTCATTGATTTTATTTTCTAACGTTAAAGTATCTTCTTCACAACTAGGAGAGATACTAGGAGAAGAATGAATGTTATTGTCATGATTACCTATGGTTGTGTTGTTTTGTTTACCAATGTCTTATCCACTAAGAGAGGTAAACAGAGAGAAACAACTAGGATTCTCAAAACTCACATTAATTGGTTCTTCTACCGAAATATATTTATCACCAATAGGAAAGATATTTTAGAGGAATAAATCTGATCATTAGGAATGTCCAAGGTTGTAGTATCTTTCACAAAAAACACTCATAAGGAGGGGATAGGAAATTTTTCTTAGCATGTCTAAATATGCAAGATAATAACATTGTTTGAACAAAAATTAAAAGCACTTGTAACCATTTCATGCAACATTTCAACAATGTAAACAAGGTATATCCAAAGATTGAAAACATTTTTATCACATATATGCAAAGCTTGAAGAATGAAAACAATGTATATGCAAGAATGAAAAGCACTTTTATCAAACTTATGAAAATTTTTATGAGTAGAAACATTGTGTAAGAAAAAGTGAAAAATACTTTTAGCCATGTGCTGCAAAACTTTAGAAATGTGAGCATTTTCAGATCTAATGATGTTTGTAATTGAAGTGATTTAAAGAATAAGTGGTCTTAAATAATGTTTTGGCCTAGATGCATAAAAAAAATGATCCAAAACTTTCCAAACATAAAGTATATGATACTAGGAGGCTTTGGAAGCACAAAAATGAGGTTTATGATGCTATAACAAATAGTGAAAAATTTGTAAAGGGACTAAGTACCCCAGAATGGCGAATTAGTCCCAATTAAGGTTTTTTGAAAATTTTCAAGAATTTTTTATCAATTTTAATGCTTTTGATATTGTATGATGTATAACTAATATGGAGATGTAGAATTTCATAAATTCTCAATGAAATTATATGCAATAATGCAAGCCAAATGAGCTTTTCACTAATGCAAGTTTTTGAAACCCTAGAATGCAAAACAATGCAAAACCTAATGCAATGTTGATGGAAGCTATATCTAGGATGATGAAGGAATCTAAATCAGAAAAGGTGTTCAAAAGTTAGGTTCACCAAATGTGGACAAATACTTTGGCACCCAAGGTCTTTCTACCACTTCTAGGGGTTTTCACCTAAACGGAGAGAGATGGGCCAAAATGGGCAATGTGTTCATTCAAGATTAATGTAATGATGTATGAAATGTATCTAAATAGGATATATAAATGTAATAAATTGAAAAAGAAGTAATTTATTGATGCTAAACCTAAGAAATGCAAAGTGTTGGAAAACACAATGTGGTATGCAAAAATACCTAGAAATGAAGATAAAATGTAATAGAAATTGATGAAACTAAAAGTGTGCACTTGGAGGCTGAAGTAGGATGAGATGAAGGTGTACAATCCTAATAAAACTGATGCAGAGGTTGACTGGGAGACTTGTGCCAATCTAAGCGACTTAGTCCCAGATCTAGAAAAATTGCTCTAAAACCCGTTTCAGCCAAATGGGTATCCAAATCTACAAAAACCTCAAAACAAAATGTTTAGTGGGACTAATTCACCACTGTTCATGACTTAGTACACATCTAATTTTTTGAAAATTTAAAAGTGGAAACAAAATCCCTTAGTCTGTGGTTCAGTTCTTGATAGGTGTTCGCTTTTGAAACTCAAATTTTTGGGTCTAAAAGTGACTTTAAGTTGATATTTTTTCTTTGAAAGCAAGGAGAGGTCCTCAAAAAATATTCAACCTAATCTTCAATGATCCTAAAACCCTCAAAGGACCTAAATCTTCAAACACACAATGAAAGAGAAAGAAATGGTGAATGTTAGGGCATGGGGGTTTGCCTTGGTCAAACCCATTTTTGGGTAATTAAAACAAAATGGAGGAATAAGAAAATGAAGCATGAAGTAATGGAATTAATACCTTGCCATGATGATTGATCTTGATTTTCTACAAAAATAGTTGAAGAATCTACCCTTGAATGTCTTAGGAAGCTATCTTCATGACTTAGAATGGAAAAACCCTAGCTTGCTTGACTTGAGAACATGATGAATGATGATGAGTTATGAATTAGGTAAAATGAGAGGAAAACCCTATATTTATGCACAATTATGCAGTAATTCTTGAAAATACCTCATCACAGGCCAACCTTCTAGGTCTTAAGGAATAAAAACTCGAAAGAAATTTAAATTTCTTTTGATTTTTGAGCCAAATGGGACTAAGTCACCACCAATGGTGACTTAGTCCAATTAGGCTTTTTTAAGTGGATTTCAGGAATTGTGGTAATTTAAATAATGTTTATCAGTTTATTCTTCAACAAGACACCTAAGTAAGGACTGCAAGTGTATAAAGGGGCCATTTAAAGCATAAGAAAGGTGTAAATATTGATTAGAAGCCTATGAAAGTGTAAAATTTTGTCACAAGACTTTAAAATACTTTTAAATAGGTCTTGGTAAGGTTATTTAGGTGAATTATGATATTATGGTCTTAGAAAAGTGTGAAGATGTGTTACAACACCTTGCAACACCTTACAACACCTTTACAAGACATCAATAAATGCATTTTATTCAATTTTCAAGGGCCCAAGACCTAATTTGGATGTGTAAAACACCTCAGAACACTAAATCAAGGCCTCATTAAGTCCAAATTATAATCAATTAATCTCAGATCAAGCAAGCAAAAAGGGATAATTTTTCTGTGTCCACAAGCTTTAAGAATAAGATGGCCATTATGTTGGAGCCTTCACTTACATTATATATGGTAAATAGGAAACATATATTTAAGTGCCTACATTCAAGTCTCTCTAAGTAATCTTTCAAATATGACATGCTAGGTAGTAAGTATCAAATAATTAAGATATGCTTAATGGTATTTGGATGTTGGGTTTAAATATATTTAATAAATTCATGAAAATTTTCAAAACACTATTTAAATTAAAATTAAATAAATAATATTTAAAAATATACATTGATAATAAAATATATTAAATAGTTAAAGTTAAAAACATACCAAGTTTCAGATTAAAAAAATTACACAAGATTTAATGTTAGGAATGTGAATATAAAATTGGAAAATTTTAAACATAAAATATATTTTTTTTAAATATTATGATATATGGTATTGCATTATTATTATTAAATCATTCATTATGAATTTTTACATTATTATTTAATTATATAATTATTTTTAATAAATTATTTAAAGATATATTTGATTAAAACTTTAATATTATTTTAAATCATAAACCCTCAATGTTTTTGATATAGGAAAAAATAGGTTTTACAGGGACCTGAAACCACAAAGTTTACAAGTAAAATAAAGATAAAGCATTACAATACCCAAAAAAATAGGACAGATGCAAAACAAAAAAGACTAGAAGAGACTGTAACCACAAGCCCAGAGCTAGCATAGGCCAACACGAAAACCAGTGCAAAACCAAAACTAACCTAATAACTTTAAAGTATCAGCAACCTTAGCTTCAAGGTTGCACATATCTTGGGTGCTCTTTTTGAGAGCTTGAATCCCCTAGGGCATAGGATCAACCTTTCTCTTCAGGTGAGCTCTCGTCCTCTTCAAGATGCCAGCTTCATCAATCCTATTTTTCTCCTTGTCTGCATCCAAATCCACCACCAGAGAACCCTGCCAATTTTTTTCTATTTTCTCAACCATAGTGCTCATAATAGTTGCATTGTGATTGGAAATTTTGTGGTTCTACTCCATGATAGTTTTAATGGTGTCCCTGATGTTACTAATTTCTCCCTCTAGGAACTTAACCTTAAACTCATTATACTTCTTCATCTTTTCTCTGTGCAGCAATATTTCATTGAAGGTGCTCAACCATCTCCCCCATGTTGTCCTCGGTACACACAATGTCAACAGAATTGTGGGTAGCATATTTAGCTTGCATTTCTTCCATTTTACTAGTAAGAGCCCTATTTTTTAAGCTAAGTTACTTTATTTCATGAAAGATACACTTCATAATCCTAAAATAATCAACAACCCCATTTCTAGCAATGGCTAAAATATCATGAGGATACTCCCGGTCAGGCTTAAAGTAGTGGTCTTCAGGGTTAAGGTTACTAGGAAATCTGGTTCTATCTTCTCTATCCGTAGTAGGGTAAGAGGTGTAGGAATCCTCATTGGCTTTAGGGGTTTCAATTTTATCCTCCAGAGAGTCCTCAAAGTAAGAAACCAATTTTTTAGTAGGATTTTCTTAATCTTAAGTCTCTCTTTCTGAGCAGAGACAACGAGGGTTTTCACAGAGCTATCTTTTTTAATCAAGGGCTTACTCAGATGGGTTTTCTTACCTAAATTTTTAGGGGAGGGAGGGTCTTCCTCAATCCAATTAGGGTCTAGGTTATCTTTCTTCTCTGACATGTTCTAAGTATAATAGTATTTAGAGGCTGAAGTTGGGACAAGGTTAGACAAAGCTGACATATTTTTAAAATGTTCATAAATAAGCCAAATGAGTCCAGTATGCATGACTGGATACTTCCTAGGATTATTTCTATGATCTTCCATGCTATTACTCAAGGAGCAATACAGATAGTGAGGGAAGGAAACCCTTATGTAATGGCGAAAATGATTGAGGAGGACAAAATGGTAGTCGTAAACTCTGGTAAATCTGCCATCCAAAGTGATGCATTTCATTATAATCTTGAGAACCTTCTTCCATAAAGCCTTAATAGTGTCAACTTCAAAGTAGTTGGATATTTTAATCAGCTTTCTTTTCCTTGTCTTTTTTGGGAAACCTAATAACAACCTCATCAAAAAAAATTCTATCATGGAAGAACTTCATCCCCTCGGTTGAAAGACTAGTGACCTCTTCAATAAGGTTATACACACACATATTCCTATTCATTTAACCTCTACTCTATTCTTGCATTCTCATAGTTATATACATTCACCTTAGCACTAGTTTATCACATTTATCTTTATCTATACATTTTCCAAAAGTGAAACACTTTTTCAATTGCATGGGTGGCCCTTTGATCATAGACTTGTCCCCCTCTATAAAATTAAAATTCAAGTTTTGGTTGATTGAACCCTTTCACTTTTCCACCTTAATCTTATCAAACACTCATTCAACACAATTTGATTATATTTGGCATTATATAAAGACATTCAAAATGCACATGTTATCCCTCACCCTAAAGCACTAAAAAAATTAATAGTGACATATTTCAATTTGGCGCATGAAAAGGAGTAACAAATAAGCATATTAGGGCCTTTACTTCTTTTCTACAAACCTTTCTACACAATTTTAGGCATTGGCCTAGCAAAACTTGTCTCAAGATGAAACAAATTTTCTCGGGTATTTTTAAATACCATAAGTCCTCATATCAACACAATTAGTGGAATATACAATGATCTATAAAGTAATTATAAGAGTATAATTTCATAATATATAAGATAAATCTAGAATTACGAGCCTATTTTGCTATTGTGAGATTATCCCTAACTTACAAACTTGTACTCTAATACAACTTTTATATATATTCTAAAGAAATTTATTATAAAAGAGACCTTATTTCTATAGGAAACTATAGTACATGACATTAGAATCTTCTTCATTAATATTCACTTCATGGTCACAAAGATATGTGCTAGTAAGAATGAGTACAGATCTAGGATCTAGGAAATTAAGTATCTTGAAAAGATGTATTTATAACCTTAAATCAATGATTAAAGGAAATTAAACGATTATTTAGTAAGTCACATAATAGTATGACAATAAAATATAAATAAAATTAATACCACTATTCACACATAGATAACACCACATAACACATTATACATGAATTAGAGAAACTTGCAGTATATTATATTTCTCATATATCATGATATATACATATAGGATGTAATATTTACTTATGTCTTAGTCCTATTGCATTCAAATTCTATTATCTTCTATTTATGTCATATAACATATTCCACTACATATTTAAATCTTTTGAGCCTATACTAATACCTAAGTATAAGCATCTGAGGGAGTATACTTTTAATATTTATTGTACCCTTTTGATGTGTCAATGATTAACTAGAGAGGTTGCATCTCCTTTGTTGTAGAAAAATATTGCGGTAACATTATCTCTATCTTTTTAACATCACCCTTCATCAAAATAATATCTTTTCCTCAAAACATCATGGGTCTAGCCTACTAAAACTTGACAAAATTGTGGTTCCCCTATTTTTAAATTTTTATGAAAGAAATGTCTACTTGTTATGTCTATTTTTATATGTAAATACCCTTGAATTGAGTGAAGGTATCTTACCATTACTGAACTAGATATATTTGACCCTTAAATTTTATGAGAATGTTTTTCCCTTAAACATTTAAGGATAAAATTTGAATGTGGGTATGTGCAGAATCATGATGGGCCAAAAAGTGGCGATATGATGGGTATGTGGCTGGCAACTTTTTTTTACCCAAAATTGATGAAACGAAAAGGTTTTTTAAAGGATATTCTCATCTTTCCACCAATATAAATTATTTTTTACTTTTAATTTAATAAATGGGTATGTGCAGGATCATCATGGAAAAAATAGGTCCTTACGTGGCAAAAAATTTAGAAAAATTAGAGTTAGGCAATTTGACGTAAAAATTTGAATAAGTTATCTATATTATTTCAAAAATATGTAAGAATAGAATTTTTAGAAAATTGAATCGAGTTTCTAAACTATAGTTAGGTTTATTTAAAAAGAAAAAATCTATTTGGTGAAAATTTGAAATTTCAATGTAGTACTACTTAAATTTCAGGGAAAAAATAAGTAGGGGTTTCTCTAACCACCCTAACCACAATAAAATGATAATATTTTTTTATAATATTTTAGATATAAGTAGAGGATTCATGTCTGGATGTGATGCATATTTTTTTGTAATTTTTTTCCAAGTAAATAATTAATTATGAATTTTTTATTACAACTTTTAAAAAATATAAAAACTCATATGTTTGACCGCCTTAACTTGGTCAAAACTTCATAAAATTCATTTTTCTTTTTTAAATCCTATAGTATGCGAAGCATAGAATGTGACATATGTTTCAAGTTAAAAAAATGTGGTACCATTTGAAAGTTATAGATGTTTTTCAATCAGCTATCAATTAGGAATTTAGTCGTAATTCAAATAAAAATGATTAATAATTATTTATTAAATTAAAAGTAAAGAATAATTTATATTGGTGGAAATCTGAGAATATCTTTTAAAAACCCTTTTCGTTTCATCAATTTTGGGTTAAAAAAAGTCATCAGCCACATGGGCCATCATATCACTTACATATTGCCACTTTTTGGCCCATCATGATCCTGCACATACCCAAATAATTATTATTTATTTTCTATTTGAATTATACTAAAGTCCTGATTGATAAGCGGATTGAAAAACATCTATAGCTTTCAAGTAGTATCATATATTTTGAATCCTAAACATGCATCACCTTCCATGCTTCGTATACTATAGGATTAAAAAAAAAAAAAGTTTCATGAAGTTTTGACCAAGTTAAGGTGGTCAGACATATGAGTTTTTATATATTTTAAATGTTGTAATAAAAAATTCATAATTAATTATTTACTTGTCAAAAAATTACAAAAAATAAGCATCACATTGAGAAATGAGTCCTCTTCTTATTATAAAAAAACCTAGTATTTTATAAACTACATTCAATTTGCTATAGATTATATTCTTACATATTTTTGAAATAATATAGATTTAACTTATTCAAAATTTTACGTCAATTTGCCTAACTCTGATTTTTCTAATTTTTTTGCCACTTAAGGGCCTATTTTTCCATGATGATCCTGCACATACCCATGTATTTGACCACTTTTGAGGCTTCAATAAATATCCCATGCTAATTTTATGCTTAACACTTCACACAATTGCTTCATTTTCCATCCAAGCCCTCATTGATCTTGAATTTTTTGGTATGAGTTATTCAATGTTTCAAATTTACTCCATGTTTCCCTCTAGGTCCTTCATCAGATCATATGTAGACAAAGGTTATAGTATTTGGCTTTCAATGTTAACATTTTTTAACCTTGAGTTATATATAATTTTTTCCAATTGAGGAAAAACTAATATAATATATTGATACCAGTTATGATGATTACATCTTGTTGTTTTCTATGTCCAAACTAGTGAGTGGGTGGCACACATTTTTTATCTCATCCCTATATTTCTTTTAATTTTTTGTTAGTATTTTTTTATTTATTTCTTCCTCTTCATTCTAAATTTGATATAGTTTTTCTTCAATAAATTATTTTGTCTATTGTCCTAATCGAGTTAGAGGATCCATAATAATTTGTGGTTATGTTTATTTAGACTATTCAAAACATCCCCTACACTATCTCCTATTTTTACTTATTTTTAATATATACTCTCTTTTGGTTGTGTGTAACACATCTCATAAATTAAACTTATTTAATTAGGATATGAGTGTTAATTTTGTGATTTGAGACTACAAGGTAGGGTGTAAAAATCCCTAAGCTATCTTTAGGATGAATATAAATATGTACTTGGGAGTAATATATAAGGTTTAAATTGGGTTCAAGTTCAATTCATTTATTACCATTACATATTTGGGGATTGATTGAACCTTGCAACCTCTTTTTTATGGCTAGTCATATGTGTGTGTGATATCTTTGAAGAGAATGTTGTTTCCTATTGAATCA
Organism: Sequoia sempervirens; assembly: GCA_007258455.2. Lineage (NCBI taxonomy): Eukaryota > Viridiplantae > Streptophyta > Pinopsida > Cupressales > Cupressaceae > Sequoia > Sequoia sempervirens. Next base: position 91,473,647 of record VDFB02193867.1, read on the forward strand.
TTATGGCATCATTGTAAATTTTTATCAAATTAAATAAGAATTTAAACACCCATTGTTTGAATCTAATCATGTAAGTGTATGATATAAATTTATGTTTATTTCAACAATTTATATTTAGCCAACTATAAGGCTATAGTTAAAATGCTATATTTTGTACATGTAGGCCTAGTTTGGAACTCAAATTTTATACTATGACTACACCTAATTATGAGAAAGTGGTAGCATATCTTGAAAATTTTAGTTTTTTTGTCATTTGTATGAAATGTAGTTGATATACAACTTAAGTGGTAATTTATCCTTATAATTACTTGAGATATTTTAGAGACTATAATATTTTTTCTTGAGTTATATCTTACTTTCTTGGGGTCTTGTGATTATTTTATTCTTTTTTATTTCTTTATCAGATGATATTAATTTATATTTTATGTTTTTTATTTATCATAATTTATTGTATTTAACAATGAGTTAGTAAGACTAAGGTAAGGTAGGTTGGGTGTTGGGTTGGGTCATGGGGATACCCCTAAGTAAACAAAAAATAATGAGTTAATTAGAAAATTTAACATGATTATTGTGTTGTCATATGGAGTGTAACAATCCCATGGATATAATCAACAATACATATAAACATAAATATGCATAAATATAAATTTTTAGAGTAGAAAAATGGATCTTTGGACAATTTAATGCTCATTTGAGGTCTTCTTGTCTATTTTGGCTTAATTTTTCCTTGATTTAGTGTTTTAATGTGGCTAACACATTAACATTAGGTCTTGGGCCCTTGTGAATCAATATGAATTTTATGATTCCTCACAAAAGTGTTATGAAGTGTTGTAACACACCTTCACATTTTTCTAGGATCTTATTAATATATTTCACCTGTATAACCTATTTTTATCATTTACCAAGCCTTATTTTAAAGTGTTGTAAAGTGTTGTAACAAACTTTCACACTTTTCTATTCTTTTCATTAATAATTGGACCTTTCTTATGCTTTAATTGGCCCCATTTTACATCTACAAGCCTTACTTAAGTGTATTTTTTTAAAATAATCCTAATAAACATCATTTAACACATCTAAATTATAAAACCCTATTAAAATGCCTTAATTGGGACCCATTCACCATTAGGGGTGAATGAGTCCCCCTTGGCACAAAATTCAAAATTATTTCAAATTTCTAGCAGGTTTTTATTTTCCAAGATCTAAGGTCGGCCTGTGATGTTGTATTTTCAAGAATTATTACATAATTGAGTATAAATATAAGGTTCTATTGATTTCACCCCCCAATCAATCACTCAAGAATTCTAGGAATTTCAAGAATTTTCATAAGAGCATTCAAGGGTTAAAGCACTTCAAGATTAATTCTAGGGCATTTGAGGGAAAGATTCTTCATCCATTATTGTAGCAATTAAAGATCTATTATAATGGAAAGGTGTTAATTCCCCTATTTCATGTTCATGATTCATCTTATTTCATCATTTTGTTTTAATTACCTAAAATGGGTTTGACCAAGGCAAACCCCTATTCTCTAACAATCAACATTTTCTCTCTCTTTCTTTGTGTGATTACACATTTGGGTGCTTTGAAGGCTTGGAAATAATTGAAGAATAGGTTAAAAAAAAATTGGATTCATTTCCCTATTAGCAAGGTAAAAATATTCACAAAATGTCACTCATGGTGCCAAAAATTAGGGTTCCGGATATGGACACCTGGAGGAACCAAAAGAGTAGACCGAGAGCTTCAAATTCCACTTTTGAGTTTTCTGAAAAGTCAAAGTGGACTCATTTTCCATTAGTGGAAAAATAGTCCCACTTGACCCATTTTTCATAGATTTATGAATATTTGGATACCCATTTGGTTGAAACAACCTTGGGTGCAATTTTCCAGATCTGGAACCAATTCACCCAAAATGGCGAATGAGTCCCAATAGGTCAAAATTTTAGGATCAACAAAATTTCTAGTATTCATTCCAGCCTCTACAAGTTTCCATGTGCACACTTTTAGTTTTATAGTTTTTTTTTTGTTTCACTTGCATTTCTAGGTCATCTACCATATGCTTCCATATCACATTGTGTTTTCCAGCATTTCATGTTTTCCAAGTTTACACTTGGTGGTGAACCCCTCATTAGATTTCAATTAATCCCTAGAACCTTCCCTTTGTTATATTTCAATCTCCTTCACATTTAAATCTCAAGGCTTTGTTCATGAATGAAGTATTGATCTTTGTCTTTCTCCTTTTAGGTGCAAAACCCTAGAGGTGCAAGAGGTGACAAGAATATTCATTTCATTTTGGTGAACCTACATTCTGAATACCTTATTTTATGATTTGGAGTCCATCATCATCCTATAATTAGCTTGCATTGCATTTTGCATTAGTTCATTTGCATTATAGGGTTTCAAATTTTTGCATTAGTGAAAGTGCATATATTTGCATTTTTGCATCTCAAATCATTCAAAATCATATAAAATTTTTATTTTCATTTAGTATTCAGGTCATACAATGTCAAAAACATCAAATGCAATCAATTTTTTTTGAATTTTTTTGAAAAAACACCTATTGGGACTCATTTGCCATTTTGGGCGAATCAGTTCAAGTCCATATTTTTAACTACCTAGTAAAACATCAAAAATATCATTTATGTGCTTCCTAATCCTCCTAGTACCATATGCTATAAGTCTTGAAAGTTTTGAGAACATTTTTTTTATGCATCTAGGTCAAAAAATCAGTTTAGGTAAGTCATTTTTGAAATCATTTTAATTGCAAGCATCATTAGATCTACAAATGTTCAAATTTTTGAAATTTTGCATAACATGGATAAAAGTACTTTTCACTTTTTCATACACAATGTTTCTATTCATAAAATTTTTCATAAGTTTGATAAAAGTTCTTTTCATTATTGGATACACATTATTTGCATTCTTGAAGCTTTGCATACATTGGATAAAAATGTTTTGCATGCTTGGATATACATTGTTTACATTACTGAAACATTGCACGAAATGGTTACAAGTGCTTTTCATTTTTGTTCAGACAATTTTAGTGTCTTACATATCTAGACATGCTAAGAAAAATTTCCTATCCCCTCCCTATGAGAGTGTTTTAGTGAAAGAGAATACAACCTTGGACATTCCTAACTATCATATTTTTTCTTCTTCTAATATCTCTCCTATTGGTGACGAAGATATTCTAGTAGAAGAACCAATCATTGATATTTTTTAGAATCCTAGTTGTTTCTCTCCTCTTACCTCTCTTAGTGAAGAGGACATTAATGAATCAGACAACATAACCATAGGTAATCATTACAATAACATTTTTCCTTCTCCTAGTATCTCTCATAGTTGCCAAGAAGATACTTTAATGTTAGATAGCATAATCAATGAAGGTCATGAGAATCTTAGTTGTCCCTCTTCACCTAGAGAAGCCCTTATCAAGAAAGATAATTCAACTATTGATCATCCTCCTACTTGCAATGAAGTCATTTTAGAAGAACCAAACTTTGATTGTCAAGAACATTTGGTTTGTAGTCCTCCTAAAAAACCCTCCTCTTAGGGAGGATAACATTGACAATAATGATATAGTATCCTTAGAAGAAGATGAAGAGAAAACATTAGACTCTCACTTGCTAAGGGATGTTAATATTATTCAACCTCAATTCATCCTTTACCCACCATCACACAAACCTCAAACTAAAAAAAAAATGGGATTCATCCTCTACCCATCCAAGAATAATGTGTTACAATAGTTGATTCATAATACCATTGCTCATACATACAACAATAGAAAAAATCCACAAGTGCAACAACCAACCCTAACACCCTTACCTTTACCTAATCCCATATTTCCTAGTGCCCCTCGTTTTCCTGCACAAGGTAGAAAGGACTATTATCTTCAAGTTGAACAACTTAAAAGAACTCCTACTAAGATATCATTATGGGACCTTATTTAAGCCCCCCTTCATTATCAAAACATGATTCAGAGTGCTTTACAACAAGTTCCTATCCCATCTAATGTGTAACTGAATAACATAGTGGGCCTCATTCAAGGAATCAATGTTGACATTATTTTCCACCAAAGTGAGCTCCCTCCTTTGGAAGTGTAAAAGAAAAATGAAGCTTTCATAATTAAATATCTCAATATAAAAGAATAGGGATAAATCAAACCCTTGTTGACAATGGCTTCATTCTTAATGTGTGTAGTGTAAACCTTCTGGACAGGCTTAGAGTCAATAAATCAAACATTCAACCAAATTCTTTATCTATCAAGGGATTTGACAATATAGGAAAACAACCGCTTGGTGTGATTACTTTTCCTATTATAGTTGGAAAGGCCACATTGGAAACACTGATCCATCTTATGCCTAATTATATTTCATATAACCTCCTTTTAGGTAGACTATGGATTCATGCAATGAATGGTGTGCCTTCTACTCTTCATCGTGTAATGAAGTATGTCTACAACAACAAAGTGTACACACTTGAAGTTGACCCTAACCCTGATAGTTGTTTAAACATTGAGAAAAGAAAGAAAAATCCCTTGAAAACATTAACACCAACTACACAAGTGGAACTTGTCCAACACAAAGACAAAGAACAACATATTGAATAAGTCATGAAGCTATTAGAAGATGATTGGGGTTCCTTAGATTTCAAACATACATTCATGGGAGAATACAAGATCATAAACAAAGACTCTGAAAAGGGAAAAGAAAACATGGTACTATCAACACAAAATTTAGACAGCCCTTCCAAAGCATCCACCTTAAGCACTAAACAAGAAGAAGAAAACTATACAAAAAACTTTGATGACACTGACTATCAACAACCACCAGATCAAAAAGTAATGAAAAATCTTAATGGAAAAGGTTATGAACTTATGACACAACTTGGCTACAGTGGAAAAGGATTTGGTGCTAGAAAACAAGGTATCCATAACCCTATATAGCCTACCACGCAAGAAACAAAGCTTGGTCTTGGTTATTGTCCTTTGATATAAATAAGCAATCCTTCACTTAACATCAACACTATTACAAATAATTAATTGAAAGAAACAAAGAAATATTCGCTTAATTTCAAAATCATCTCGCAAAACACTAATGATTTTAATTCATTAGATTTTACACCCTCCTATAAAGGAGAGAACAAAATCGTGCAATCTAAACAATCTTGTGTAAGTATGAAATGTTTGCCGCAAACTACAAGAACACCTCCTACCGTTGATCAAGAGGGTATCTTTTTGAGACTCCTCCAAGATCACTTGATATCTCTCCCTCCAATAACTCGAAAGAAATTTTATTACAATAATTCTTTTTTTTCATGTCATAGAGTTCATGGTCATGCTAATAATGAATGTAAGGCTTTGAGTAGTAAAATTCAACATCTTAAGGAGCTTGGTGATCTTCCTTATGTGGGAGCACCTCATTCCTCTAAGCAATACTTATTTTGACTCTATCATGTTTCTCATCAATCATTTCACTCACCTTTTTCCTGCACTTAGTGAGGACAAGGGGTTAGGTAGCCTTGTCCTCATATGTCACCTATCATTGCCTATTTCAGCTAGTTAATCACCTTTCATGTATATGTAAAGAGCAAGCTTGGGATGTGGATGACATGCCTTAAATTGACTCACATATGTCATACTTATTCATGATGCAACTTATTAGAAACATATGACTTGGCATAGGGCTTTCTAAATAAGCTCTCATATATTCTTCTACTTTAAAGAAATTTCTCATAGCAATGGTGTTCACAACCAGTATAAAGTGGGGGCATACATCAACACTCATATTTCATTTGTGATATTTTCTTTTTTCTTATGATTTCCTCTCTTGGAAGCATTACATACAATGCTCCCTAGGATGAGACCTTGCACTTTTCCTCTCTTGGAGACGTTAAGCACAATGTCCCCTAAGATGAGACCTTGCACGAACTAAGTAAAATACCTTTGAAAATTCCTTGCACTATGTTTCATTTACAATGTCTATGAGTTTCAAGCATACAAAATAATTTTTGTGTGGTGCCTTATTAAAGTTATCAGGAGGTATAACTTTGGTATGGTTTGAGTAGGAAGCCCAATTTGAGGCATGACTTTCCCCATAGCCACTTGCATGTGTGTGAGTGTATACCAGCCAAGAGTGTATGTTTCTCACCTTTTAGGACTTCTCACCTAGCAGGTAGCCAAGAAAACCGTCACCTTGGAATGAATATGCATTTTTGGAAAGGGTATGTTTAGGATCATGATGGGCAAAAAAGTGGTGATATGATGGGTATGTGGCTGATGACTTTTTTTTACCCAAAATTGATGAAACGAAAAGGGTTTTTAAAGGATATTCTCGTATTTCCACCAATATAAATTATGCTTTACTTTGAATTTAATAAATTATTATTATTCATTTTCTATTTGAATTATGACTAAAGTCCTGATTGATAGACTGGTTGGAAAACATCTATAGCTTTCAAACGGTATCACAATTTTTGAATATGAAACATGTGTCACATTCTATGCTTCACATACTAAAGGATTAAAAGAAAAATGAATTTCATGATGTTTTGACCAAGTTAAGGTGGTCAGACATATGATTTTTAATATTTTTTAAAAGTAACAAAAAATTTATAATTAATTATTTACATGGTAAAAAGTTACAACAAAATACACATCACATTGAGACATGAGTCCTCCACTTAAATCTAAAATATTATAAAAAAAATATTATCATTTTATTGTGGTTAGGGTGGTTAGACAAACACCTACTTCTTATTTTTTCCTTTAAATTTAAGTACTACTGCATTGAAATTTCAAATTTTCACCAAATAGATTTTTTTTTTTTAAATAAACCTAGTAGTTTAGAAACTAAATTCAATTTTATATAGATTTAGATATTCTTACATTTTTTTCAAATAATATAGATAACTTATTCAATTTTTTATGTCAAGTTTTCTAACTCTGATTTTTTTGAATTTTTTCCCACTTAAGGGCCTACTTTTTCCATGATGATCTTGGACATACCTGAAAGAATAGCTTAGATTTGATCCATATCATTTTGGAAAAATGGTCAAAGCTTGATCCACCTTTTTGTTTCTGCTCATTTATACTTATCTTCCTTCTAGTTATTATCATTGTATGATCATGTATCTTGTTTTGCTGCAAATCATACACCTTGTGTCTGACTTAGGATTTTGGATCCTAGGGCCGTGGCCACCTCCTTTGTTCTTTTTCATCCTTTTTCATCCATATTGGTATGATTTTACCCCTCTTGAATGTTTAATCTAGTGTGAGTTTTCAAAGCAAGTTCATCCTCTCACTAAAGTGGGGGCTAAATGTACTATAGAAAAATGGATCTTTGGACATTTTCAAGCTCATTTGAGTTCTTCTTATGGATTTCGGCTTTATTTTTCCTTGAATTATTTTTGTAATGTGGTTAACATATTCACATTAGGTCTTGGGCCCTTGTGAATCAATAAGAATTTTATGATGCCTTGCAAAAGTGTTGTGAAGTGTTGTAACACACCTTCACACTTTTCTAGGATCTTATTAATATATTTCACCTATATAACCTATTTTTATCATTTACCAAGTCTTACTTCAGAGTGTTGTAAAGTGTTGTAACAAAATTTCACACTTTTCTAGGCTTGTCATTAATAATTGGACCTTTCTTATGGTTTAATTGGATCCATTGTACATCTAAAGGCTTTAAGTCTATTTTTTAAACTACTCTCGATGAACATCATTTAAAACATCTAAGTTTCGAAACCCACTTAAAATGCCTTAAGTGGTACCCATTCGCTATTAGGGGAAAATGAATCCCCTTTGGCACCAAATTCAAAATTATATCAAATTTCCGGTGGGTTTTTATTTTCTTAGATCTAAGGTTAGCTTGTGAAGTATTTTTGAGAATTTTTGCATAATTGAGTATAAATATAAGGTTCTTCTATTCATTTCACCCCCTATCAATCACTCTTTTATTCTAAGCATTTCAAGGATTTTTCATAAGAGAATTCAAGGGTTAAAGCACTTCAAGATTAATTCTAGGGCATTCAAGGGAAAGATTCTTCATCCATTGTTGTAGAAATTCAAGATCTATTATCATGGAAAGGTGTTAATTCCCTTATTTCATGTTCATGCTTAATCTTATTTCATCATTTTGGTTTAATTACCTAAAAGGGGTGTGACCAAGGAAAACCCCTAGTCTCTAACAATCAACATTTTCTCTCTTTATTTCTGTGATTCTAGATCTATGTGCTTTGAAGGATTGGAAATCATTGAAGAATAGGTTAAAAAGTTGTTGGAGTCATTTCCCTATTGGAGAGGTCAAAATATTCACAAAAAGTCACTCAAAGTGCCAAAAATTAGGGTTTGGGATTCAGACAATTGAACGAACCAAAAGAGCAAACCAAGAGCTTCATATTCCACTTTTGATTTTTCTAAAAAGTCAAGTGGACTCATTTGCCATTACTAGAAAATTATCCCCACTATACCTATTTTTCAGAGGTTTTTCAAGATTCAAATACCCATTTGCTGGAAAGAGGCTCTCGTGCAGTTTTCCATATCTGGGATTGATTCACCTAGAATGGTGAATGAGTCCCAGTAGGTCAAATTTTTAGGGTTAACAGTATTTCTAGTCTTCATTCTAGCCTCTACAAGTTTCCAAGTGAACACCTTTAGTTTAACAGTTTTCTATTTTGTTTTAGTTGCATTTCTAAGTCATCTACCATATGTTTGCATATCACATTGTGTTGTCCATCATTTCATGTTTTCCAGGTTTACACTTGGTGGTGAACCCCTAGTTAGGTTTCAATTAATCCCTAGAACCTTCTCTTTGTTAGATTTCAATCTCCTTCACATTGAAATTCCAAGGGTTTGTTCATGAATGAAGTGTTGATCTTTGTCTCTCTCCTTTTAGGTGCAAAACACTAGAGGTGCAATAGGTGACAAAAATCTTCATTTCAAAATCTATGCTGAATAAAGATGAAAATATGATTCTATTTGAATTCCTTTTTAATTGACCATCATGGTTGGAGTGTCTAGTCCTAAGCTTAGAAATATCCTTAATCATGGAAGGGGAGGGACAATAACTGCACCTCATTCCTTGTTCTTTTAAAATGAAAAGGTTTTTGACAAGAGAGAAAGAAAAGAGGGGTAGGAAAGTGAAAAAAATGTGTGAGATTTACTAGTAAAACATGCAACATAATAAAACTATTTATTTAGGTATACCCAACATTTTTCAACCCAAATGACATTACCTAATGGAAAAAGCACCCAAAAGAGTACTAAAAGTTATATTATGCTAATATAAATAGTAGAAATATATATATAGTTGTAACTAGAAAAGGCATTCATTGCTATCAAAATATGTCGTTATTGTTCAAAATTTTGTGACTTAAGTTGAGGAGTTTATCATGGATATCAAAAGACACTTTTTGTAATCATACTGGATAGATGGAATATAAATCTTGGTGAGATGCAACATTTAAACATTGCAAGTGGATTCATTTTTTGCGCTATCTCTATGGAATAGTTCTTAAACCTACATCACCATATTGGAAGAAACTTGTGTAGGATATTAAGACTAGCTATATGATAGGACCACACCTAGATGGTCACTACTAGCATTGGATGTCTTTGTGACATTTGGACCACTCTAGGAGATGCAATTCTATGTCTCACCTTGGTCTATATAATGAAGTTCTCTTTTTTTTCTTAACTATTTCTCATTGTATACTTGTATCCTTTGGTATAATAGCATTATTCTCTCATATTTGATCTCTCTTGTGCTTTCACTGTAACTCCTAGATTTTGGGTGGCTATATCTTCAACCAAATATTTCATGGTATAGAGAATTTTATACCAACTCATACATTAAACAAACATGAAAAGGATAATCCTAATAATATTATAAAATTATGGTTGCCAAGACTCTTGAAAACATTTTCTTTAGAATTGTTTGTTTAAAGACATTTTTGAATTCCTATCAATATGTCATGGGATTTTCCTTCCAAGTATTATTCTTCTATATAAAATTATTAATAAATAATCTTTAAGGTATGTTTATTGACCATTTCTAAAATGTTTCACATTTTTGTATGCATCATTCGTAATATAATTTGTATATTTCTTATTTAGTAAGAAATGTGTAAAAAAAAAATTCTATGATATTTTCAATTGTTGAGAGATGGTTCACTTCTCCTAACAATTTGAGTAATACAATAATTTAATAAAGGAAAATATACTCCCTTGAAGGTACTAACCAACTCATCAAATATTTCATGTATCATGAAATCAATTTAAATATATGCTATCAATATAAAAGGTACATAATCCTAATCTATCATATGTGTTAAAATCACAACCATCATAAATAGTCACTATGGCACTAGTTTTTTATTAGTGCAGATTGGAACAACCCAAGTAGGAATGAAGTATGCAAAAATATTTGTAGTCATTGATTAAACACACAATTCAAAATTTTAATAAATTCAAATTTATACTATGAAATATGATAGATAACTACCCAAAAATCTTTGGATTCATCAATTAATTGAAAAACCAAGGCTACACTACTTTCAAACTTATTAACTTTCTTCAAAATATCATCTGGGAAATAGGTGTCAATTAAAATAAAAGGAAATAATGTAGCCACATGAACACTAGAAGATATGCATCAATTCTTTAAATACTTACATAAATTTGGATGATAGTAATTAGTGATCCATTTATGCAAAGTGGGAGGGAAGGAAAAACTCACAATCACAAATGGCAAAATCACTCCACTCAATGCTTTTCTCAAATACTCTTATGAGGAGTCCTAAACTCCACTATTCATTCAAGGAAGAAACCCCTCACACCCAAGGTTATAAAATCAGACCACCCAAGAGATTTAAAAACACTTGAAACATGTTTACACAAACCAAATCAAGGTTCAACAACTTACCTTGCACCTAGGGAACAACAATTACTCTTCATTCCAATGACTTAGGCCTCTCTTACATTTAAGGCTTTTAACTTCACCCGATAGGACAATAAATTTAAATTCCACATGGAGGACTGCTATGACACCAAAACACTAAATTTGGACTCCTAAAAAGCCTCAAAACCATTTTTCTTGACTGTCTATGCAAAATCCACCATGGCCCATCCTAGTGCTGCTCCAAGAGGCCTATTCCACAACCTACAACTAGGTATTGAATACCTAGGCTCACCCCTGCACCCCAAAGTCATAATTTAGACTCCTACAAGTTATTTATAGTTGTAAACATCATCCCTAAGTTCCTCTTAAACAAGTTCTTCAAAATGAAGCAAAAACTCACTTTTTTGCTTATCAATTAGGCTTGCAACATAGAGATGTCAAGCAACAAATCTTACACCACTTCCTAAAATGAGCCTTCCATTCTTCAAGACCTTGAGTAAATAGTATTACATACATATATCTTCCGTCCCACTAGGATTTAGCAACTCTACAATGTGGGGATGGAAGAAATCCACATTTTTCACCCAAAACCCTGATTTTAAGGGTTTTCAGACCACCCGAGAGTAAAATTCGGATATATAACTTAATAATGAATTAAATATAACCAATACAATGCAAAAAATAAATATTATTCAATTACCTATCCAACCATTATAGGATTGAAGCATAAAAAAACATATACAGACCGTACCAAGTACGGGATCAGCAATTTCTTCAGAAAAAACATAGAAATCAGCAAAGTCTTTATTAAAAATTCCTTCCCAACTTTAAAAAAATCTTTGCCTCAACCAAGAGAGGAATATTTTAAGCCTTACAACCTCCTCCAATTTCCTCCAACTTAAATTTTAATCAGTTGGCCATTGGAAACACAAAAAGACTCTAATTTGTCACTTAAATGCCTAATTAAGGCAATTTAGACAACTTTCACCAACCCACCTACAAAGATACCTCCAAAATATGTGAAAGGAATTAAAGCCCACATAAATGAACAAGGTTACTTCCCTAAGGTGTCTAGATACAACAAGGCATCTTTCTTTCTTAATTTTCCAAGGTGCACTAGACTTACAAAAGGAGGATGGAGACGTTTTTACAAAGGAGTTTGTCACCAAGACAAAAAAATTCAACCAAAAACTTAAAAGAACTATTAAAAAACATTTGAAATGGTACTTAGGACCTTATTCTACCACCAAAACCAAGAAACAAAAGTCACCAAACATATTAGGTTCCTTGGACCCCTAGGTGCTCCTGCACCATTCTCCCAAGCAAGAAAAAGATCTCAAGTCCTCTTTGAGAACAAGGCTTCCACAGTAGTCCCATGTTGTGTAATGTTAGTTTCAGACATCCATGTGGCATCTTCATCAGGTAGACCTTTCCAGTTAACCAAATATTCCTTTTAGACCTTCCTTCTAGTCCTCTTTATCTCCTTGGTGTCTATGATGCATTCAAGAGTCATAGGTTTGCTTGGGGGTAGTTCTTTCACCCAATCTTCATCCTCCATTTTTGTTGTACCTAGTTCATCACCTACATTCACAAAACTTTGAAAGGATACAAATCATAAATGTTAAAGATAGGAGATATGGCCGCCCCAAGAGGTAGCTCTATTTCATAAGAATTTTGGCAAAACTTGTGGACCACCTTGCAAGGTCCTATCTTCTTCATCATGAGTTTGGTATACTTTCCTTTTGGACGTCTCTCCTTCTTCAAGTGTACCATCACTTAGTCCCCAACTTTGAACTAGACATCCCTCTTCTTCAAAATTTCTTTTTCTTTATACTTTTCCACATTCTTTTGAAGGGTTTCCTTCACTTGTTGATGAATGTCCCTGATTGCAACAACAAAATCCTCTCCTTGAGCACTTCTTCTATAAAATCCTCACAAATATCTTAGTTCATAGACCCCTCTAGGGTGCATCCCATATACTACTTCAAAAGGGATTCTTCCAATGCTCCTATTCATGGAGTGATTATATGCAAATTCAGCCCGAGGTAAAATCAGATCCCAAGCTTGTCCATGCTCCTTGGTAAGACATCTTAAGAGGTTTACTAGTGATCTATTCCCACTTTAGTTTGTCCATCCATTTGTGGATGGTATGCTGAACTAAAAGACATATTTGTGCCAAGTTTATTCGACAGGGTCCTCCAAAAGTGACCAATGAATTTAGAATCCCTGTCAGAAACAATGCTTAAAGGAAATCCATGTATCCTAACAACCTCCTTAAAGAAGATACCTGATATATGAGATGCATCATTGGTGCATTTATAAGGAAGAAAATGTGCCATCTTACTAAATCTATCAACTACCACAAAGACACTATCAAAACCTCTTTGGGTTCTAGTAAATCCCAATACAAAGTCCATCCTTACACACTCCCAAGGCCTATTGGGAATGGGAAGTGGCTGATAGAGTCCTGCATTTGATGAAGTTCACTTTACCCACTAACATATTGTGCAACCTTCCACATACCTTCTCACATCCACCTGCAACTTTTTCCAATAATAAAACCTCCTAACTTGTTCTAAGGTCTTATCAAATCCAAAATGACCTCGAAGGCCCCCACTATGTTTCTCCTTTATGATGTTCTCCCTCATTGAACATTTAGGCACACACATTTGGCTTCCTTTGAAGAGAAAACCATTCTGCAGTAGAAAGTTAGAATATTCACCATGAAAAGTATTCAAATACTGCTCACAAACATTATATACCTTCTTAAAATTTGAATCTTCATGATACATATCCTTCAATGCTTCAACCCCCATGCTTTGGAGCTGGATCTCTTGCACTACAAGTGCCCTTCTAATGAGAGCATCTGCCACCTTATTTTCTTGTCCCTTCTTATGCTTGATTGTGAATGTATATGCTTGCAAAGACTCTACCCACTTCATGTGCCTATGACTGAGTTTGTCATGTGCATTCAAAAAACTCAAACCAAGATTGTTAGTATAAACAACAAACTATTTAGGTAATAAGTAGTGCCTCCACTTTTTGAGGGCTTGGACCATATCATACAATTCCAAATCATAGGAAGAATACTTCCTCTTTGCTTCATTCATCCTCTCACTGAAAAATGCAACCGGTCTTCCTTCTTGGCTCAAGACAACCCCTATTGCTTGGTTACTAGCATCACACTCAATAGTAAAAACCTTATCAAAATTAGCAAGCAAAAGTATAGGTTTTTGTGCAACTCTCTTTTTCAGATATTCAAACCCTTTATCAACCTCATTGGTCCAAGAAAACTTACCCTTGTTACCTCCTTTGATGGTGTCCAAGATGGGTGCACAAATTTGACTAAAGTTCTTGATGAAATTTCTATAAAATCTTGCATGTCCATGGAAGCTTCTCACATCCCCTATGGATTTTGGTGTTGGCCAAGTAAGAATAGAATCCACCTTTGAAGGATCCATCTTCAAAATTCCATTGGAGATGAAAAACCCAAGGTACATACTAGTTATGCCTTCATGAATTCACACTTTTCCATGTGGATCAACAACTTATCCTCTTGTAACCTCCTTAGTACCATGTCAAGGTGCTTCAAATGTTCTTCTTTAGACCTGCTAAACACAAGGATGTCATCTAAATAAACTACAACAAAATTTCCAATGAAATGTCTCAATATCTCATTCATAAGGTGCATAAAGGTACTAGGGGAATTTGATAACCCAAAGGGCATCACCAACCACTCATAGATCCATTCATTAGTATTAAAAATTTTCTTCCATTAGTCTCCCTCTCTGATCCTTATCTGATGGTACTCGCTCTTTATATCAATCTTGGAAAAGTAAGATGCTCCTGATGGACAATCCATGAGGTCCTCCATTCTTAGCATTGGGAACCTATATCTGATTGTTATCCTATTAATGGCTCTTGAATTAGTACAAAGCCTCCAATTCCCATCCTTCCTTGGTGCTAGGACAATAGGAACAACACATGGGCTCAAAATATTCCTCACTAGCCCTTTATCCATCAAATCATGCACTTGTCTTGCAATCTCCTCATTTTGAGCAGGTGTCATTTTGTATGCAGCCTTATTGGGAAATGTATCCCTTGGAATCAGATCAATATGGTGGCTTATATCCCTAATGGGAGGTAGGGAACTAGGTAATTCATTCACCATTATGTATTTGTACCTTTCCAACAACTCTTGGACTTCCTTTGGTACATCTTCCTTCTACTTTGTGGGCAGATCTGCTTCACCTTTGGCTTCATAAACAAGAAGCATCCTCTTCCTCCTCCTTCCTTCAGGGTCTTCATGGAATCCTTCTCACTCACCATCAAAACTCTAGGCCCTTCATGCTTTGTCTTGTCTTCTTCTAGCAGAGGTGGAAGGTTTTAAGTCTTCTCCCCATCATGCTTGTTCCTCCTATCAAACTGCCAAGGCCTACCATGTACCAAGTGGCACACATCCATAGGGATGATGTCACATAGAACCTTGTCTTTATATGGCCCAATGTTAAATTCCACCCATACTTGCTCATCCACCAAGACCCGTTGTCCTTTACTAAGCCATGAAACTTTGTATGGGTTAGGGTGAGAAATCCTTTTCAAATTCAATATATCTACCAACTCAATTGAAGCAAGATTATCAGTTGATCCTGAATCCACTACTATCCTACACACTTTACCTTGTACCTCGTAATTGATTCGGAAGAGTGCTTTCCTTTGTGAGGGTTCTTCAGGGATTGGTACCTTGAGTAATTTTCTCCTAATCATCAAGGAATCTCCAAATTTTGATGTAAGGTTTACTGCAAGTGAAATCACACTTTCTTCATCCTCATGCACTAGTTAGTTCCTCCTCTCTCCACCATGAGAGCTTGAGCCTTGTTTTTCAGGACATTTGAATGTTGGATGTCTAGGCTGGTTACAATTGTAACATCTCCATAAAAACTGATTTGAGCCTCTTCCTCCATTAAATATGCCACTTCCATTTGGTCTCCTACCCCTGAATCCCCCTCTATTACTTGAGTCTGCACTTGATTCATTGTGGCTAGATTCTTCTTGATGTTTTTGGGAGTGATTTATGCCCCTACTTCTAAAACTTTTTCCTCTTCCTCCATTTTGCTGCTCTTGTTTCCTTCTTATCTTCTCTTCAGCCCTATATGCAACTTTTATACAATCTTCTATAGTCTTGAGAACAACCAAACTGATCTCATCTAGAATATTAAGTCTTAGGCCATTGATATACCTGGCCACTTTTTCCTTCTCACTTTCTTCATGACTACATCTCATACTCAACTTGTAGAATTGCTCTGTGTAGGATGAAACATCCATGTATTTTTGTTTTAGATTCTACCTCTTTCTATACTCCTGCACTTCATGATCAACATGAAGGAATTGTGCCTTCAACCTATGCACCATCCTATCCCATGAGTTAATCGTGGATTTACCCATCCTATCCCATGAGTTAATCGTGGATTTACCCATCCTGAATTAACTATCCAAAAATTATAGGATTGGATCATAAAACATGTATAGACCGTACCAAGTAAGAGATCAACAATTTCTTCAAAAAAAATTCAAAAATCAGCAAACTCTTTATTGAAAATTCCTTCCCAACTTTAACAACAGCCTTTCCTTAACCAAGAGAGGCATATTTTAAGCCTTCCAACCTCCTCCAACATCCTCCAACTTAAATTTTAATCATTTGGCCATTGGAAACACAAAAGGACTCTAATTTGTCACTTGAATGCCTAATTAAGGCAATTTAGACAACTTTCACCAACTTGCCTATAAAGATACCTCCAAAATACGTGAAAGTAATTTAAGATGACTCAAATGAGCAAGGCGACTCCCCTAAAATGTCTATATATAGCAAGGCATCTTTCTTTCTTAATTTTCCAAGGTAAACTAGACTTACAAAAGGAGGATGGAGACCTTTTTACAAAGGAGTTGGTCACCAAGACCAAAAATTCAACCAAAAACTTAAAAGAACTATTAAAAAAAAAAATTAATGGTCCTTAGGACCTTATTACACCACCAAAACCAAGAAACAAAACTCTCAAAACATATTAGGTCCCTTGGACCCCTAGGTGCTCTTGCACCATCCATTTAGCATCTTAATTTTTTTCCCAAATTCATGTCTTCCACTACAATATGTGATATGAAATTGACGCAATTAGGGGAGGTTATACAATAGAACTCAACAAAATATCAACCAGCAAACAACTATCAGTTCATCAAATCCTCGAACTCACTTTATCTCACCAATTCAAATCAATTCCTTGTAGCCTTGCACATAGACTAAATCAGGTAAATCTTCACAATGAGGTCTTCATAGATCAATAGCAACAACTTTTAAGGGGCCTATTAAGGTGTCCAAAAACCTATCAATAGATCGTACTAGGTTTCTTTATGACAACTTCTTCAAAACTGAGTTTTTATGCTTCCTAGCCTTCAAATTAGGCCTATTTTCCAAAGGACCTTGTCCTTAAACCTTTCACCAATCTTAAAAACCACTAGGGAAGCACTCAAAAGGTTTTCAAACCACATATTTCACAATTTATTTGAATAAAAATTCATTCCAAATAGACGAAACAAGAAACCTTCTTTTATTGCCTAAAACATAGGGTTTTATTGGAAAACACATTAGCAAGCCTTGTATAAACTTTCCACCACACCAAAAAGGACTAAAAAACTTTGAAAAAAATTAATTCACCAAGAAATAACACTACCCCAAACTATTTCATGCTTTACCATGTCAAAACCTCACTTTTTCACCTGGAAAACTCAAACTTTCACTCTAGGGCATCATGCCCAATGCACTTCTCGGCCTCCCCTGCACTCAAAAAGCATGAAAAAAATTAATCCTACAAATTCAACCCCTTTCCAACTAGTTATAGTGACCATAGAAAGGTGGAATGGGTTTTAACTCATTGTGTTAACTTCAAACCCTTAAAACAAGGTATTCATAACCGA
Organism: Sequoia sempervirens; assembly: GCA_007258455.2. NCBI lineage: Eukaryota > Viridiplantae > Streptophyta > Pinopsida > Cupressales > Cupressaceae > Sequoia > Sequoia sempervirens. Next base: position 91,491,514 of record VDFB02193867.1, read on the forward strand.
ACTTAGAAAATTGATTATAATAGCCACAACTTACAAAATAATTCTATCAATCCACCCTTAGATGATTGCTAATATATATACACAAAAAAAATTGAATCCTTTAGAACAAGAATCTACTATACAGGTCATACACAAGTTGAGAAAGAAGGAAAAACACAAAACTCACTGAATCTTCAAATCTTCAAGCCAATCTTTTACATCGATACTCTCAACATATAAATAATTATTCCATCCTATGTTAACTAACACAACACCTAAAATTTCCTTTTAAAATTCCCAACTATTGGCATTCCTCAAAAACTTTCTTTTTGCAACTTTTTATCAATTTTGCATTTTCAACTTGACAATTTTGTACTATTTTGCACTTTTATCAATATTGACCTTCTAGACACCTAATAACCATAAAAAATGACTTAAATTAAAATAGAAAATGGTCTTATTGACCTTATTTAGATAAAATTACTCATAACTAGAGCCTACTCCTAATCAACCTAGATTGACAACTTTTGTTCCAAGGTGCTCCTACACCATACACCCCAACATAAAAAAATTCCAATTCCCTCAGAAATTTTGATGTATCTTTTCTTCCTTTGTGCTTTTTAAATCTCTGACCTCCATGTTTGTCCTCAATAGGTTCAGTTTTCCTTGATTCTTCACTATCTTTAACATTCTTGCCAACACCATCACTTGTACCTTGCTCCAACTGTTCACTCTGTACTGTGGGGTACTTCTTAGCTTTTCCATTATCATATATTATTGTCACATCCTCTTTTGCATATGTACATTTTCTTACATAAGCTTCCATCACTTTCACTTCCTCTTCATGCTTATACCACTGTCCACTAGCCTCTTTATCTACATCTTCACCACTATCAATTGTACCATCAATCTTAACTATCTCTATTAGACCTACAATTGTCTTTGTCTCTGTACCAACAACCTTACAATACATTGTACTATCATCATTACAAACTTATTTCCTCTCATTCATTGTTTTATGAATTCCATCGTCCCTTGACTATCTTTGTACCTCTTTCTCTATCTTTAGTACCACAGGGCACATGACTATCCCAGTTAGTATTCCATCACACCTTTCTTGTTGTCTCACAAGCACTTCACACTTACTCTTGTCTATCTCAATCTAAGACACATTTCCATTCACTTTCTTCTTCCAAATGAAGACATTCTTCTTCACAACTATCTGTAAATCATATTTTCTTCTTCTATCTATTGTCCAATCCTTATCATGCCTTACACTGGCTACCAAAATCCTACTCTTTCCTTCATCAACACTTACAAACTCTTTTCTTCCTACCATGATGATCTCACCTTTTTCCTTTGTCTCCTCAACCAATGGAGTTAATATCTATGCTCTTCCATCATTTTCAATGCTATATGTACTTTGTCTCCCATGATAAATTGCAAACATGTCAAACTGCCAAGGCCTTTCTAGTAACACATGGAAACAACTCATAGGTAATATGTCACAAACAACTCTATCCCTATATTGTCCAATCTGAAATTCAACTATAGCTTGTTCACTCACCACCATAGATTGATTAACACTGACCCATGATATTTTATATGGATTTTCTCTAGGAACTCTTTCCAAATGCAATTTATCCACCATTTCACTAGATACAATGCTAGCAGTGCAACTTAAATCAATTATTACCTTTCATACCTTGTTTTTACATCTGCAAGATATCCTAAACAATGCTCTTCTATGAACCAACTCTCTCTCCTTTGTTGTCTTCAAGACTTTTCTTTTCATCATCAAGCTCTCACCTACTTCAGGTGCAACATGTAGAGTATTTGAATTTGAACTTTCACATTCATCTTCTTGAACAATCTGATCTCTCCTTTCATTCTTGTTTTCTCCACAACTAGATGTTGAACCAATATTTTCAAGACATTTCCAAGCAGGGTGACCATACTCACCACACTTATAACACCTTCCTACAAAAAATTTAGGATTCCTTCCACCACCAAACCTGCCCCTTTTTCCTTTGAATCCACATCTAAAATCAATATTTTTCTCTTTACCCTTGCTTGCACTCTCTTTTTCATCATTGGTATTCCTTGTACTTCTCCCTCTATTCATGTTACCTCTACCCCTTCCTTGTCTTTCTTGCCTTATCTTGATTCTATCCTCTGCCATTACTACCATTTGAAACATTCTTCCACTATCATAGGAGGGTTCAAACTAATTTAATCTCTTATGTTCAATGTCAAACCACTCAAATACCTAGCCACTCTTTCAACCTCATCTTCATTGTGACCTGCGCTAATGCATAACCTATGAAAATCCTCAATATAAGACATCACATCTAACTCCCTTTGCTTCAAATCTTGCAATTTCGTAAAGGTTTGTATGGCATAATTTGCTAGTAAAAACAAAGCCTTTACGTTTGCTACAATCATATCACAAGAGCTTATCTTGGACTTACCTTTCATGACCCTATCTTCTTGAAGACAGTTCCACCATGTTAGGGTTAGGCCCTTCAATTTTTTCTTTCCATAGTTCACCTTCTTACTATCCTCTATGTCTTCAAACTCTTAAAAATTATCTAAGGCATCAATCTAAGCCAAAACCTCTTCACTATCCATCCTACCTCTATACACAGACACTTCCATTTTCACTTTGGGAGTGTTGTCACCTTTTACAACCTTTAGCATCCTAACCATTCTCTTTTCTTCAAGGTCTAAGTCATCTTCATCATCCTGGACTCCAACTAGAGGGTTTACTTCTTCCCCCTCATACTCCTTATCACTCTAGTCTTCATTTACCATTCCTCTTCTCTAATTCTTCTCCATAACTATTATCCTAGCTAAGGTGGCTTCTTGAGACTCTCTATAGAGCCTTTCCTTCTGTAACAACTACTCTTTCAATTCCTTTACCTCCTTTGCGATTGCACTGGCCTTTGGAGGCATCTCTCCTTGCAACTTTTCAACCTTCAATCTACAACCTTTCAATTTCTAGAGATCTAATCCCTAGGCTTAGATACCACTTGATGTAATCAAGGGAGGTCCTAGAACACAAATCAACACAATATCAACCAACAAACAACTATCAGTTCACCAAATCCTCGAACTCACTCTATCTCACCAATTCAAATCAGTTTCTTGTAGTCTTGCACATAGACTAAATCAGGTAAATATTCACAATGAGGTATTCTCAAATCAAGACCAACAACTTTTCAAGGACCCATTAAGGTTTCCAAAAACCTTTCAACATACCATACTAGGTTTCTTTGTGACAACTTCTTCAAAACTGAGTTTTTACTCTTCCTAGCCTTCAAATTAGGCCTATTTTCCAAAGGACCTTATCCTTAAACCTTTCACCAATCTTCAAAACCACTAGGTAAGCACTCAATAAGTGTTCAAGACAAAAATTTCACAATTTATTTGAAGAAACACTCATTCTAAATAGCCGAAACAAGAAACCCTCTTTTGTTGCCTAAAAATTAGGGTTTTATTGGAAAACGTATTAGTAGGCCTTTTCTAAACTTTCCAAAACCTCACACAGGACTGAAAATCTCTACACAAACTTAATTCACCAAGAAATAATGCTGCCCCAAACTATTTCACACTTTACCATGTCAAAACCTCACTTTTTCACTTGGAAAACTCAAACTTTCACTCTAGGGATCATGCCCAATGCACTTCTTGGCCTCCCCTACACTCAAAAAGTATGAAAACATTTAATCCTACAAATTAAACCCCATTCCACCTAGTTATGGTGATCACATAAAGGTGGAATGGGTTTTAACTCATTGTGTTAACTTCAAACCCTTAAAACATGGTATTCACAACCGAACTCATAAAATTGATTATAATAGCCACAACCTACAAAAAAATTCTACCAATCCACCCTTAGAGTATTGCTAATACATATAAACAAAAAAAATTGAAGCCTTTAGAATAATAATCTGCTATATAGGCTACACATAGGTTGATAAAGAAGGAAAAACACAAAAATCACTGAAAAAGTAGAGTTTTATTGATTTTTCTTCCTTGCAATCTTCAAGCCAATCTTTTACATCGATGTTGTCAACATATAAATACTTCTTACCTCCTATGTTAACTAACATAACACCTAAAATTTCCTTTTAAAATGCCTGACCATTGGCATTCCTCCAAAACCTACTTTCACAACTTTTTCTCAATTTTGCATTTTCAACTTGGCAATTTTGCAGTATTTTGCACTTTTAGAAATATTGACCTTCTAGACCCCTAATAACCATCCCAAATGACTTATTACAATAGAAAATGTTCTTATTGACCATATTTAGACAAAATGACTCATAACTAGAGCCTACTCCTAATCAACCTAGATTGACAACTTTTGTTCCAAGGTGCTCTGTTGTTCCAAGGTGCTCCTGCACCATATATGAAACTTAAAATTCATAACATTAAATATTTTTTTAGAGAATCATAATGATAGGGACAGGGTTGGATTGAATCAATCATTGACTCAATGCTCCGGGTCTCACCTTTGATAACCCCTTGGTGTCACTCTCTCCACCACACTACCTATAGGTCCCCAATGCTGACTAGGCACCCCTGGTACTTCTGGCCAACCCTGCTATCATTTCCAAATGCATTACCAAGCCAAACTTGGTGCTCTTCCTCTCTCACTCTCCCTAGCCCTTAATCCTTTTAAAGACTAGTTAACCTCCAATGCTTCCTAACTTGTTTGCAGGGGTGTGCATAGGCTTCCATGGCTTCAAAACTATCTAGGAAAGGTTCTTATTCAACCTCCATTTACCATTTCTCCATCGCTATCTCAAAACCCTAGTCTAGGGTTTAGGAAGGGCTACTTGTCTTGAGCCCCTTTTAGGCCTCCTCACCCAAGGAAACAGGTTAACACTCCTCCCTTTCAATAGATTATGCCAAACTCTCTTTTGACACCATGTCTCATTTTCCAAACTCTTGAAGATTTTTAGGGTTTTGGACCTTTCACTGTTCGTACACAGGTGAAACCTTGATCTTGCAAGAATTAGGGCTTTTCTTGATCATTTGTTGGACTGTTTGTTTCTTCCAGCCTCAAATGCACTGATGAAGAATCTGTCTTCTTCCCCAAACCTTCTCAAGGCTTCCTGCATTCATCATACACCTTAATTTGTTAAGGAATTGACACCCCTGCCACGTTAGGATTTGTCTTTTACTGTCTTTTCCAAGCCGGGCACTAACAGTCTCGCCTAGGAAAAGACTTTTAGCATGTTGCTTTGTCCCCTATAGACTACTACTACTAACATATGTACAATGATGGAGTTTAGCCACATTCCCAATGTTCCCATACTTCTTGGTATGGTGGGAGTGCAGTCTAAAACCCCAATTTATTCAGTTTACCAGTCAAGACAACAACTAAAGAAAAACACAGAATTTACAAAGATGGATGAAAGCGATGGAACAACTATCTAATGTGCCAAAACTAAACTTCTAGAGGCTTCACTACATGCTAATCAAACCTATAAAATGTCTCTTTCAATTCATTTAATAGTTGTTACAGAAACAAGAATAGAAAACAAAATTTTCCACACCAAAATCACTGTATTTTTATTATCCTGATATAACTTCACATGCTCCTAATTCTTCCAACCCTCAAATAGGTCGAGAGTTATCTTTAAATATGCTTGGAAACAGTTAGGTTTCCTCTTTTGAGCCTAAGAGTGACCAAAAGATTGGTGTTGTAAAACACAGTGTGTTTTGCCACCTTGGTCTATTGTTTAGAAAACAACCAAACATATGCTTCCAAGACTTATTCAACTTCACCACTTCCAACCTAAGAAGCAAAGGTCCTCAACCACAAATAAGATGGTTCATAAGACCTTACATAACACAACAAAATTAAACTTCAACCAAAAACTTCAATAAAGCTTAAACCTTGCCAGGTACTCCAACTTTGCCAGGTGCTCCTGCACCACATAATGTATAAAATTAACATGTATAGATTTATAAACATCAACTTGTTAATAAATCACAACCCATAATTTAAATAATCTCTCATCCATCGTTGCACACAAGGACCGTGTATCATTGATTATATGGTTTTTGAGAAAATTGAAGACTAATTTCCATATAGTATGGAATTTGATCCATCTTGTTAGTTACGTGATTTTAATCTAATCACATTTCTACGAGGCATTCTACGAGACCACACTTCTTTGAGGCATTTTGTCGAACAGTTCATGTGGCTTGTCTATACTTTCACTTTCTGCATACACGTTTACCAGAGCAGTAGCAACTACATCGTCTGACAAAATTCCTCTAGCCTTTATTCTTTGATGGATGCCCATACGTTGCTCGAAAGCTCTCATTTTGGCGCAGGCTGGGAGGATGCCGCTGAAGGTTGTAGATGCTGGCTTCGCACTTGGAAATTTTTGCTTGAAATGAACGTTTCTAAAGCCTGCCCATGATAATCATGTGAACTAGCGACTGACCTAATAATAGAAATCGAGAAACCCGTTTCGACCGTTTTCTGGTAACGTAGCATATCACGCGAACCACAATGCACTACGTAGGACGAGACAAGCAATTTGCGTTTAATGCATCATGGAGTATCCTTCCCTATATATACCTATATTCTGGGTCAATAGCCCTACACGTTTCTTGGTAATTTATCTTGTTTAATAAAGCTAAAGAAGGAAGTTAGGATTTCCGCCATGGCACTGCGTGTCCTTCGGCCATTGCTATTGCTAGCGTTCTGCTACTTCTGCTTATCCTCAGCAGAGTTACTGGAATCATTCAGAGAGGAAGTAGGATCAAACATAACCAAGACAAATAGCGGGGTCATAAGTTTTCCTCTTATCAACATTCATAGTGATGCTTCTCCATTCCGTCGTTTCAATTTGACAAGATCTAGCTGGATAACAGAGATCCTGAAGAGCGACACCGATCGGCAACAAGCATTATTCCAGAGAAAGGCCAACCCTAGTCAGGCCGAGGCGGGGGGAGAGGTGCCATTGGGTTCAGGATATGCCAAAGTCACTGGAAACTACTTAATTGAGCTGAGCTTTGTCACTCCCGCTCAGAGCATATACACCATGGTGGATACGGGAAGCGATGTAACATGGATCTCTTGCAATTCTTGTGAGGGTTGCATGAACGACCAGATTTCCAGACTAGAATGTCATCTACATTCAAGCTCCTGGCCTGTTCTTCTAATCAGTGTGCGCAGGCGCAGGGAACCTGCGGGAGAGGTAATAACTGTGTGTTCAATCAAGACTATGCGGATGGATCCGAGGTGGATGCTTTGTTGTCCTCTGATGAGCTCACAACGGAAGGAAATGACGAAGCTTCTAAGAATGTTCGCCTTTCCGGATTCATTTCTGGGTGCAGCAATGTTCGGAAAGGTTTTATCAAAAAATCACCCGGTGTCGTTGGTTTTGGAAGGCAAACTGTTTCCTTCGTCTCCCAGACTGCCGCTATGTACGGGAAGGTATTTTCATATTGTCTTCCTAGCTTAGACTCGCTTTTTTTCACAGGGTCTCTTAGCCTCGGGAAAAGCCTGACTTCCACACAGGGCTTGCGCTTCACGCCCCTAATACCAAATCCGCCTCGATTTTCCTCCTATTATTATGTGGGCTTACTCTCAATCAGAGTGGGTAAAGAGGAATTTGTCATGCCTTGACAAAATTTATGGCCGACGTCAACTGGCGGGGGAACAGTAATAGACTCGGGAACTGTTATTACTCGATTGGTCGAACCTCTTTATAGTCGCGTCCGTGATTCTTTTAGTCGCCAGATGAAATTACCCATGGCTGCTCCATTCGAGTTTCTTGATACCTGCTATCAAGTTCCATCTGATGCAAATCTTACGGTTCCTCAAATTACCTTACATTTTCAACAATTGTTGTTCTCGGTTCTTCCCCAGGAGAGTGTTATGGTTGCTACGGATTACCAGGGTACCAATGTATGTCTGGCTTTCCCTTCAGCAGGAGGTAAGCCTGACGCAGTATCGATTTTTGGAAATTATCAGCAACAGAATTTGAGGATCGTGTATGATTTACCAGGTTCTCGACTTGGTATGGTCTCAGAAAACTGCGACGACCTTTGAGAGACATGCATCTTTTATCATGACTGTATGAGATATTAAATAAATGAATAATTGGAAACGTTATATCGTTTTTCATCTGATATATCATTTGGTTGACATTCAAAATGACTTATTGGTTATTAATGGGCAAGGTCATTATTTTGTGTGAATAATGATGTATTTTTATTGGGAGGATAAAAATCTCAATGGTCATTTCGCAAGTTATTAAAACTTTTCAAATAAATATTTGATGCTTAATATTATTTCTTAATTTTTTATATTTTCATTTTTCATTTGTATTGAGGAGAGGTATTCTCAAATCTCATATGGATTACTAGAAAATAGATCAATCTTAGTTTTTGATAATTACTTAACCATTTATATATAACAAACAAATGTGGTCTATTGACAATAATGTTTCTTTTGGTTAGTAATTATGAACTTCTTGCTATTATAGTTTTTTAAGTTTTAGGAAGTCATCAAAATTTGAATAGTTGGTTCAGTATTTGAGATTACTTGTTTTTAGTTTTGCAAGGTTATGGTCAATAAGACAATTGTCTTTGATAGTAAAGCCTTAGTCCGAGCGATCAAATTTTTTATGGCTTAAAGAACACATGTATTCATTTGAATGAGATTCTTAATTCAAATTATTCAACTCAATGATACTTAAAGACTTACTTTATTCATGGTCATGAGAGATATTATAATGTTGAGAATACTCAAGTTCTTAGGTTCAATTCCTCATCTAAAATTCCAGCCTTTTTTACTTTAGTTGTGAGAGAGCACATCAATTATAACTTACTATTAGCTTTAGATCCATAATATAGTTACTAGCCTCATGCAATAATGCATATCAACATAGTTTGGCATTGAGATATGGACATAATTTGAGCATGAGATGGGTAGTCAATAGGTGGGGTTCATACTTGAACACTATATATCCACAAAAATTCTAATGCCCAATCAACTATGAATGATGGAAAGGATTTTTTATATACATAAGACAAATGGTAAAGCGTTAAAATGCACATGTAAGATATATTTTAATGATAATTCACTCATAATCTTAGTTCCACCCTTCCTCTGAATTCCAATTTTTTCTAACATTAGACATAAGAGAACAAGTCATCAAAGAGGGCGACATCAAAGAGGTCTAAGGGGTACCAACGAGGGTTGAGGGTCCCACGTGACAACAGTTTACCCCCCAATCAAGAGGTCAACAAACATAGTTGACTATGAGACAGAAAGAGTGTCAAGAGTGGAAGTCGAACCCTCCCTAATAGAGTTGTCAATTTTTGTTAACATAGACCGACTGCCAATACACCAAAAGCCTAAGCTCTCAATGAAGATGACATCAGAGAGGTTTAAGGGGTATCGACGAGGGTTGAGGGTCCCACGTGACAATAGTTTACCCCCCCAATCGAGAGGTCAACATACACAGTCGGCCACAAGAAGGAAAGAGTGTCAAAAGTGGGAGTCGAACCCTCCCCAATAGAGTCACCAATAATTACCGATGAGGGTTGAGGATCCCATGTGACAACAGTTTACCGGGCCACAGTCAAGAGGTCGACAGACACAGTCGACTGTGAGACAGAAAGAGTTTCAAGAGTGGGAGTTGAACCCTCCCCAGTAGAGTTGCCAATTAGAGTGGGAGTTGAACCCTCCCCAGTAGAGTCACCAAATTATTCAGGACTCTACTAGGGAGGGTTCAACTCCCACTCTTGACACTCTTTCTGTCTCACAGTCGATTGTGTCTATCGACCTCTCAACTGGGGCTTGGTAAACTATTGTCATTTGGTGACTCTACTAGGGAGGGTTTGACTCCCACTCTTGAAACTCTTTCCATCTCGTAGTCAACTGTGTCTGTCGACCTCTCGACTGGGGCCCGATAAACTGTTGTCACATGGGACCCTTAACCCTCTTCAATAATTATTGGCAACTCTACTAGGGAGGGTTCAACTCCGACTCTTGACACTTTTTCCATCTCACAGTCGACTGTGTCTATCGACCTCTCGACTGGTGGGTAAACTATTGTCACGTGCACCCTCAACCCTCATTGGTACCCCTTAAACCTCTTTGATGTCATCCTCACAGAGAGCTTAGTATTTTCGTGTAGTGGCAGTTAGTTTGTGTTATCACGAGGGATTGCACCTGAATGGAAAGTTGTAAAGCTCAATAATCTTGTGTAACATTGAAACACTTTCGAGCTTGTGGGTTGCTCATAATGAAAGTGAGTCTCTAGATTATGGGCCGGTTCCCCTTTTCATTTTCTATAAAACTAAAAGACTTGGATGAAAAAGGTACAAAGGATAACTAAATTGAAATGGAAAGCTTTAATCTAGGAGGTGATGCACTGACAATGAAACTAAAAGAAAACTAGTTCACAACTAATACTCTTAGAAAATTGTTTACACAACTCAACTTGAGCACCTTAATCACATAAATGTTTCACTAAAAGGCTCTGCTTAATTTTACCTTATTAAGGAAAACTAGGTTTTCACAAATTAAGAGAAAATATAAACTTTAAAAGCATAATTAGTGACCTATGATAAACTACAATTATGTATATGCATCAATAAACAAGATAGAAATTTACAGGTTTATATTTTGAAACACATTAAACTTGCTTCAAATCACTTAAAAGATACAAAACACCAAAAGTTGGGAGGGTAAACTATATTTCTTTTGAATATTTTGAAGGAAAATTCTACAAAAATTGAAACAATATACTGAAAATAAAGTATTGATGTATATTAATCAAATAAAAGTTGAGTTACAAGATATTCTCTTTGCATAATGCAAAGGAAAAAAACAAGAACTAAGGAAAAAGACTAAGTCTTTTCTAATATATAAAATGATATGATAGCTCCAATATGCTAAGAAGTGGAACTAGAAGCAAACTATAGGTGAAAAATATCTTAAAAATCCTCTCACAAGCTAAGATGAAAATCCATAAAAAGGGGAATCATAATTGAAGCGATTTGAGCAAAAATAGCCTCAAACTCCCTATCACAAATAGTTTGACCAAAGTTGACCTCAAAACTGTATGGAACAACTCCAAAACAAGACCAAGCTTTGCAGTTCAACTCTGAATGCATGAATATATATTTAGTTCCATTACACTTGTTCTATTTGCATAATTTTGGGGAAAAAAAACTATTTGATTAAATATTAAAGATAATTTCAGCTGTGATTATTTTAATATTCAACATGTAAAATCTCTCCTTTAAAGCATCACATGGTAAATATTAAGGTAATTAATAAAGTATTACCTTTAATATTTAATTACATAGTTCATTTTGTCTAAAAATATGCAAGAAACATACAAGTAACTACATGACCAAAGTGGACCTGAGAATCACCTTAGTTCAACCATGAAACAAGGATAAAAGACTTCAGTTTGAAATCAAACACATGATACACTTTTTATTCCAGCTTCAATCTCTTTTCTCAAAAAATCCAAACTAGGTTGGTCAGAAATTTAAAGGGCTTCTTTGCATCAATTTTTTTTAATTTGTGTCCAAAAATCATGAAAACCCAAATTGTAGTTTTCAAGATATGACTGAAACATGCGACCGTTATTCTTGGGGTACAAGGCCTTCAAATGGTTACTCTTTTGCTTATATTCTTATCCATAAAATCTTTCTTTAGAATGCTATCACCATTAATAGTCTATTTTATCAAATGGAACTCAACATTATTTGCACCACATGCTGAAATATTAAAACAAATGAATCCAACAACAAAATTTCACCTATATTTGCACATTGAACAAACATGTTAGCAAAACAATGAAGCTAAAAGCTTCAAATAATGTATTAATTCTTTTGCTCCTGAATGCTCCCAAAATCTGCAAACTTCATTTCAGCTCTACTTGATTGAGCTGTAAGAAAAAATTGGGTAGCATTTTGGTGACATCTTAGGGGTGTTTTTCTACTAAGCATATGGACTAGTAGCCTTAAAAAATCCATTGGGAATAGGATTCTATATTTTTCCTTTTCTAATTCAAAACTCTTATAACTCAACAACAAACAAAACTGAAAGAAGCTATCATAACTCTATTTAAGACAGAGTTGGAAAACTGTGCAACATCTGCACTTATTGAAAAAAAAATAGTACTAAAATGAAACTACCTTACTCTACCCTAACCAAACAACCATGAAAGCCTCAAACAAATCCATTTACTATTTGGTTAAAGTAGCTTCCCCTTCTCAACAAAAAATATTGATTTACATGTTTATGACCAGTGGAAACTAGATGAAGAACAAGAAGATATTCAATAAACTGCTGCAATTATTCATGAAAAATGTAAACAAACTCACTCACCCTCTGATTTTGATTAACAAAAATACTAGTTTGGAGTAAATGAGCAAGTTGGCCTTGTTGTCCTTTAATATCAATCTCATGCTTGGACTCTGTTATGGAGAGATGCCTGATTGGGCATCCTATTGAGATGCTAAACCAAGGACTCTTTTTGTTGGCTTCTTTCTCATGTTTTGTCTCTTCAACCACAACCTCTTTGGTCACCTAAGTATGTTGATCATGATCCTTTTTCTTGAAAGGTGCTAAGTTTGCAATAATGTTAGAGAAAAAAACTTCAATCATGCTTGAGAATAAGTCCTCTTCATGAACAATTTCATTCTGCAATGTATGCTTTAACTTATTCTCATGATGATTTTCAAAGCTCATACCTTCAATATCTATGATTTTCTACTTTTCTTGCTCTATTTAAATAACCTTTTCTTGTGAATCAACCTATTGACCTTCTGAAATATGATTGTCCTCATTTTCTTCTTCCTAAATTTGCACCTTGCCTAATTGATTCCCTTCATCCTACTACCTCAAAGTAGGAATTTATGTTAGTTCAATCAAGCATTGCTCATCTTCATGTACAAATCCTAGAAGTTCATCAAATAAATCAACAAATTTTAGACTTCAACTTCCTTTTCTACCTCAACAACCCATTGTTCCTAATTTCTTTTCTCAAAAGTTGGAAGTATAGAATCTAAACTTGAAACAAATACTTCAAGTTCATTCGAAAGTGCGTTCTCTTCACTATGATTTTCATTTTGTTGTGGAAGGGGATTATTTATTAACTTATTGCAACCTTGTTGAGGGGTTAGAACATCAACATCTTTACCTTCCCTTTGTTGATCTGAGGCTAATACTACTATGATTTGAGACTCTTCTTACTTATCATCAACAAAACATGGAAGGTTGTTAATCATATTAGCTAGATCGTAAGAAACATCATCCTTTACTTAATCTAAAAATTCTTGATTTTCAACTACAACCTCCTATATTTCTTGATCTACAACTTGATTATCTTGAGAAATCAAGATATAAATGGATTCTTCTATGGATGGGGTGATTGTTTCTAAACAATAATTTTGATTTTGATGAGGTTCTTGAGGCTAAATAAGCTAGCAAAAAGGTTGCTCTTGAAGGATTGTAGGTTGAACCTACTTAAGAATAGATTCCTCTTGTATGAAGCATAGTGTTTTGAATTTAGGAATACCTTCTCCAATAAATGGGTTTGGAAAACTAAAATTTGTGCTAGCTTCTTGCACAATAATAGGTTTCTAATATAAAGGGAAGCTCCTAAAACTTGGAATTTCAAGATTGGAAGGCATGGGAGACTCACCTTAACTGAAGCTTAGAATTTTAACTTTGAGAACCTCCTATTTGGAAAGTTTTAACATCATTTCTACATTTTTTGCAGCAAGTTGTTGAGCAAGATTCTCCTCAAATTACCTCTTTTGGGCTACCAATTCATATTGCTAATCTTGAAAATAAGCTTGATAATCTTCTTGTTCCTGCTGCAAATCACATTCTTATTGAAATGCAAGGCTATAATCCTGTGAGAAATCATATTCATAATCTTGTTGACAATCATAGGCTAGAAAAATCAATTGTTCTTGTTGCACATTCAATTCACTCTTTGTAAGCTGCTCTTCAAGAAACATGTTTCTTATCTTCAACCTTAAATCTAGATTGTGAATTCATTTGAGCTTATCCTCAAAAATTTGAAACTCTTCAAGTTGATCATAGGGATTGATCTACTAATTTCTATAAAAAATGGTGACCTTAGGATTGATCTTCAGCATACCAGGGCCGATACAAAGTATTAGCATGGGTAGGAGGATGGTAAGAATGATAAACTTGTTGGTTATTCATTGTGATATGAGAAGTTTGATCAAAACTAGTATTATGGTTGTTTGTGTATGGTTGATAAGATGGTTCATTAACAATTTTTTCATAGTATGGGGGTGGGTATATATATTGGCCTTGAAAATTTGACATCTCTATTCATATGAAGAGTAGGAAATCAAAATAAGAAGCTTATTTTGAAACATACCAGCACTAAATCTATTAAAACTAGTAGACTTGTATGGAGTCACAAAGTGTGTGTGTAGATCCTACCTCCAAAGGTTGTAAATACTGATTTTCACACCAAAAATTAGAATTATGTGGAAAAAATTTGGACTAGGAGAGTCCAAACTGTCCCACCAGGCATGCTAAAAACTATTATCAAGAGGGATTGTACCCAAATGAAAAGTTATAAAGCTCAGCAATCCCGTGTAACATGGAAACAATTTTGAGCCTATGGGTTGCTCATAATGAAAGTGAGTCTCCAGATTATGGGATGGTTCCCCTTTTGATTTTCTATAAAACTAAAATACTTGGATGCAAAAGGTAAGAAGGATAACTAAATTGAAATGGAAAGCTTTAATCTAGGAGGCGATGCACCAACAATGAAACTAAATGAAGATTGGTTCACATCTAATACTCTTATAAAAAATTGTTAACACAACTCAACTCGAGTACCTTAATCACATAAATGTTTCACTAAAAGGCTCTGCTTAATTTTACCTTACTAAGGAAAACTAGGCTTTTACAAATTAAGAGAAAATATAAACTTTAAAAGTGCAATTAGTGATCTGTGATAAATCACAATTGTATATATGCGCCAATAAATGAGATAGAAATTTAAAGGTTTTTGGTTTGAAACACATTGAACTTGCATCAAATCACTTAAAAGATAGAAAACACCAGAAGCTGTGAAGGTAAACTATATTTATTTTGAATAGTTTGAAGGAAAATTATGCAAAACTTGAAACAATATGCTGAAAATAAAGTACTGTTGTATATTAATCAAATAAAATTTTAGTTACAAGATATTCTCTTTGTAGAATGCAAAGGAAGAAAACAAGAACTAAGAAAAAAGATGAAGTCTTTTCCAATATATACAATGATATGATAGCTCCAATGTGCCAAGAGGTGCAACTAGAAGCAAACTATAGGTGAAAGATATCTCAAAAATCCTCTCATGAGCACAGATGAAAATCCATAAAAAGGGGAATAAGAACTAAAGCTATTTGAGCAAAAATAGGCTCAACTCCCTCTCACAACTAGTTTGACCAAAGTTGACCTTGAAACTATATGAGACAACTCCAAAAGGGGACCAAACTCTCTAGTTCAACTCTAAATACATGAAAATATCTTCAGTTCCACTACACTTGTGCTTTTTGCATGATTTTGGGGAAAAAGTAACTATTTGATTAATATTAAAGATAAACAGTTGGATTATTTTAATATTTAACATGTAAAATCCCTCCTTTTATGCATCACATGGTAAATATTAAGGTAATTAATAAAATATTACCTTTAATATTTAATTACATAGTTCATTTTGTTTAAAAATACGCAAGAAACACACAAGTAACTAAATGACTAAAGTGGACCCCAAAATCACATTAGTTCGACCATGAAACAAGGATAAAAGACTTTAGTTTGATATCAAACACATGGTAGACTTTTAGTTCCAGCTCTAATCTCTTTTCTCGAAAAACTCAAACTAAGTCAGTGAGATATTTAAAGGGTTTTTTTGCCTCATTATTTTCTAATTTGTTTCCAAAAATCATGAAGACCCAAATCGTATTTTTTGAGATATGATCAAAACACCCAACCATTGTTATTGTGGTGTGGGGCCTTCGAATGGTTACTCATTTGCTCATATTCTCGTCCATAGAATATTTCTTCTAAATACTATCACCACTAATAGTCTATTTTCTCAAATGTAACTCAACATTATTTTCAAACTCCATTCACAAAAACTTTCATTGCATCTTTTGAATGTGAGAGGGCAGCATGTTGGGCTCAACCCTTGTGGGAGCCCATTTTTTCACCACATGCTGAAATATTAAAATAAATGAATCCAACAATGAAATTTCACCTATATCTACATAGTGAACAAACATGTTAGAAAAGAAATGAAGCTGAAAGCTTCAAATAATGCATTAATTATTTAGATCCTAAATGCTCCTAAATGCTCCCAAAATCTACAAACTTTATTTCAGCTCTACTTGATTTATCTATAAGTGAAAATTGGGTAACAATACATAAGACAAATGGTAAACCATTAAAATCAATATGTAAGATAATATTTTAATGATAACTCACTCATAATCTTAGCTCTACCCTTCCTCTGAATTTGAAAGTTTTCTAACTTTGGACATAAGAGAACAAGTCAAAAAATTTAACTCACTAATAGTTTCAAGTTTGTATGTAGAATGACAATATTTTTCTGATGACATGTTGACATGGTATAGTGGGCATATGTAGACAATGTTCAACAATAACACATAAAACCATCCAAGAGACCCCAAAATGTTCTATTTTAAGGGAAATATTTAATAAGCACTACGAAGAGTATGCAAGTCATTTTTAGATTATCTATAAGAGGTGTACTATTTATAATTTACCTAAATAAATTGGCTAGGATTTTTTATTTCTATTGAGCCTCATATATTAATTATTACACAAGAAATTATAAATATCGTCTAAACCACTCTAATAAAACTAGGTATTTCCCTCATTTTACTAAATTTAATAATCTAACAACTAATTGAATACTTAAATATAGATAATCACCCTTTTATAGATGGCTTTACAAACTATTCAAATATAATTAATAGTGTTATAAATAATTTACGGTACACCAAAACATAAGTTAGTTAAAAAAAAAACATAAAAAGGTAAAATAAATCTTAGCTTACTTCATCAATTGAATATTACACTACTCAAATTCCTTGATCATTACCACTAACTTAATTATATGTGACCTCTATAGGCTTTGGAAAAAAAATCATATTCTAAACAACCAATTATCAACCTATTATATTCTTATCACATAATTCAAATAAATAATTCTTAGATGGGTTCTCATATAAGAAAATGAATATCTTCCACACCTTCCCTAGGTTAAAATCCTTCATGATGTGATCTTGAATATTCTCAAGTACTAATAAAAAAAAATTCTATTAACTATTGCAGCATGAACTAGGATATTTTTTCTTAGATTATCTCCAAGTACATAGTCCTAAAAGTTTGACATAATAGTAATTAAATTCATGAAATAGAAAATTTCCTATTTAAATATTAGTACTTCCAAACACAACATGACTATGATAGTAAAATGTAATTTGGATAAAAAATTAAGTATAATTTCAAAAGAAAGGGGATTATAATTTACTATATGGGTGAGTGTCAGATTATGGCATTCCAAAAAGTGGTGATATGATTAAAAAATGGTTAAGAGAATTTTTAATCCAAATTTTATGAAATGAAAAGGGTTTATTTAGAAAATTGTAAGTGTTCTACTAATATAAGATATGTCTTACTTTGAATTTAATAGATAATTATTATTGATTTTCTACATGCATTATGACTAAAGTCCTAATTTATAGGTTGATTGAAAAATATCTATAATTCTCAAAATATTTCATAATTTCAAATCTAAAATATGTGGCATGCTTTATGCTTCCCATACTAAAGGATAAAAAAACAAAAACAATTAATTTCATTTAAAATTTTTACCAACAATTTTTTTTAATATTTTCAAAAAGTTATAATACAAAAGTCATAACTAATTATTTACTTGCAAAAAAATTATCAAAAAAATGTGGCACATCTAGGCATGTCTCCTCTACTTATATTCAAAGTTTCAAAAAAAAATTCTTGTACTTCTAAGGTTGGTTAGACATATACGTTCTTTTTATTTTTTCTCCTAAAAATTTAGTACTATTGCATTAAAATTTCAAATTTTCACCAATTAGATCCACTTTTTTCCAAAAAAAGACTATTATATTAGAAACTAAATTTTATTTGTTACAAATTTTATGTGCTTAAGTATTTTGTGCGTCATAGCCTTGTTGTCCTAAGGCATTTGTTTGGTCATAAACAAGATATTGTGTAGGTATGGGACCTTGGTAACCATGTTGTGTCTAAGGAAAAATGAGTCCTTGTTGTGTGTTGTAGGTATGTTGAGTTTTTTGTATACGTTGATATTTATTTTGAGGTACTCCTTGGTATTGATTGTGTGGAACTCCTTGATATTAATTTTGAGGGATACCTTTGTATTGTGTCTAAGCTACACCTTGTTGTTGTGGAATATGAGTTTGAGATTGGGTTTGTGGAATACCATTATGTTGTGTTTGGGGTATACCTTGGTAATTCTTTTGGGGTATACGTCTTTTTTGTGTATTATGAGGATTACCGTGGTAGTGTGTTTGGGGTCCACCTTGGTGTTGTTGAGGAATACCTTGATATTGAATTTGGGGCATACCTTGCTAATTTGATTGGGGTATACTTTGTTGTTGTGAATTATGAGGAGTACCTTGGTAGTGCATTTGGAGTACACCTTGTTGTTGTGGTACTTGAGGAGTACCTTGGTATTGTGTTTGGGGTACAACTTGTTGTGGAAAATAAGGAGTACTTTGCTAGTGTGTTTGGGGTACACTTTTTTGTTGTGGAACTTCAGGAGTACCTTGGTATTGCATTTGGGGTACACCTTGATGTTGTGGAACTTAAGGAGAACCTTGGTAGTGTATTTTGAGTACACCTTGTTGTTGTGGAGTTTGTTGAGGATTACCTTGGTAGTGTGTTTGGGGTACACCTTGTTGTTGTGGAACTTGAGGAGTACCTTGGTAGTGTGTTTGGGGTACATCTTGTTGTGAATTTGTTGAGGAGTACCTTGGTAGTGCTTTTAGGGTACACCTTGTCATTGTGGAACTTGAGGAGTACCTTGGTAGCGCATTTGGTTTACACCTCAAGTGTTGTTGTGGATTTTGTTGATATTGTGTGTTATTCAAAGGGTCATAATATGATGTTTGTTGCAGCATGTATTTTCCTTGTAATGGTATGTTACCTTGTTGATTCATTGGAAGGCTTCCAATGTTTGTCATAGTGTTCTATGGCGGCATGTTTTGAGTTTGATATTGTTGAGCTACCACTACTTTCTCAATTTGTGATGGTCCCTAAACAATGGGTTATCTATAGGTTGGGGTTTAGATTGATTGTTGTTTTGTGAGAACAAGGGTGGTATCATGGGATCCATCATTGGTTTTGGTATCTATCTACCCATCATTTGATCTCCTAATAAAATTAGGTTAGGATCCTTAATAATGTCCATATTAAATTCCATAGGTAGTTTGGCATCACTTTGTGCTAGTGTAAGAAAATATGAGTTTGAATTCTTCTCAAGCATTTTGTCCATAAGTTTTTGCATCTTGGTATCTTGGGATTACTCTGAGAGTTTCTTGTCAGTAAGTTCCTCATCACTATCATATTTTTCTATGATGACACTAGGAGGTTACTTTTTTCTATAAATCATGTTTTGATGTTCAATCAATGTTTCCTCTTTACTAGGTGGTTGATTTTGTGTA
The DNA here is from genome assembly GCA_007258455.2 of Sequoia sempervirens. NCBI lineage: Eukaryota > Viridiplantae > Streptophyta > Pinopsida > Cupressales > Cupressaceae > Sequoia > Sequoia sempervirens. The sequence goes on from VDFB02193867.1 coordinate 91,511,281, forward strand.
GCTTTAAACATGAGTTCTCTTTGAGGAGTTGAAATTTCATTTGGACTGTAACCCCATGATTGAGGCTCCTTAGTAGTGGCGTTTGTCTTGGGTGTACTAGAACTACTCTTGTTGGATTTCATTTTGTTCTTGTCTTGAGATCTCGTTGTTGCCATAAACAAGCTCAAGAACTTGCTAAATTTTGTGATCACTAATTATGAAATTGGATGGTGTTTTTTTTTTGGGATTTTTTCTAAAATGAGGTATGAAGATTATGAGTGAAAACCTTTCAGTCAAAGGTTTTTGATGGTTCGTTATGGATTGTATGTTTCATTGGGTTTTTTTTGAATGAAACTTAATCTTACCACTTACCTAGGAATCTACTAGAATCCAATGGTTAGCAAGGGTAAGAATTTCCCAGCAAACAAGTAAGGATTATGAGGCCCTTACTTCTACACTTCGGGCTTTGTGAAACCTAGGAGGGAAATCCTAGCAATGTTCGTATGATATTCCTCTTTTATTTGATCAAGAAGATTGTAATACATAGATGGTTCTCATACAGAGGCTCAACTAACAAAATGTATCATAGAAGTTGGTTGCTTCTTAATAATAGTTCATGTTTAGAGCCATGAGAATGGTAAAACCTCATATCAAATATAACCAGTTTCATAGAATTTGATTAAATGAATGGTTAGGGGTTGAGTTAATCAACAAAATGAAATAAATTACCTTACTTAGATCAGTTCCTCATCTTTAGAATAGAGTCAAAACTAACACCCACATTGTTTGTGTTGGTGTAATTAAAAGTGTTGTACCTTGTCGTAGGTCATGATTACACCTTAGTTAAGTTTATTTATTGGAGATTTTCCACTTTTGGTGGACTTATCATCTTATTACTTTATCACATCTTCCTTTTGTGGACACATCATGTGATTACCTCTCCACCTTTTGTGGGTGATCCACCATGTGTGTTGATTATCACATTATCACTTTTCCTCTTTAGGTGGAGTGATAGATTTTTATAGTTGTTTCATGCCATAAGATTACAAAAAAATTCATAATCTTATGCCCTTCTGTGTACTCACCTTGGATATATAACCAAGGGGTCTCCTATGTACTTTTGCACATTCTATTTGCATCATTAGTAGAATACAGTGTATTCTTGTCATATTGTTTCTATCTCTCTAATGCTTTTGCTTTCTATTAGGCCTCTATATCTTGGGTGGCTACCTTCATAGACAATTCTTACATGGTATCAGAGCTATTGGAGTGCCTTTGGATTGTGATTTTAGAGAGATATTCAGTGCAATCTTGTATTTTCTTGATAGAAATACCAGATTCTAGGGGGTTCCATTTTTGGCTTTGAATTGTAGGTGCATTTTGGAGATTTTTGCATCAAATCTGAGCTCACCATTGCATCTAGAGTGTTCGAGATAGTTAGATTTTCCTTTTGTTTCATCCTAGTTGGGAATTGGAGGCCAAATCTACAAGGGTTTGAAGATTGGAGGTAGTTGCCAAATCAAGGAGCTAACTACCATTTCAGAGCATTTTCAGCCAAAAAGTACATCGCCATCACGTTTAGAAGGGCCAAAAACCCCTAAATCAATTGCCAAATTGTAAAATTTGGACAAAGTTGTCCGTCGAGGAAATTTATTTTTGCTGGCTGAGTTGTATGACCTAGCCATTATTGCTGTAGGTACAATTTATTTTTCAAAAAAAAATATTTTTATTTTTTTGCAAAATTTGTTTAAATTTTTTTTATTATTATTCGTAGTCTTTTTGTATTTGTAAAGTTTTTATTAAAAAATTAAAAAAGAATTATGCGGTCGATACCATTGCAGAGGTCACAAGGTACAGCGTACCTACAGGCCCCTCTATGTAGGCCACACTGGCCTCTGGCCCCTACACACCTACTACCAAACTTAAGCCAGGAGGTCAGTTTGTTTAAAAATCTTAGCTCACAGTTTAAAAACATCGGCAAAAATTTTCTAAACTTGGTGACCTTTTTCAAATCCATTTGGTCAACTTGAAAATATCCGATGGGCATTTTATAAGCATCGACAGCGGCATATTCCCAAAATTAGGCAACAAAATTACTCTAGTAGTCAGCGTACTAGAATAATATTCTATCAACAACAAAGGAATATTTTGTCAGATGTGAAGAATATTCTGACAAGGTTGAGCAACTACTGTGACAGCAAGAAGACCATCAATTTTAACCCATGTGACACATGATGGCCAACCGCCCATCAAATTTAAGATTGGATGTTGATTACATCAGCATTATGTCAACAACATTTTGAAAACTTTTGACCCCCCTTCCATTTGCAATTTGGATTTTGTAGTTTATCTTCAAACGACAATATCTTGCTCATTTTAGCTCCTTTTTTTGAGCAATTTTTTTTACTATTTGGGTTATTTTTTCATAGTCTATGCATTGGTACAATAAATTCCTAATTTTAATACTTGGGTTTTTTAGAAAATCCAATTTGTCATAGGTGTTGCTGAGTTGTCACCATTTTTGCGACTTCTGGGGCTCCGTTCAGGCTCATACAAACTGCTTTTTAGGTGCCCTTTTTTTTTTAAAGTGCATCATTTTTTCTAAAATTCACAGTGGTGCTATTATTTTGTAGTGAATGTGATCAAAAATTTTGGGTATGTACAAGATCATGATGGGCCAAAAAGTGGCCATATGATGGGTATGTGTAGGGTATGTGGCTAACGATTTTTTTTACACCCAAAATTAATGAAATGAAAAGGGTTTTTAAAAGAGATTCTTAGCTTTCCACCAATATAAATTATTCTTTACTTTGAATTTAATAAATAATTATTATTCATTTTCTATTTGAATTACGACTAAAGTCCTAATTGATAGGTTGATTGAAAAACATATATAGCTTTCAAACAATATCACTATTTTTGAATCCAAAACATGCGTCACATTTTATGCTTTGTATAATATAGGATTAAAAAAAGAAAAAATTAATTTCATGAAGTTTTGACCAAGTTAAGGTGGTTAGACGTATGAATTTTTATATTTTTTAAAAGTTGTAATAAAAAATCATAATTAATTATTTACTTGGAAATAAATTACAAAAAAATATCCATCACATTGGGACATGAGTCCTCTACTTATATCTAAAATCTTATAAAAAAATATTGTCATTTTATTGTGGTTAGGGTGGTCAGACAGACACCTACTTATTATTTTTTCCCTGAAATTTAACTACTACTGCATTGAAATTTCAAATTTTCACCAAATAGATTTTGTTTTAAAAAAAATAAACCTAGTAGTTTAGAAAGTACATTCAAGTTGCTACAAATTCTATTCTTACATATTTCTGAAATAATATAGATAACTTATTCAAATTTTTATGTCAAGTTTCCTAACTCTGATTTTTCTGAATTTTTTGCCACTTAAGGGCCTAATTTTTCCATGATGATCCTGCACATACCCTTGTACTTTTAGTATATGGTCTATTCTAATCCATTTTGGCATTTGTAAATATAAGATCTCAGTTTGGTCTTTTGTATTAGTCATTTGAGTCTGTTTTAGCCTACTAAAAGAAGTTGCAAAACATTAAAAATTAGAAGCCCACTTTGCTTGGCTTGCAAGTGGCCATTGTACACGCACTAAGTATAAAGTGCCAAATCATCTTTTTTGGGGGTTGGGTTATCTGATTGAGTGAATTTGGGGGGGAATCTTGTGTGATTGTGCCTCTCCCTCTATCTTGTTCTCTTTCAATTTGTTTCTATGGGTTCTCCTAAGTTTCCTTTGTTAACTCCACATAACTATGCTTCTTGGAAAATTGATGCCTAGAATAAGTTAATGGAAAAAGGATTAACTCATTATATTGATGGAACTAATGTTGTTCAATTTGATCCTAAAGTTGATATTATTGCTCATATGGGTTGGCTCACTAAAAATACTACGGCTCTTGGAACTTTGAGGAAATATGTATCAAAAGATCTCATCTTTCAAACTGAAAAGTGTAAAACAATCAAACAGGCTTGGGAAAAGTTTGGTCAATTGTATGGCCAAGTTGATGATATTATAGGTTATCAGCTTGACGATGATCTCAAAATGTTAGATCCCAAGAATTTTGATACAATCCAAGACTATGTAACTAAGGAAAATGAGCTAAGAGCACAACTTAAGGATTGTGGCATTGACAAAAAGGATGCACAGTTGGTCTACAATTTGTTGGGAAAGCTTCCATTAGAATATGCAGGATTTGTTTCTAGCTTCCAAACCTATCACTTGACAATGGGTAGTTCATTCACTATGCATTCATTTGATGCATTTACAAAAATGTTGATGTTAGAACAAGCAAAGTTGATAAGCATGGGGGTTCTCAAGTCTTCAAAGTTCAAAGCTTTGGTGGCTAATCAAGGGAATCAAGGGACTCAAGGAAAGGGTTCCAAAAAGAAGTAAAAGCAATCTAAGCCAAAGACACAACAAGAAAAAACACAATCACCCTCTCCACAACAAGAGAATTATTCATATTCTCCCAAGAAGGGAAATTCAAGCAAGAAGGAGAGACCAACTTGTTCATATTGCAAGAGAGTTGGTCATGATGAGCATCGTTGCCACACTAAGAAAATTGATGAGTTGAAAAACATCATCAAGAAGAACAACATCAATTTTCCATCCACCTACAAGAAGGATTCATCTCCTTCCACTTCCTCACAATCAAACGGAAAAGGGAAAGAATTTGTGGCTACTACACATTCTTCAGAGCAATGGATACTTGACTCGGGTGCCACTCATCACATGGGTTCTACAAGGGAGCAATTTTCTTCTTTGGATCCATCTAAGGTACCTCACATCTTCATAGGAGATGATATTCAAGAGGATAATGGAACATTTGAGAATGTTATCTATGTTCCTAACTTGAGTGCCAATCTTCTTTCAATCTACCAAATCACTCACTTTGGAGATGGTAAGAAAGTTCAGTCTCTACTAGATTTAGTTGCAGTAAAAGAACTTAAGGATGATGCCTTGGTTGCAGTGGGACAAGCCAATCACAACACACGACTTTACTCATTCTCCCACTTTGTGCCTAAGTCTCCTTCTATAGCCTTACTTACTCATCAAATTCAGAAATTAAGCTATGGAATGAGTGGTTTGGACATCTTAATTACTGCTATCTTTAGTAGCTTAGCTCCAATGATATGGTTATAGGACTCCCTCAAATCAGCTTTTCACAAGGTGTATGTTCAAGTTGTTCCTTGGGTAAGCATCTAGAAGAAAATTTTGACAAAGGGAAGTCTTGGAGAGCTTTGGAAGTTCTTCAATTAGTTCAAAGTGATGTAGTAGGTCCATTTCCAGTGCCATCATTTAGCAAGGCCTGATATGTCCTCACCTTCATTAATGACTACTCCCACTTCACATGGGTCTATTTTCTTGTTCACAAGAGTGAAGTGTTTAGAAAATGTCTAGCCTTCAAGGCTCATGTTGAGAATCAATCAAGGAAGCAAGTCAAGATTCTCCACATAGACTGTAGGAATTTTGTACTCTTGAGAGGATTAATCTTCAACATTCAGTTTCCTACACTCCACAATAGAATGGTGTTGTTGAAAAGAAGAATAGGAACCTTAAGGAGATGGCTAGCTGCATGAGTCATGCCCATTCTCTTGGTCCAAAATTTTGGGCAGAAGCTATCAGTTGTGCCACACACATCCAAAATCGGGTTCCTCATAAGCCTTTGAAGGGTATGACTCATTTTGAGGCTTGGTGTGGTAGAAAAATGGTTGTGAGACACTTCAGAGTTTTTGGTTGTCCAACTTGGGCATGCATACCTCTAGAGAAGCACAAGGCATTAGAACCTCAGAGTAGGCCTTGCATCTTTGTTGGATATCCTGAAGGTGTTAAGGCATATAGACTTTTGGATCCAGAGACACATAAGCTATTCATTGAGAGGAGTGTTCACTTTGAGGAAAGTCTCCTAGTTGCAAGGCCTCTACTCCTCCTCTTCCTTCCTCCATAGTGGAAAGTGATGATAGTGACTCAGATGATGATTATCCCTCAACTTTGACTTGCTAGATAACACCTTTGCAGGGTCCACTCATAGTTGAGGAGTCTCTTCCTTCACTTGTTGCTAGACCTTGCTGGGCTCAACAGAATCTTGAATCAGTAGGTTCTCTTGTTGGGGATCCTTCAGATACTTGAAGGACTCAGTCACAACATTAAGATTTTCCACATGCTTTTATTTCTAGTGCTTCAAATCCGCAATCCTTTAAGGAGGCTTTAGGCATTCCTTGAATGGGATTCAGTAATGGAGGAAGAGTATAGTTCCTTGATGAGGAATCAGGCATGGGATTTAGTTCCACTCCCTAAGGGGAGAAATATTGTACAATGTAAGTGGATCTATCAACCCAAGTATGCAACAAATGGAAGTGTGGATAAATACAAGGATAAACTTGTGGAAAAAGGTTTCTCACAGGTTCCAAGTGTTCATTATACAAAGACCTTTACACCCGTTGCTAAGATGAACTCCATTTGCTTGACACTAGCTATTGTTGTAGCTCATGGTTGGGTTGTACATTGGATGGATGTGAAGAGTGTATTTCTTCATGGGGATCTTCATGAGGAGATTTACATGGAGCAGCTATAGGGATTCATATAGGATTCTTCTTTGGTTTACAGATTAAGGAAATCTATCTATGGCCTCAAATCGACCCCTAGGGCTTGTTATGCCAAGATGGATTCCTTTCTTCTCTCAACAAAATTCACCAAGTGTCATTCAGATCCAAATGTCTACATTTTTCAATAGGATGACTCTCATTTTCTACTTGTGCTCTATGTTGATGAATTGATCATTACAGGGAGTACCTCATCCATCATTGGTAGTGTCAAATCTACTTTGCACAATAGATTTTCTATGACTAACTTGGGCCTTTTGCACTATTTTCTTGGGATTGAGATCACACAATCAGCTTCTAGGATATTTGTTTCTTAGCCCAAGTATGCTCTTAATATTCTAGCTCAGTTTCACATGGCTGATTGTACGCCTGCTCTGACTCCCTTTCTTTTATGAATCAAGCTTGGGGCTAAGTGTTCTACTCCAGTTGTTGATGCCACTTTGTATCGTCAACTTGTTGGGAGTCTCATCTACTTGACTCACACATGCCCTGATATATCCTTTGCAGTTGGCATGGTTTCACGCTTTATGTTGAAAGCACATGAACTTCATTGGAAAGTAACCAAAGGCATCTTGCATTACATATAGGGTACACATCATCATGGGATTCACTAGCTAGTAGGTACAAGACTTACCTTGATGGGATATACAAATTATTATTAGGCTGGCAATATTGATGATCATAAGTCCACTTCTAGCTACAAATTTCATCTTGGTTTAGGTCCCATTTGTTGGTACAATAAGAAGAGCATGCTATTGCTCTTTCTTTGACTGAGGTTGAGTATCGAGGGGTTGTTAATGCTGCTACTGAGGCTATTTGGCTTCAAAATATTCTCACTGACTTTGGCCTTACTATTCCACATCCTACAGTCATTCATTGTGACAATTAGAGTGCCATCTAGATCTCAAATAATCTGGTTCACCATCAGAGGACCAAACACATCGAGATTCATATGCACTACATCAAAGAGCTGATACAGGAGTTGGTCATTGATTCACAGTATTGTCCTACATCACAACAGGTTGTAGATCTCTTTACCAAAAACTTTGTGTTGAGATTATATATCATCATTTGCAAGCTCTCTTAAGGGTGCAAGATGTTTCATTTGAGGAGGTCACTTGAAATTCTTCATTTTCTCTTTTGGGGGGGGCTTCTTCCTCACTCGAAGTTTTTCCCTTCTCATCCTTTTGAGTGCAGTTTTTTGTTTTGTTTTTCATCTCTCTTTTGGGAGGAGCTTTTTCCCATGTGGTTTTCTCCTTTTCTCCGCTTTATGAGAGATTGCATTGCATTTTTACATGGGTACCTAACATGGCTTAGTAGCTAAGACCCATCTTGTATTGTTTAATTTTGTGTACATTCTCCCTAAGTTGCACTTAAGGGGTCCTGTTGTTGTAATTAAATGTGTTGTACCTTGTCCTAGGTCATGATTAAACCTTAGTTAAGTTTACTTAGGGACCACTTAGGAGGTAGTTGGATATTTTCCACTTTTGGTGGACTTATCATGTTATTACTTTACCACATCCACCTTTCATGGACACATCATGTGATTACCTCTCCACCTTTTGTGGGTGATCCACCATTTTTGGTGATTATCACATTATCACTTTTCCACTTTAGATGGAGTGATAGCTTTTCACAGTTGTCTCATGTCATTAGATTACGACACTTGCCATAGTCTTATGACCTTCTATGTACTCACCTTGGCTATATAACCAAGGGGTATCCTATGTAATTTTGCACATTCTATTTACATCATTGGTAGAATATAGTTTATTCTTATCATATTGTTTCTATCTCTCTTATGCTTGTGCTTTCTATTAGGCCTCTAGATCTTGGGTGGCTACCTTCATATCCAATTCTTATAGTTTGACATCAATATTCACACATGACATTATATGAAGCTTTGAAAAATATTGCATTACAATATTCCAACAGTATATTTGAACCATCTCTTCTTACTAGCATCCTAGTACTCAATTTAATATAAACCTATAGCTATATTCAAGCATTTACATCAATTATTTGAATTAATAAGCAAGAATAGAACCATACATCCATTGGAAGTCAATAGAGATGAATAAGATAACCTTAGCTTATATTATTCATAATTCATAAAACTAGTGCATAGGAGATAAAATGATGTTGAACTTGCACTATTATGTTCTATATTACCATTACTACTATCAAGACTACATATGCACATTAGCAAACTCAAACCTAAGACTTAACACTGAACTATTCAATATCCTTTTAATTCCCTATGTGACCAATCCTAGAACAACCAACCAGCCAACAACCCTTTAAAACCATCTCTGAAATTGCATTTATAGAGATATGGGAGTGACAAGAATTAGGCCAAAATTAAAATTACATTTGCAATTGCATGTGATAGTTAATTTCATCTTAATTTTAGAGATTCCCCAAACAGTTGCATTTAATCATTTTAGAATAGGGGGAAAGCCAAATATAAAACTCCATGAAGTTTGTTGAAGAAGACCAAAACACCTTCTAAAAGGCATCATTTGTTGTTGTAATCATTCCAAGAACCCTTATCCACATTGATCAAAGAAGATTATCCATTAGCACCTGAGGTAAAAGCTCACATACTAGTTAACTAGAAAAGGTATACCTTCCCTCAAAGCAACGAAATCCAACACCTCTCCTTCACACTAGCCAAAAAGATTTCCACATCAGCAACAAAGAAAAAAAGCCATATACTTTCTAAAGAGGATAAGTTCACTGTAGTGGCCATGGTATCATCAAAAACAAAAATAGAACTGGGGCACTACTTTGATTCACCATCATCAAAGTATTCCCACCCACTCCATGTTTGTGCTAAAAATGGAGAAGCAACTACTTCTCCCTCATCAGAATACTCATGTGACACTAGAGTGAGAAGGTAATGGCAATACTTTGGGTTAGTATCTCCTTCATCTTCCACAGGGTTGTCTGAAACTTCTACAGGAGAGCTATGTCGTCCCATATAAGCCTTTTGATATGTATTCTTCTTCTTTGCTTACCTCATAGGCTTAACTTTATTTTTCTTTCTGAACTTGAGCAATTCTTCTGAAACAACCCTAGTCCTCACATTATTGGTTCTCTTGACACCATATGTCTTAGCTTTACCACATGAATTCCTCTTTCCCTTTGGTGTTGCAAGAGCACCTAGTATGCCAAGTTCATTTTTAGGAACATTATCCTAAGATTGAAGAAGACCAAGTCTCCTTGATCTTTGGATTGGATTGAATGGCTTGCTTGGTTCACCCATTTTTTAGAATAAGAATATGGAGACTCTTAATTGCAAGAATTTTTTTTACAAGTTTGTTCTTAAAAATATTTTTCATACAAGAACACTCAAACCTTCACAATTCTTATTAGCCTAGAAGGAATTTGCAGACTACAAAACCCTCACCACCCCAATACTTTTAGCTAACAAAATAACTTATAGGTAATTAAAACAAGCCGGTATGAGTACCTACTTACCCAAGGAAAGCTACCTCAATAACTTTTTAACTTCTTATGCCAACTTCTTCATGAACTCCAAATTAAATTCTTAGCTTCTGATTGCAAACTATGAAAAAATATGGTTGTTGATCCTCATTATATTAAGCAATTTGAGTGTTCTTACCATTAATTCTCAAAGAAAGCTTGTGCGAGTGAGCTGAAAATCAACTACTTGATTTTTTAACCTCAACCATTGATCATATGTTGAGATAAATCAACTGATAATTACAATCAAAGTAATTAATTATAAATTAACTACATGCACTTTATGCCTTTATCCAATCAGGAAAGCCCAAGTGGATATACATCCACTCTGTCTACACAGTTAATCACCCATTTAGTAGTAAAGAAAATCATATTGCACGTCTAGTTTTACTGCTTGCCAGTGGGAATTAATTAACTTGCAACACATCTCAAGAGGACAATGAGGAGCAATCTAGATTTTATCTCAAACCATCAACAAGTACTCTGCCTTAATTCAATATCACCTTACTACATGTAAAGACCCTTGACAGTAATGATGACTGAGATTAAAAACTACTCATTATAACTGTAACATGTGCAAAAGAAATCAATTCCTATCCTACACCCTTGATCCTTCATGTCTTCAGAAGAATTTATCAATATTTCACCTTTAATAATGTCCATTCAACCCTTTAGATTGATCCACGTGGCAATCACCCACTCCCTCATTGAGAAGCAAAAGGTTTGAGTGAGCCCCTCATGGGATGGCAGGGAGTGATCAGGATTGAACCACATCTCCCACAATCAACTATTGATCTTTCCTCCATAAGGAATTCATCATTTTCAAAACCATGTGGGTCCCTCCATAAAGCAATAAATTTCAACTACCTGCTCCCCCACTGAGATTTCTTTAATATAAAATAAGATCAGACAAGGTGGCAGGGAGTGGCTGAGATGAAGCAACATCATCCAACAACAACGGTGGATCTTTCTTTAATACCACTCACAAATCATTTAAAGGTACTAGGCCTACCAATGTAGAAGACATGTGGCTTGCTCCTGCTAGCCTATGTGATTATTTTAATGAAGAATCAAACGAGAAGAGGAAGCGGGGAATAGTGTAAATTTACTGGTGGTGATCAAATGGTCAAGATGGAACCTAATATTTGCACATGCCAAAAATGTTATTTTTAAAGAAGGGGCCATCACTAGGAAGATGAAGGTTAGGGACATAATAACTTATGGTTAAAAATCTTAAGTAAATGTTAAATCCCAAGCTTAGAGTTAAACAAAATATTTTTACAAGACATTGATCCTGTTTTAATATAAGGAAATAATTTTGACATAACCATGGGCATTGATCGAGAACACTAGGATCAAGGGGCTAGTAAAATGATGAACTCAACAACATAAGTCATAACTTAAATTGAGTGGGAACTTGTAAAAGAAGTCAATGGTAGAATATAACATTGGAAAGGATGCAAGCTTAGGGATCATTTAAGAAGGCTTTCTATCAATATAAACCCTGAAGTATTGATGAAATAAAAAACCCTAAGCCCCAAAACAAAGGAGTAGTCCAAATTTTGCAAAATTTAGAGATGGAACACAAAGCATATTTATGGGTTCCATTAGTAGCTCCTATTGGGCACATTTGTTCCTCAAGAACAGAGCAAGATCCAAGAATCCTTTAGAAGAGAAAACTAATCACAAAGAACCAAAACCTAAGACTTGCCTTGACAGGGCAAGAAAAAACCAGACCAAAACAAACCAACATACATACAATATTTATATGATTGTACAAAAGATCCATTTGTCATTTTCTTAAAAGCCTCTTCTGATATAAAATATTTTATCCTACAGTATGCAATTCAATAAGCTTCATCTTCAGATGGTGGCCCTCGGCCACCAAAGCTTAGGACAAATACTTTCCCTTGTCAAAATCCTTGTTTTATGTTGTTTGTATTAGGCCAAGGCTGAAAACATATCCATGGACTATCCACCAACTAACCTTGCTATGATTATTACAATTAACCATATTTTCCATGTGCCCAAATTCTCCATTATCATCAAGAATTTTTCCTAACTAAAAGTTGCAATCAGACAATACTTGCCATGCTCTCTATAACATATGACCCCAAACTTCTCATTAGCATGCTCTAGTAAAGGCGTATCCAATTCAATTGAGAAAGTGAAACATTCATAGTCCACTTGATCATTAGGGTCACATGATTTGACACCAACATCAATTTGCACATTGAATAGAAAACCATCATAGACACTGAGCTTTAGATCTTTATCCAGGAAAATATACCCTAACTTCTTGGAGTCATTTTGAAATTCCCCCTATAATGAGTCAAAATGAATAGGAGGATCATATAAAACCTTGAAATCATCCCGTAGTTTTTGTCCCATGCCAAGCAAACATTTATCATATGTGATGAATAAAAAGTGCTCATATATAGGAATACCTTCAAGTTGATGTTCACATTCACCTAAACACTTCATACCAGACGTATTTCCGCATGCTCCAATTCCATGGAAACATGATTTATCTAAGTTCATAATAGCTTGACTCATATTCTTTGCAGGGTCAACACTACAAACCCTATTATCAATCACATCCCATGCAGAAAAGAATATTTCCAATTCAAGCTCAACAACATATTCTAATTTACTCCTCAAATCATCATCTAGTTCAATACAAAATGTTTCAAAGGATGGATCAAATAACTTAGAATTAACATAATCAGCAACATGACACTCATGTGCACCATCAATTGATAATTATGTTGACTCTAATGTGAAAGGTTCATTACAATACATGAATGCTGCTTATTGTAATTTGAACACACTTCTCCATTCTTTTCTTCCTTGATACATTCCTTATTGAAAAGAATCATGCCCATCCATGTTCAATAAAAGAAATCATGAAAAACTAGGACATGATCCTACTAGTTAGTACCACAATTTCCATCATTTTTAACACTGAACTTAGGCTAAGGGTGTTGGATATAGAAATTCTTATCTTCAAACATGTCTCAACATTCATAGCACTACCACAGTTAATATCCAACATAACTGGATTGCTTTCCTAGTATCCTTCACATGGGATTTGTTCTTTGATTTGTAAGGAAAAACCTCATGAGAATCACTATTGTGAAATCCCCTAGGTAAAGAAAAGGCTCCTAGGTCATCCTCATAAAAAGACTCATATTCCTCAAACAGACAATTAGGAACTTCACTCTCACCATGATCATTATCAGAAGGAGATTGATACTCATATGCAATGTGTTCAGAATGTTCATTGTGCATTTTCACAACCTCATTCTCACTATCTTGATTATCACTCTATAAGGACACATCAAAAACACTCACAGATGTACTAATGTCATCATTAGATATATGTTCACTTTATGAAATATCCTTTTCCATTATTTGGATTGATCTTTGTTCCTTTTCAATAAGGCAACCACCATATCATTTCGAGACCTCATCCTTTGTATATAATAATACTTAGCCTCCTCAAAAATCTTGATCCAATCCAATATTTGATAAAAATTATGAGGCTTCAATTCTTTTGGTAAGATACTAAACCCTGGCTCATAGATTTCACATAATAGGTTAATACATATAGAATCTTCGAGTCTCATTTTCTTTGGAATTTATAACAAGGTATCCAAGAAAGATTTTCTAACAATTCTTATGGTGATTCTCCCTCATGCTTTGTCATGCAATACAATATTTGAATAAAAATTTCTTGATCATCATTGCTTAAATTTTGTTGAGGTTCATCATGAATCTATCCATAATTAATATGTTGTGAGGCTGAACAAGTTAGGGCATCAAAGTATCATCACTTTGACGATCTCTTGTATCCTTAGGATTTCCATTTTCATGATGTGTGTTAGGAAAACAATCACTTGTAGCCATATATCCCTTCATCATCAAATATGGGCATGTGCAGGATCATCATGGAAAAAACAAGCCCTTAAGTGGTAAAAAAATTAGAAAAATCAGAGTTAGGCCACTTGACAAAAAAATTTGAATAAGTTATCTATATTATTTAAAAAATGTGCAAGAATAGAATCTATAGAAAATTGTATGTAGTTTCTAAACTACTAGGTTTATTTAAAAAAAAAAGAAAATCTATTTGGTGAAAATTTGAAATTTTAGTGCAGTAGTACTTAAATTTTAGGGAAAAAATAAGAAGTAGGTGTCTGTGTGACCACCCTAACCACAATAAAATGATAATATTTTTTTATAATATTTTATATATAGGTAGAGGATTCATGTCTCGATATGATGCATATTTTTTATAATTTTTTCCAAGTAAATAATTAATTATGAATTTTTTATTACAACTTTTAAAAAAATATAAAAACTCGTATGTCTGACCAGCTTAACTTGGTCAAAACTTCATGAAATTCAATTTTTATTTTTTTAATCCTATAGTATGCAAAGCATAAAATGTGACACATGTTTCAGATTCAAAAAATGTGATACCATTTAAAAGCTATAGATGTTTTTCAATGAACCTATCAATTAGGACTTTAGTCGTAATTCAAATAGAAAATAAATAATAATTATTTATTAAATTCAAAATAAAGCATAATTTATATTGGTGGAAAGCTAAGAATCTCCTTTAAAAACCCTTTTCATTTCATCAATTTTGGGTAAAAAAAAGGTCATCAACCACATACCCTATATATACCCATCATATTGCCACTTTTTGGCCCATCATGATCCTGCACATACCCATATCTTATGTTATTTTCAATACCCATGGTGAATTCAAGTTCATGATGCAATGTTGTGGGCTCCTTATCTCTTAGCAAATAACTCATGTCATTATCAAATGCACCTAGATACATAACCAAACATTTTGCATCATTTGGTTGCATATTTTCAAGAATATTTGTTATTGCTTTTACAAATATGAGGTTAAAACTAGGGACCAACTAATCTTCATATCTATAGATTTCCATGATTTTTTTTCTTACTGAACTTGGATTAAGCCTTTCACCAAATTGTTCCATAAAGGGTGCCATGAAATCATTCCATGAAGCTATATAACATACCAATAAATATGAGAACTAGTCTCTAGAATTTTCCTTCAAAGATTGAACAAAAAGCTTCATGACAACATCTTCATAATTTATTTCATAATTTCCCATTAGATCCATGAATGTTTGCAAATGTTGAGATGTTGACTTTGAGCTCTTCCATGTAAATTTGTGCAAATGTTTCCTAATATCACTAGGAATAAGGTTTGGGAAGCCTTGAATACCACTAAAGTTCAATGATATATACCTCTCAATAGAAAAATTCCTTTGATGGCATGATAAAGGTTGCATGTACTACATGTTTTTACTTGATATTCCATAGGGAGATACATGGGAACTATACATTTTCTTATAGTACCCCTTTACAAACCTCATATATGAACATTACAATTGATTATTTACCACCTTATTCCTTGATTTAATCATAATTATAAAGTGCATAACCCAAATACATTTGTGTTTTAAATCTTCTAATGGGAAGATTTTAAAAATAAGCATAGTTCTTCACCATAATACAAATATTTCAAATTACACCTTGTAAGTATGTACAATAAACACTACCATTCCCTTTATTAGTGCTCAGTTCACTTAATAGGGAATTAAAATTTTCTTCAGATCATTTAATATGGTTTTTGCATAAATTCATTCCTTATGAAAACCAAAACAAGGGAAGTACCTGGATCCATTGTAGTTTCCTTTGAATTGTTCTTGTGACTGGAAAACTTTATAGCTTTGAAGCTATCATCAGGTTCTTTGCATAGAGTCGCCACCTCCTTCAGAGGAACAAAACTTCAATAATATGAAGTGTCTTTAACAATTTTATTTTGGTTTAAGCCTCCTTGATCAATAAAGTCACATGTGAATCATGCATATCTTCTGCACCATAATCCTTTCCAAGTTTTAAGTACTCAAAATCTAACCTAGATGTTTAGATTAAGTAAATTAATTTACTCTCTCAAGATAATACTGGAGTCCTTTGAAATTTTCTTTCTAACTTTCTATTAGGGTACCTTATTGTGTGAAAATAGGCCTTATCCTTTCTTCAACAAATTTTCATTCTATGTCATTGTATTTTATGAAATAATACATTTTGGTTATGAGATTTTAGAGTTGCCACCCGCATCTAGTGAGAAATTATGAAAATATTTATGGAATTGTGGTAGATCTTGATGGTATTTACAATTTTCAAGGGACACACAACAAATTATTACAATATTTTAAAAGATTGACTTGTTGAAACAAATCTAGGCTTGAAAAATAAATTCTCTAGCAAAATGTTTGACTCTTTAATAGGACAATTTGTAACCCAATTTCTAAGTACATCCTCAAGAGAGTCACCGATATGTTGGTTATTTTTTTAGAACCAAACTTAATCTTATCACTTACCTATGAATCTATCAAAATCCAATGGTTAGCAAGGGTAAGGATTGGCCAACAAAAAAGTAAGGATTATGAAGCCCTTACTTCTACACTTTGGGCTCTGTGAAACCTAGGAGGGTAATCCTTGCAATGTTCATATGATTTTCCTCTTCCATTTCATCAAGAACATTGTAATACATAGATGGTTCTCATATGGAGTATCAATTAACAGAATGTACATCATAGAATTTGGTTGCTTCTTAATAATATTTCATGTTCAGAGCCATGAGAATGGTAAAACCTCATATCAATATAATTAGTTTCATAGAATTTGATTAAATGAATGGTTAGGGGTTGAGTTAATAAACACAATGTAATATAATTACCTTACTTAGACCAGTGCCTCATCCTTAGAATGGAGTCAAAACTAATACCCGCATAATTTGACAGTAATATTCACACATGACAGTATATGAAGCTTTGAAAAATATTGCATTATAGTATTCCAACATTATATCACAACCATCACTTGTTACTAGCATCCTAGTACTCAATTTAATATAAACCTATAGCTATATTCAAGCATTTACATCAATTCTTTGAATTAATAAGCAAGAATAGAACCACACATCTATTGGAAATCAATAGAGATGAATAATATATTATTCATAATTCATAAAACTAGTACATAGGTGAGAAAATGGTGTCAGACTTGCACTATTTTGTTCTATATTGCCATTACTACTATTAAGACTACACATGCACATTAACAGACTTGAAGCTAAGAATTAACACTGAACTATTTAGTATCCTTTTAATTCCCCGTGTGACCAATCCCAAAACAAACCTTTGTAACCAACCTTGAAATCCCATTTATAGAGATATGGGAGCAACAAGCATCAAGGGAAAATTACAATTACATTTGCATTTGCATGTGATAGTTAATTTCATCTTAATTTCAGAGATTCCTGAGAAAATTACATTTAATCATTTCAGAATAGGGGGAAAACCAAAGAAAAAACATGATGAAGTATGTTGAATAAGACCAACCCACCTTCTAAAAGACATCATTTGTTGTTGTAGTCATTCCAAAAACCCTTGTCCACATTCTTTCATTTGGGTCTCAGGTTGGGTGTGTTGAATTTTTAAGTGTGGGAATAAATTTGAATGCTATTGATTTGACCATTTACCATTAAGCGTGGATACAATATAAGGATGAGAGGTAAAGGAAGGTATAAGGCATTTGAGTAACTAACAACCAACAGTTACTGACAACCAATTGACAGTTATAATGTAATACAAAAATATTCGCCAACATTCCCCCCTTATTACATTATTCCTAAAACACAAAATCACCTTGCATAGGGACCCTCAAGGCTTACATAACAAAAGTTGTTGATTACAAAAAATATGTATACATTCGTGAGAATATTTTCTTTTTGAAGAAACGCATCCTGAATCAAATGGAACTCCTCCAACCGACCTCGTAACCCTTGGAAAGATGAAGATCCGAGCTGAATTCCTAAGTTCTTCCTCCATGGACTCTCAAATTAGATCATAGTTATTGGACAACCACCCTCCAAGTTGTCTCCTCGGCCCTTGTAAAGGTATAAACCTTGGTCGAGATCATAATTATTGGACAAACATCCTCCAAGTTGTCTCCTTGACCCTTGTAAAGGTGCAATTCTTAGTCACAGTCTCATGAACTCTCTAGGAAACAATCCATACTAAGCTTATCACCAAACCCCTTGTCTCCAAAAATTAAACTTCACAATATATGTATTTTCAAATCTATCAACAATAATAAGAAAAAGAAGGAAATTAGAGCCAAAAATGCTTCTCATGCAAAGCATCATCTCAAAGTGAGAAGCTGACTTGAGATGATGGAAATTTCTCCATCCTCTAGTGCCACCTGCCTCCAATATGACCTTACTACACTTTATCCATTTAATATCTTAAATGAGTCTTTGGAGGCCTCATCAAATGTTGCAAAGATAGCCCCAATTACTGTAATTTGAATGTAAGATATTATGTTCTTATTTGTAGTGTAATGTATCTTGATATAGCCGAAGAGAAATCCCCTCTCTGGATCTAGCTTCACCAAAAGTAGTTTAAATCTCACCATAAATTCACTCTCTCGAACATCAACAGTAAGAAAATTGACTATTTTGAACTCCATACTATTCATTTCACTTTTTTAAAAGAAAAGATCTCCTCTTCTCATTGGGCAATAAGCTTCCAACAAATAGAGCTTTAAATATGCATCAAAAAAATTCCTAGTGACACTCTTGATCATATCATCAATGAAAAGAACATGAATGCGCTTACCATACTTAACATCAAGACATTGGTGAACATAAACCACATCTCCTATACAAATCATCACATTTGAATGTAACCTTGTTGTAGGAAAATAACCAAGTTATCATTGTTAATGGATTTATCCATAGCTAGTCAATTCGATGCCTTTTGTGTCAATAAAGTATTTAACTTTATCTAACTATTATGAAATAATGCAATAAACTTGGGGGTTTTCTCCATTTCAATGAAACACATTTTATAATTTTCTATAACAGAAAGATGATGATGATAATGAAAGTCCCTTATCAACCATTAATAGAGTCTTCAAGCTTAAAAACTTAGCATATATCCTTCTTCTCATGAAATAATCATAAGATTCAAAAAAATAAAAAACAAATTGTGTACCTAAAGATTTACAAAAATAGACCTTGCACCCATAGAACAACAAATCCTTCGAGTATTCCTACAACCTCTCAACAAGTTTTGTTAGCAACTACCCATCACCTGAAACATGCCTCAATGCTCTTACACCAGTCAACATATTCTCTTAATTATAACTGTCATCTGCAATCTAGATTTGAGTGCCTAGTTCTCTTTTTTACTGCTCTGCAAACTCTTATGTTCCCCACAACAAGCCTACACCACCACCAACAAACGAATTCCATACATAGGTAGTAATGAGTCCATTATCCAATTTGAATGTAGATGTCAAAATATACATTCTTCTATAGATTCCAATTCCAATGAATCACCCCAATGGTTTTGTTCACATGGCTGACAACTACCCAAGCCATTTAATGCACTATCACATACCAATAGATTTTACAAGCTCTGATACGATATGTGGGAATAAATTTGAATGTTATTGATTTAACCATTTACCATTGAGCATGGATACAATATAAAGGATGATCCAGGTAAAGGAAGGAATAAGGTGTTTGAGTAACTAAAAACTAGAATTTATTGACAACCAATTGATAGTCACAATATAATACACAAATATTTACCAACATTAAGCTTGCTTGATCTATAGCCATGACTAATGCACTGCATTTCCCAAAGGGAGGTTCCAAAATTCTTACATATTGATCCCAATAGTTAATAGTGTCATGCATCATATGTGTACAAGGTCAGGAATTATTTGAACTTGAAAGTTGTGGAACAGTGCATTATTGAGCTCTAGTTTAATGCTTGTGTGATACAACCACATGCTTGATGTCGTGTGACCCTGAGTGAGGATCCCAAAATAATTTTTTTTTAATAGAATCCTAGTGTCCACTCATGCCACATATCAATTGTACACAAGTTTTGGAGGGTCTCATGGTCATGGAAAGCTAAATATTGCACCATTGGTTCACCCAATTCTATTTGGGGTGATTTTGGTCACACACAATATGTTAGGAAATAAGGGGTGTATTTCCTCTCTTAAAAAGAAATAAAAATAATCCAAGGTACCTTTCTGTCATGCCATGACTAAGTGGGTAGCATAGTGGTGAGATCAAAGTAATTTCACAAGGGGCTCTAGAATTTCGATAACTAGAAAGTCACATGCAATCATAAAAGATAATTATATAACAATTTGAAATAGCATATTGTGTTTTAGAAATATAAAAGATTTATATCAATTTGCTGCTCTTTTAAAACTATTTAGAAACCATTTATGAAATAAAAAAAAATAGAATATGGTAATAAAAAGAGAATAGGGTAACAAAAACTAATATAAAGGAAATCTACTCTAATAAGACAATTTAGTAAGAAATATTTCATCAATAACTTTTATATGTTTAAACAAGATATTTAAAAAAAACCATTAACATAAATAACATTACACAAATTCATAATTAATGATAGTGCAATATTCAAAGGAAATTTATCATCCACAAGATTTTTTAGACTTCATACAACCAAAATGCCATCAAGCACGCATAGATCTAGGTCAAAACCTTACTTAATTACAATGTTACAGACAAGATCTCATTAATTTGACAAGTGTGATTAAAATAAAAAAATCATACCATCACCATAGTGTCAAACTCAAATGAATGAAACATAGGCATTATCCTTATATGAACATAAATATACTTCTTGCACAAAGATCAATATGCGAATTTCACACTTTTTTATTGCACAAATAACATAAGAACTAGGGGGTCCTTTGGAATGACCCAAAATTAAAAATATATAGAAATATATATTCACATAATTGTGGATCTTCATAAAAAGAAATTGGAACTAACTTCAACACTTGATTCTTTAACTAAAAATTAAAATAAATCATAACCGAGCAACTAGTTGTAGTCCAATTTAATTGTTGAAACTTCAGAAAATTAAAAGTAAAGAGAAATAAAAATAAAATCTAATTGTGGTCCAACTAGAAGTTATCAAAATTTCCCATGGAACTCCTTTATCCTTTCATCTTCGTGTTGATCTCTTGCTCAACATTTATTGTAATTTTTGAACACCACCTTCCCTTTATCATTAGGGAATCCAACTCGATTATGGGAGTTTGTAGTTAATGTCACATTTACTCATGAACTCCATCTCAATATTATCATCACAAATACTAGGAAATATTTCTAGATTTTAGTGGATGCTACTTTGGAATTTTCTCAACCAAAGGTGGCATTGATTCCTTTTGTACCATAATTTCATTTAAATCTCTTGATTTGATGGGTATTAATGACTAATTATTCTACCTCAGAGGTGTTATTCATAAACCAAGGTAAGGTAACCATATTCACTAATATTATGAGCTCGTGCCAACACCTACTTTTTGGCTTTATTTCCAAGATTAAAGTTAAGAATGAGAAGTCCAAATGAAATTATCATAAATCAAAAAATTACATGGTAACTTGTTTATTAGTGTCTATTTGCACACTCATCTAAGTGTTTCTTCATGGAAGAGTAAAATGATCAGTTAGTACATCTTAACTATCATAGAGCTCTAAAATTCATTATGTGCATGGCTTTTAAAAGTATTATGTGTGGAGGTATGCATACTTCCATTATGTTAGTGAGTACTCATAAGTAAATGGCCTTCCTTGGCATAATATTGGAGCTTCAATTGAAGAAAATTATATTGGAAGCAGATTTCTTATTGCTTGGAGTAGTTAAACTCATCTATTTCTATCATTAAAAAAGTGATATAGGGTGGACTTAGATATTTTCTCATGATTTTTGGTGGCTATTCTTGACCTACAAATTTTAAAGGTGGAGGTAGTTAAAATGGCTAGCAAGATTTTCATACCTGAAATTATAGGTAGGTTGGAGGAGGTGTTGGAAGTTTCCTCTTTGGGTCTTGGCATACCTAGGCCTCATTAACTAGAGCTTCTTTTCATTTCATTTGAGGTGATAAAGTTTTACCCTTTTATCTTGGATATCAAAGGTGCAACATTGTTCAAGCACAAGGAGCAGGAGGGGGTGGGAGTAAGCTTATTAAAGAAAATGCTCCATCTTGAGTCAATCCAATACTTTCAATGGGTTGGCAACTTTATCAACTATATACAAGAAATCATTGATGGATGGTCTAGCTTATTTGTAAGATTCACATTCTATCTTGTATTATTTATGAAGTATATAACATTTTTCCCTAGCTAGAAATTTATTTCATATTAAGGTTTTGGAGACTTTCTTGGGTTGTTGGGTGCTTAGATATTAGAATATTTAAAGCCAATCTTAAGTTTTGGTGTTTGATTAGGCACCACAATCCTGAGTAGGTGCGTCTAGCTGTGTGGTTGGGGGGCAACTTGTAGGAGTATTACTACTATTTCCATTAAAGCGCTTTGGTAGCATTTAATTTTTTTTCTGGGTTTTACACTAAATTGTTTGACTTGAGGGATGATCATTCTCCCCTTCTTTGGGTGTATTGAAACTCATAAGAATTTATTCAACCTCTAAATTAATATATAATAGTTTAGGACTTTTTCCTTATATCAATTTAAAATAAATTACATGAGTAGGAGTTGTTGAAACATCTTGAGTTTTAAATTTTATTTTTTTGATAAATGTGATTCAAAGTGGTGCTCAATGTATTCTCTTAGCTAAAAATTTTAGTTTCAAAATTTATGGACATATCTAACTTAGCTAGAATGAATTTACTAGATCATATGTTTGACCCAAATTGATTTTTAGCCAGAAATACTTTAATTCACTTTTGTTGATAAGTTGGCTGAAATTGTGACACAAATTTGTAATTTAACCCTCAAAATAATAAGTCTATCACTCAATTCACAAAACTTTAGAAGCCTTTACCAATGAGAGATCAAAAATCAAGTAAAAAAGGAGAACAAAGTCATGTCCTCTAGTTAAAATATCAATCAAATGCTATTCAAATATAAAAATTCAAAGGAAAAATATAATCAGGAAGAAGCATAATAAGTCAATCTCCAATAAGGCTTGACTTCCCAAAATAACTTGGGGAATCTACAAAATTTATAAAAGCAACATGTCAAGCTATGAAATTTTTAATCCTAAGTCTCCATCATCCCCATCTCCCCATAATATGTTCACTTCACCCAACTTATTTCATTCACCAACCTTTTTGCATCCATCCAATTGATTAATCCCCCTAGGAATTATATTATATCTACCAAAATTTTATGCAAACCTCTTGAAGATCTTTGATGTTAAGGATTCCCAAGATTTTTATGTAAGACACATGAAGGTCTTGGTAATGCGCATATCAATGATTGTACCTTAGCTCACTTCTTTTATGAAACAAAATACCATTTCTTTTTGTTGGAACAACATCCATGCCAAAATATCAAGGAATGTCAACCAAGTCAACATATTGATGCTTTCATCACAACATCATCCAATCCTAATTGTTAAAAAAGTAAACAAGTTAAAACATCAATAAAAATTATAATAAATAAAAAAGTGAAAAAAAATATAGTAAAGAGAAATAATCCATCCAATGGTGAAAAACACTTCGACCGTGCCTTGGGAAAGTACCATGTGGTAAAAACCTAGATACAGGTTCCATGTGTAGTAGTCTCTTTTCCACCATCCTTCCTATCTTCCCATGTCATGAAAATAAAACCCATCCACTCCATCATAATAAACTTATTATGGATTTTATTGTTCATTGATTAATGTCATGTGTCATCTCATCTCTCATTATCCACCCTTTCTAATTATTCCCTTGCATTAGATACAAAAGATGAACCTAAATTATTTCAAGGATATGACCTTATATATACTTAGTATTTAATGCATTGGTCTTCACACCTCATGCATTGGTGTCCCTCTTCATACATCCCTTCATGCCATTGTTAAATATTCATCATATGATAAATAAATGCATAAATGTGCTATATCATCCCAAATTCCATCCATAATAACCCTTGGTGCTCCTTTAACCTATATTTAAACAAAAAAGAAAACATCATATGAGCCTAGTTGATGAATGTTAAATAGTCATTATATCCTTTTCCCCATCATATTCATCTATCCAATAATCCATGCTTAGAAGGATTCCTTAATATTGAGCCTAACATAATGGGTATGTGTAGGATCATCATGGAAAAAATAGGCCCTTAAGTGACGAAAAATTCAGAAAAATCAGAGTTAGGCAACTTGATGTAAAAATTTAAATAAGTTATTGATATGATTTCAAAAGTATATAAGAATAGAATCTATAGAAAATTGAATGTAGTTTATAAACTACTAGGTTTATTTTAAAAAAATAAAAAATCAATTTGGTGAAAATTTGAAATTTCAATGCAATAGTACTTAAATTTCGGGAAAAAATAAGAAGTAGGTGTCTATCTAACCACCCTAACCACATTAAAATGATAATGTTTTTTTTTATAAGATTTTAGATATAAGTAGAGGACTCATGTCCTAATGTGATGCGTATTTTTTTTAATTTTTTTCCACGTAAATAATTAATTATGAATATTTTATTAGAACTTTTAAACAATATAAAAACTTGTATGTCTAACCACCTTAACTTGGTAAAAAATTCATGAAATTCATCTCTTTTTTTTAATCTTATAGTATGTGAAGCATAGAATGTGACACATGTTTCAGATTCAAAAAATGTGATACCATTTGAAAGCTATAGATGTTTTTCAATCAACCTATCAGTCATGACTTTAGTCGTAATTCAAAGTAAAGTATAATTTATATTGGTGGAAAGCTGAGAATATCCTTTAAAAACCCCTTTTGTTTCATCAATTTTGGGTAAAAAAAAGTCATATGCCACATTCCCTACACATACCCATCATATGGCCACTTTTTGGCCCATCATGATCTTGCACATACCCTAATCCTAATCATCATATTATCCTATGTATGGCAAGAGATATATTGTTTGCAGGACATATTCATCAATGACTTTTGTTTTGATTTATTTTTTGAGCCATGACTACATGTACTTAAGGCCACCTATATTTTGTATATCTTAGTGTTTTTTGACTTGTGTATAGTGAGATGTTGATCTTAAATCTTGTATGTTGTGTTTATGGGTCATTCTTGTAATATTACTATGCAGCTCTACCTACTTTTCATGTATTAAAATAGCTTCTAGTATGGACATTCATCCTTTGTATACTAGGGAATTCCATAGTTTTTGTACACTAGGACTATCATGATTTAATTTTACTTTCCTCACATATTTCAACAAGGTTTTGTAGTGTTTAGTATGAAAAAGGAAAACTCTTTTGGTTGAGTGTCAATTTCATGCAAGGGTTACCTTGTTACCCTAGTTCCTCATATCTTCCAATAAATAATTTCCTTTTCTAGATATTAAAACTTAGGATTTCTCGAGCCACATACTAGCATAAGCAAGCTCCTCTTTCATACATTCCCTTCTCTACCATTCATCTTTCAATTCATCTGCTTCTTGATCCTTATCCATCAACATTCCACTCTATTTAGAAAGCACACTCATGTTTTGTTAATTCACCCATTTTCTTAAGGGGGGATTTGACTACCTCATTGTCATCCTTCCTCATCCCTCTAGTGATTAAGAATCATGCCAGTAGTCCTTATCCATTATGCCCACTATATTTATACTATTCATTAACATAATTCCACTTCTTACAATCACAAGGTCATCAAAAAGAGACAAAATGTAGAGACCTAAAATCTAACCTCGCCCAACCACACCAAATTTTACAATATTTTAAGCTATTAATTAGATAAATATTTATTATTCATTTATTTCATCATTTCCCCCTTTTTATCCTAACCTTTTAATTAAATAAATATTTATTTATTATTTATTTATTTCATCATTTCCCCCTTTTTATCCTAACATTTTAATTGAATAGTCCACAAACCAATCAATACAATTGTTGGTGTAATTAAATGTTTTGTACCTTGTCCTAGGTCATAATTACACCTTACTTAAGTTTACTTAGGGACCACATAGGAGGTTGTTGGAGATTTTCCACCTTTGGTGGAGTTGACATCTCATTCCTCATCACTTCCACCTTTTGTGGACACATCATGTGATTATCTTTCCACCTTTTGTGGGTGATCCACCTTTTGTGGAGATTATCCTTTCCAATTTAGATGGAGTGATAACTCTTCATTGTTGTCACATGTCATAAGATTACGACACTTGTCATAATCTTATGCCCTCCTATGTTCTCACCTTGGCTATATATCCAAGGGGTCTCCTATGCATTGTATTGAGTATTGAGTATTGTATTGCATATCATATTATTGACATTGAATACAGTTTATTCTTGTCATATTATTCTCTCTCTCTTTTGTGCTTTCTATTAGGCCTCTAGATCTTGGGTGGCTACCTTCATAGCCAATTCTTACATGGTATCAGAGCGATTGGAGCGTCTTTGGATTGCCATTTTGGAGAGATCTTGATGCATTGGAAGATTGGTCTATTTTCAGATCCATGTTGCTGCAACATTTTGGAGCATTCTACGCCAAATCTAAGTCCACCATTGCGTTCGGGAGGCTGTTTCCAGTTGAGATCACCTTTCGTTTCATCCAAATCGGACATCGGGAGCTCCAGATCTGAAAATTTCACCAATTTGGGTATTTTTCTAATTTTCTGAATTTTTCCTATAGTTCTGGAAAAATTATTTTCTCAAAATTTTCTAGTTATATATTTTGCAAAAAAAAATTATCGAGAATATTTTTGAATTTTTTGAAAAATTTCAAACCCTTTAAAAATTGTATTTGGGTGTTTCTTTTTGTAAATAAAAATCCAAAAAATTCGCTGTATTTTTTTATTTGAAATATTGTTGAAAAATAAAAATTGTTTTTGATTTTTTAAATAAAAAATAAAATCAATTTTTTTTTTAAAGAACTCTGCGGAGTACGCAGACAGGGTACTCTGCAGTACCCTATACCTGCGCACGTCCGGCAGAGCGCCACGTGGCGTGGGCAGGAGGCCCCGTGACCCCGCGGCCCCATCTCTCAACCACCGGCGGTAGTTCACACAAATTCTGGCGACATCATAAAACCGGCAGACAATCCAAACCTCCGCCGGACAGTCTCCCGATGCGGCGTGAAGAAAATTCTGGCCCATCTCCCAGGCGAACAGGCACATTCCAGCGGCGATCCAGAAGATTCCGGTTGGCAACAGAATATTCCGTCAACAAAAATTCCAGCAGTATATTCTAACCGAAGCGAATATTCCGGCAATTTATTCCGGCCACCGATGACGTCCAGACGGGCGTCAATTTTAAGCTCCGGAATTTTTTCTTGACGGGTGGGAAACCGTCAAATTTAAGCTGTCAATTGATGACATCAGCATTGTGTACGGATGACGTCAGCACCTTTTGAAAAATTTTCCCCCTCACCATTAAGCATTTTGAATTTGCAGTCTGACTTCAAAGCTCTATATCTAGCTCATTTTTGCTCCTTTTTTCGAGCAATTTTTTTGATTTGGGCTAATTTTTCGTGTACTTCACAGTGGTGTACTCGGTTTCTAATTTTGGTGTACAGATTTTCTAGAATTTTTAGTTTCTCAACACTGATCCTGTCTTGTCACCATTTCTGCAACTTCAGAGGCTTCGTTCAGGCTCATACGAACTCCTTTTCATGTGCCATTTTTTTTGAAAGTGCATGATTTTCCGTCTACTTCTTGAATCTACAATCAGTTTGGAGCGATCTTGAGTGGATTTTGTACTTTCAACATATGGTCATTTTTGGCCTATTTGGCACTTGTATTGCATAGATCTGGATTTAGGTCTTTGCTCTATTGTTCTAGTCTGTTATCAACCTCTTTATTGACAAGTTGTAAATCAGAAATCATAAGCCCACTTAGCCGAGTTGCAAGTGGCCTATTGTACACGCACTACATTATAAAGTGCCAAAATTATCTATTTATGGGGGGGTACTTTGATTGAGTGAATTTGGGGGGGTGTATCTTGTGTGATTGTGCCTATTTTCTCTCTTGTGCTCTTACATTCCATCATGGGTTTATCTAAAGTTCCACTCTTAACTGCACATAATTATGGTACTTGGAAAGTACGTGCATGGAGTAAACTAATGGAAAAAGGTTTAATTTACTACATTGATGGAACCATAACTGCACCTTCAGATCCTAAGGCAGATCCAACAACATTTATGGATTGGCTCACTAAAACTTCTATGGCAATGGGTACACTAAGAAAGTTCATTTCTGATGATCTCATTTTTCATGTTGATAAATGTACTATAGCTAAGGAAGCTTGGGATAAACTTGCTGCTTTGTATGGTAAGGTTGATAAGGTTAAGGGATACAAACTTGAACATGATCTCTTAAGCCTTGATCCCAAAGATTTTGATACAATTCAAGATTATGTCACTAAGGCAAATGAATTAAGAGCACAACTAAAAGATTGTGGAATTGAAAAAGAGGATGATCAATTGGTCTTCAACTTGTTGGATAAACTTCCAGTTGAGTATGCGGCCTTTGTTTCAAGTTTTCAAACTCAAAGATTGACAATAAGTAACTTCACAACACCATCTTTTGAGGCTCTCACAGATCTTTTGATTCTTGAGCAAAGTAAGTTGATGAAAATGGGTATTCTCAAGTCTTCAACTTCAAGAGCATTGGTGGTCAATCATGGAAACAATAAGCAAGGCAAAGGGAAAGACCAAAAGCAATCTTCACCAAAGCCACAAGGAGAGAACAAACAATCCACTCCTCCACAACAAAGCTCATCTTCATCTTCTTCAAAGAAGTACAACAATTCAAGCAAGAGGGAGCAACCAACATGTGCATATTGCAAAAGGATTGGTCATGATGAGCATCATTTTCATGTTAAGCAAATTGATGAGCTGAAAAAAATCCTTAAGAAGAACAACATCAACTTGCCAGCTGCATATCAAGAGAAGGAATCATCTCCTTCCACTTCTTCTAAGGGAAAAGGGACAACTCTCATGGCAACAACATCTAGCTCATCTCCTTCTTCATCATGTCAACATGATAAACATAAGGGGCAAGCATTTCTTGCTTTTGCAGATTCCAATACAGATCAGTGGATCCTTGATTCAGGAGCTTCGCATCATATGACTTCGTGCAAGGATATGTACTCTTCATTTGATTCTTGTTCCTCACCACCCATTTTGATGGCAAAGAACACTTCTTTGGAAGTTTGTGGGAAAGGTTCTATTGACGTTGAAGGTGGAGCATTTAATGATGTTCTATGTGTGCCTACTTTGTCAAGGAACATCCTTTCCATCTATCAGATTACACATAGTGGTACAGGAAAGAGTGTAGAGTTCACACCAGATTCTGTCATTGTTCGGGATTTGCATAGCAAGGCTCTTGTTGCAGTTGGGGAGGTTGATGATCGTTCTCGGTTCTACACCTTCTCATATTTTGCTCCTATTGATGATTCGGTTCACCCTAGTGTGGACACACTTGATGAGATTGAGTATGGTTACTTGAATCTTGGAGTGCTCTCTACTCCTGAGGTTCTTGAACCTATTGATGATACTCCATCTCCTACATTGACTGATGTACCTGATGACACTTGTGTTCCGACAGTTTCAGTACCTTGTGATTCAGTGCAACAGTGTATACCTTGTCTTCCAGTAGCAGCTTCATGGGATGACTACTTGACAGACATTAGCAGTTTGTTTGTGGAGTCCTACATTGCAGACTTGGGAGACACACTTGATTACTTGCATCTTCTCTTTGATGAAGGTGATTCTTCTTCAGTTGTTGCGAGGGAACACTCTGACCCTCCTCTACATGATCAGTCTTTTGAGGTTGATGTGATTGTGGATGCATCTTTACAACAGTTGGAGGAGGCCACTTTCTCTCTTGAGGAGACATTGTCTTTGGAGTATGTTCTACCTACATCCTTGCTAGATCTTGAGTTGTCTTTTTCAGTGGATCAGTGGATTGTTGCAAAGGGTTTCTCACAGCTTCCACGAGGTGACTACATTGCAGCTTCACATGGTTTGGGGAAGGCATCTTTCAGCATCGACACAAGGACACTTGAGCAGATTTCAGAGACTTCTTACATTTTGAGGGTTCTTCCTTCTTCACTTGTTGATTGGGGAGACTTCATTCATCCACCTTTGGTATTGTTTCTTCCCAAGGGGAGGAACGTTGTTCGACAGTTTTGGAGCAGTTTCTTCATTCCTTCTCGAGCATCTCCCATTGGTGATCATTGTACATTGAAGGGGGGATACTTTGTCTCTCTTCTTCTTCTCTTGTATGGGGGGGACCTTTTCCTCACATGGGGTTTTATCCTTCTCATGCTATGTTCATAGCTTTTGTATCTCATCTCTCTTTTGAGGGGTAGTTTTTTCCCACTGGGTTTTTCTATCTTTACTCCACTTGTGAGAGATTGCATTGTTTGTACATGGGTACCTAACATGGTTTAGTAGCCGGGACCCATCTTTCATTGTTTGCATTTGTGTACATTCTCCCTAAGTTGCACTTAAGGGGAGGTGTTGGTGTAATTAAATATTTTGTACCTTGTCCTAGGTCATAATTACACCTTACTTAAGTTTACTTAGGGACCACATAGGAGGTTGTTAGAGATTTTCCACCTTTGGTGGAGTTGACATCTCATTCCTCATCACTTCCACCTTTTGTGGACACATCATGTGATTATCTTTCCACCTTTTGTGGGTGATCCACCTTTTGTGGAGATTATCCTTTCCACTTTAGATGGAGTGATAACTCTTCATTGTTGTCACATGTCATAAGATTACAACACTTGTCATAATCTTATGCCCTCCTATTTTCTCACCTTGGCTATATATCTAAGGGGTCTCCTATGCATTGTATTGAGTATTGAGTATTGTATTGCATATCATATTATTGACATTGAATACAGTTTATTCTTGTCATATTATTCTCTCTCTCTTTTGTGCTTTCTATTAGGCCTCTAGATCTTGGGTGGCTACCTTCATAGCCAATTCTTACAACAATCTCAAACAGAAAAAATAAATTTCAAGTCTCAAATCTTCAAATGCACCTTAACACACCAAGCCTTCATTATTCCTTGTAGTATAGCCTCCTTAATGAATCAAGTATTTATTTTAGAGAAGGTCCTCTCAACTCAGGACCAAAAATTTTTTAGAGACCAATTAGGGCACACAAACATATGTCACAAAAACTCAATAGGTTACTTTGGAACAACTTCATCAAATCCAGCCACCTACGGTGACCTAGACCTCAAATTAGGTGTCTTTGACAAAGAAACTTGTCTCAAAGCTTCTTACCAACCTAAAAAATCAAGGGGGAAGCAACAACCAATCCACAAAGCCACCAATTTCATAACTTGTTTATAAAGATACACTTTCCAAGGCACCTAAACAAGAAACACTCCTTTTTGGCCATTTACATAGGGGTTTATTGGAAATATGATTTCCAGGCTTTCTCTAGCCCTTCAACCATATAAAAACCCTTGAATACCCCTAGACATACTCAAAAAATCAACAAATAATGCTACTCCAACCAATTTCATGCATTTCCATACTCTAACCTCTTAATTTCATAAGGAAAACACAATTTTCTCTTCTAGGGCATCATGCCCAACTCTTCTTTTGACCTCTCGTACACTCACAAACCTTCCTAGCATCTATCCCTAGTAAATAATACCCATTCCACTGAGATACAGTGCCTATAGAAGGTGGAATGGGTCTAGTTTCATATTTGAAGCAACAAAACTCTTATCTCTACAAGTTCAAACCCGTTGTCAGTAAATCAACAATATAAAGCACTGAAATCAATGAAAAACCTAAAAATTGGATTCAAATAAAAGCTAAAACAGTCTCCTATGAAATATGGTTCAACTTGAATCAATATGACACTGAATGAGCCATACAACAACCCTGCAATAACACTATACAAAAAAAAAAAGTTCAAAAATTATGCGAAAGCAATGATTTTATTGATCAAAAACTTCTTCAAACTCACAACAACCTCTTACAATGAGTCTTCCATCTATTAAATGATTTTTCCCTCCTAAAATAACTATCACAATTGCCTAAAACTGACCTTTAAAGGATCTAACCATTTCTATTCGACATACTTGCAAATTTTGCAACTTTTGCTTGACATCTTTTTACACCATTTTGCAATTTTGCAATACTAACACAAATAACCCCTGGTCACACAATCATGAATTATTACATCACAACTTGGTCTATATGACCTTATTGAACACAAAAATACTCAAAATCCTAAATTCTACTGATCAACAACCTTGTATGACAAAATTTTCCCAAAGGTGCCCCTACACCATACACCCCACCTTTAAATTTTTCCAAGTCTCTTGGAAATTATGTAGAAACTTTTCCTCCTCTGCATACTTCATGCCTTTGCCCTTCTTGATCTCTTTCACCAGGTAAAGCTTGCTTTTGGTTCACATTGTGCTTAGCATTTTTCTCCATTCTTAAACATTGAAAAAATTAAATTTTCAACAAAAAAATTATTTTATATTTGTTTGTAAAATTGTATTACTATTTTGTTGATTGATTCCTCAGATTGTAAAATTGCAGTGAACATTTAAATTAATACTTAACTAGAATAAGTTGACTATAATTTAATTTATTGATTTCATATGTGCAAATATCATAAATGCATCGATCAATTTGAAAATATTTTATTTGAGTTATTTAATTTATACTATAGATTGATTTTATTTTTCATATAAATTTTAAATTCAATTATCCAAAACACATTTAAATATCAATTTAAAACCTAAATTATGTATATATATAATTAAAAATAGTTCAATCCCCAAATTCATCTATCTCAAATCAATTTCAAACCTACCAAGAAATAATTATATAAAATTAAAAATAGTTTAATCCTTAAATTCATCTATCTAAAAACATAAAATATTTGTAAAAGTCAAATAAAATTTCAACATGCTCACCAATAAAACACAAAATGTTGTAAAATTGAATCACCTTAAAAAAATGTTATAAGATAAATGTTGTATCTTGAAAAAAAATGAAAATTCTTATTATATGATTACTCGTAAATAAAAAAGAAAAAAATAGAAAATATTGATAATTAGTAATTAATGTAAAAATGGTAAATTTACTATTACAATTAGCAAGAAGTTTTAAATTCATATAAAAAATAAATCTTTTAAAAACAGTTATAGTCTATTTTGGAAAGATTTTGAATAAATATATTTTTATAATTAATCATATATATTAATATATAAAGTAATGATAACTATTAGTAAAAATGTCAAAATCTTAAATTTATTGTTAAAAATATTTTAAAAATAGAAAGAACTATATTTCATCTTGAAAAGATTCTATTTTGAATATATTTTGAATTGATATGTATTTATAATAAATATTATAGATCATATATATATATTAGTATAAGACAATGATAACTGAAATTAGAAAGAATTATTCCATCTTTGAAAAGATTCTAAACTAATTTATATTTTTTATCATATATATTTATTTATAGGTTAATAATAATTTTAAGTGTCATATTTACAGTTATATAAAAATATAGCAAGTGGAATAATATGTTCTAATAAATTTTAAAGTTGTAATATATGGTTAAAGTGCAAAAAACAGTCACATAGACCATCAAATTCCAGGCCTAATTTTTAAATATGTATATTAATTAGCCCATAGACTATATATATTGTGAATGCACTTTGAGCTGAAACCTGTCTCACACCAGTAACCACTCCCACCAAACCATTTTCTGAAGTTTTTTGCTGCTGGAAAACCGCCTTGAATATAGAACCAACAAGATTGAACTATTGCAAAGTTAATGGACGTTAGACTTCCATTATCATCAAGATGCTAAAAAATGTGTGGGAATTTATTATTATTACGTGTACCACTACAATCAAAAACATTTGTGTACATAAAAACTTTGGTGTATAATATTGACAGTTGCAATTTTACTGTCTATTCAACAATAATGTAAAGATTGATCGCCTGATCACAGGGGTTTAGTACCAGCATGGTAGATGGAAATTGATCACAGGGGTTTAGTAGCAGCATGGTAGATGGAAATTGGCTCATTAATAATGGGAGTGGAAACCATTTAAATGCTACTAAAGCTACTTTCCTTGGTGCTTTTCGTTCCAACAAAATTTAATCACCACTGTCAATTATTTACATTTCCCAATATTCTCGCTTCAAATAGAAATCATTGTTGTTTGCACAAAAGCATCAGGTGTGTGTTATACAAGAAAATACACAAAATCCACCAGCTTAATATAGGTAGTTATTCTAAATCATTTTGCTAAACCGTTTCACAGTTATATTACATCAATGAGAGGAAGCATATGCGATTGAAGGAAAGAAATTATTGTCAGAGTGAAGAAGTTTAAACAGACTATTGTGAGTGGCATAACATGCGATCAGAACAAGAGCCATGTAGAGTTGATAGCTTTAAATCCATACGAAACTAGACTAAGAGTAGTCATATCTGATAGCATGTGCAAACTTTCATTTTTAACAGATATACACATACATAACATCGGCACAACAGGTAATCTTCCTTCCTGCTTGGAAGATCTCCATTTTCTTCAATCTCTAGAAATATCTGATAGTGGATTCAATGGGGTAATATCCCTTAGTTGTTGGTGTCCTACAGACTGTTTTGCTGTTGTTTGCAATTTTGATCTTGTTGTGTCCTACTGGAACAAAATATAATTGTAGACTTTGTTTTGTTGGTTTGGTGAATTGTTTACTTGCAGTTTTTTAACTGCATTCTTTTATTTGTAATCAACATTATTTCAATAAAAGAAAAGAAGAGACTATTTTGTGACTGCTTGTATCAACAGGTTCTGTCTTTTTATAAAATAATCACGAGTTGTTATTCTTTAAGGCTTATGTTGAAATGCTTGAAGAAAATAATATCCATGTGCTAGCTTGGTTTACTTTAAACTCCAAAGATGGTGTGAATGTAGTGAGTGGTGACTCTATGACAGAATGTGCTTCCATTGTTGACTTATGTAAAAAGGTGGTTGCAATTGGTATCAATTGTACCACATTTCATTTTTTTCATGGATTGATCATTTCCATTCAGAAGGTAGCATCACGTTTCTCTAATTTATTGAAGAGGATCTCTTTGTTTTATACATTTTTATAGGTAACGTATGTGATGCTAATAAAAAATTGGCTTGATTTTTAGTATTCCATACAATTTGACAAAAGAAGTTTTTATTTTCTTATGAAATTAGTAATATTAAATAAAATGGACCTTTCTCATAATATGACAATCATATTTATCCAATTTCTTATTTTCTTAATATGCTCTTCCACTTAATGCTCTATTTTTCTAACACCCTCATTCACTAAATGTTTTGTTTTGAAAAGACACACTTTGAATTTGTCAAGCTTCCTTCTGATACTTGAATCTCCATTCTCAACTTTTAGCTTTCAATGCAATTTTAAAAGAAAAAAATAACAAAGATCAACATATGTTATGTTTCATATCACTAAATTTGCATAAGATAGCTTAAATATATCAGAACTTTGATTTGAATAATAATTATATAGATCTGTTATAAAAGAATAGAAGAAAACTAGTGAAAATGATTACTTCACCCTTGGGCCTCACTGAATGTTTTAAAAAAAAAACTTTGGCAAGGAGCATGCAAATCAGATTTATTGCAATTGTTTCTGATAAATACAAAAATCATGCTACATATGTTTGGTTCCTTTAAAGATACTACTTGATAACATTTGTGTATACCAAAATGATGAATATGTGTGAAACATATTGAAATTTCAATCTGAAGTTAAGATTGTCGAACACAATGACATGGTACTTTTTCCACGCCCCCTTCTAACTAAATAGTTACCTCTGCTATGTCTTCACATTTTATATTTCCATCCAATTCTTTCCACAACATGTTGGTCAGCCATAAACTAGAGTTGTTTCATTTTTCATTCTTTCTGGAATCATCTGGTTTTCTTTCTTTCTTCAATATTGTTGCTTTCATGATATCTTATTATATTTCTGGATAATTTTGCTATATTCAACTGTTATATAAGTTTTATTATTAAATTCTATTATATATGTTCTTGTGAACATTAGATGGATTTTTAGTATCAATAATTTTGTTCATTTGATTAATTATTCTATTAATAAATATGTGAGCATATGTATATCTTATACCTTCACTTCCATCTTTCAATTTTTAGAAGTAATTTATTTTCATGATAGATTTTGCAGTACTTTAAAGGTTAGTTTTTTATTATGCTTATTTGAATTCTAATTGATATTTTGCAAAGAGAAAAGTAGAAGCACATTACAAAGACAAAAACACAAAAAAAAAAGACTCAAAACCTTAAAACTTGACTCTTGTCAAAATAAGTTAATTAATTGATTGTTCAAAATATTTATAATGTCACAAAAATACTTATCTAATAATAGATTATTATTTAAAAAATATTAATCAAAATATATTTATTTACATATCATATAAACATTATATTTAAATAATATAAATAAAAATTAATTTAAATTACACTATTTGAACTTATGAACTATAAAATTAATATCATTTCAAACATAATTTTAAAAAATAAATTATAATATAATATAAATTTTAATAAATAAAAAACAACAAATATATATCTCAACATTATTTATATAGATTATTGGATAAGATAGATAATTAATTTTTTTTATTCTTTTTAATTTTAATATTTTTCTTTTATATTCTTCCCATTCAAAGGTGCTTAGTTGTTTACTATTGGAAAAAACTATTTAATTGAAAAACAAGTATTGAGTGATGTATAATTTGGTGAGGCTCAATAATTATCCTTGGATAGGAGAGAAGAATGATTATATTACACAATTAATTAAATTAAATAATGTGATTTATGATTTTTTTTTTTAAATTATATTATTTTTCTCTAATAATTATAAAATAAATAAATTGCATATTGTTTCTCTCTTGATTTTTTTTTTTTAATTTGCATTTAATCTCAAGATCTTCGAATCAAATAAAAAAAAGAAATGTAAAATACATGGAATATTTAGAGGATTGTACCATCTTTGTTTACACATATAGGATATTTTTTTCATAGAATGAGGGTTTAAATGATATAAACTAGATTGAACAAGTCTTTAGGTTTCCTTCTCCTAGTATGCAAAACATATCAAAGGTGTTCTCTATATGTTTTTATATTTTGATATTGAGTTATTAAAGATAAATAAAGAATATGCCTCCTAAACATGTTAAATTACATATATTTTTCTATTTGTGTAACCCTTGCACCCCTTTGACGCAAGTGCTAGTTTTATATACATTTTATTTAATTTGCTTCGATTTTTTAAAATAATTAAATTATTTACGCGTATTGAATAGCCTATTAAAAATGATTAAAATATCCAATCATATAAGATAACTACATATCACGCGCCAAGGATTCGTACGCTACGTACGACGAGACGTACGCTACGTACGATTGGACGAGCGTATTGCATTTAGTGTGTGATGAAGTATCCTTCCCTATATATACTTCCATTCTAGGTTAATAGCCCTAAACTGTTTCTTCCTCATAGAATGGTAAGGAAGTTTATCTTGTTTAATAAAGTAAAAGAAGGAAGATATGGTTTCCGCCATGGCACTGCGTGTCCTTCAGTCATTGGTATTGCTAGCGTTGAGCTACTGGTCATCCTCAGCAGAGTTACTGGAATCATTCAGAGAGGAAATGGGATCAAACGTAACCAGCATAAATAACGGGATGGTAAGTTTTCCTCTTATGAACATTCGTAGTCATGCTTCTCCATTCCGTCGTTTCAACTCGACAAGATCTAGCTGGATAACAGAGATGCTGAAGAGCGACACAGATCGGCAACAAGCATTATTCCAGAGAAAGACCAACCCTAGTCAGGCCGAGGCGGGGGGAGAGGTGCCATTGGCCTCAGGAGCGGCCATAGCCAATGGAAACTACATAATTAAACTGAGCTTTGGCACTCCCGCTCAGAGCATATACACCATGGTGGACACGGGAAGCGATGTTGCATGGATCCCTTGCAATTCTTGTCAGGGTTGCAAGATCGGCCAGATTTTCGAAGCTGGAAAGTCGTCTACATTCAAGCTCCTGTCCTGCTCTTCTAATCACTGTGCGCAGGCGCAGGGAACCTGCAGAAGAGGTAATAAGTGTCTGTTCAATGAAGGCTATGCGGACGGATCCGAGGTGGACGCTCTCTTGTCCTCCGATGAGCTCACAACGGGAGGAAATGCTAAAGCTTCTAAGAATGTTCGCCTTTCCAGATTCATTTTCGGGTGCAGTAATATTCGGAGAGGAGTGTTGCAAGACGCACCCGGTTTGGTTGGTTTTGGAAGGGGAACCCTTTCATTTCTCTCCCAGACTGCCACAATGTACGGTAGGGTATTTTCATATTGTCTTCCTAGCTTAAACTCGCTTGCTTTCTCAGGGACTCTTAGCCTCGGGAAAGAAAGCCTGAGTTCCGCAAAAGGCCTGCGCTTCACGCCCCTGCTACGAAATCCGCCTGGATATCCCTCCTTTTATTATGTGGGCTTAGTTGGAATTTCAGTAGGTAAAGAGCGATTTTTCATGCCTCGAGAAAATTCACGGCCGACCTCATTTGGCGGGGGCACAGTTATAGACTCGGGAACTGTTATTACTCGATTGGTCGAACCTCTTTACAATCGCGTCCGTGATTCCTTTCGTCGTCAGATGAAATTACCAATGGCTGCTCCCTTCGAGTTTCTTGATACCTGCTATCAAATTCCATCTGGTCGAAATCTTATGGTTCCTCTAATTACCTTACATTTTCAACAAAGGTTTGACTTGGCTCTTCCCGAGGAGAGTGTTTTAGTTACTC
Organism: Sequoia sempervirens; assembly: GCA_007258455.2. Taxonomy (NCBI): domain Eukaryota; kingdom Viridiplantae; phylum Streptophyta; class Pinopsida; order Cupressales; family Cupressaceae; genus Sequoia; species Sequoia sempervirens. The sequence continues at coordinate 91,550,326 of VDFB02193867.1, forward strand.
TGGATGACAAGGGCTCCAATGTATGTCTGGCTTTCGCTTCAGCAGGAGGTGGGCTTGACGCAATATCCGTGATTGGAAATTATCAGCAACAGAAGTTGAGGATCGTGTATGATGTTCCAGGTTGTCGACTTGGTATTGTCCCAGAAAATTGCGATCGTTGAGGGACGTGCATTTTTATTATGATTGTATCGGCTGTTGAATAAATGAATGATTAATAATAATAATAATATTATTTTATAGTCCACGAATACCAGGCGATCTGTTTTTGGGTCTACAGACAGCTTACAGTATATATGGGACTCCTCATACTCCCAAATCTGAGGGAGGCACCCAACTCGTGCTCCACAATATGAGGTGTACATACCTTACCCCCTGCAGGATTTGAACTTGTGACCTCTCTTTCAAGAGTACAAGTTCTCCACCATTAGGCCAACTCAGGCTGTGGGGGAAACGCTATGTTGTTTTTCATTGGATATCTCATGTGCTTGACTTGTGACTTATTAGTTATTAATGGCCAAGTTAATTATAATTGTTTAAATAATGACGCGTTTTTATTGGGAGGATAAAAATCTCAATATAATGGTCATTTTTTGAGTTATTAAAAGAATTCTAACAGTTATTCAATGGTTGAATATTCACAATTTCTCTCTTTTTTTAATATTTTGTTTTTTTTTTTTTTTTAAATTGAAAATAAATGTTATCTAAAATTTTAAACATTTATATTTTCAGATTTTTAATAGAATGATTTTTCTTTCACATTTAAATATTTTAATCATATATATTTTTTCAAATTTTCAATTCATTTGTGTTGGAGAGAGGTATTGTGACATTTCATATGGACTACTAGAAAATAGAGCAATTTATTTTTTGACAACTACTTAATCTATATCAATTTATATGTAAAAAGGAAATGTGGTCTATCGACAATAGTAATTTCTTAATTTTAGGAAAATTTTAAAATTTAAATAGTTTGTTCAATCTTTGAGACTAGTTTTTAGTTTTGCAAGGCTATGGTCGATAATACGCCAATCTTGGATAGAAGAGCCTTAGCCCAAGTCATTAATTTTTATGTGGATTAGAGAACACATGTATTGCTTTGAATGAAATTCTCTATTTAAATTATTCACTACAAGGTTACTTAATGACCCACTTTATTCATGGGCATGAGAGAATACTCAAATTCTTTGGTCCAACTTGTCATCCAAAATTCTAGCCTTGTTGTTTCAAATGTGAGAGAACACATCAATTATAGCTTACTATTAGATTTATATCCATAATACAGTTACTAGCCTCATGAAATAAGGAATACCAACATAGTTTGGCCTTGAGATATAAGCACAATTTGAAAATGACATGGGTTATCAATAAATAAGAATCAAACTTTAACACTGTCTAACCTTCCCTAATTTTAATGTTGGATCAACTAGAAATGATGGAAAGGCTTGGGTATAGACATAAGGAAAATGCATATGAAAGATAGGAGCTTAACTATAATTTTCTCAGGATCTCAATTCCAAATTTTGCTAACTTTGGACATAATATAGAAAGTCAATTCTAACTCAACAATAGTTTCAAGTTTCTATGTAGAATAAAAACCTTTTGCTCATGACATGTTGACATGGTACAGTGAGGATATCTATATAATATTGATTTTTATTTTATATTAACAATAATAATAGATCATCCATGAATATATTCCCACATTTGTACTTAGCATGTTAGTTATAATGGAAGTTGTTTTTGAGGCTCACAAAAGAAAAGCATATGACTTGCAACTGTGGGTGGCACTTTCCCGCTAATTAGAGCCCCCAAGACTTAGATATGACCAAAATCTATAGTCTCTCTATACCCAAAGTAGAGCCTCTCATTTCCATAGAATTTCCTCGCTTTCCCACTAATATCTATCATTTTGCTTAACCCACATAGTTCATACAAGCCATTCATAGAGTTTAAACTTTCTATTTATGGTTTGTAGCTTCTCAGAAATCACTTTTTTTCATCTCCTTTTATTCTTCTATTCTTTTCATTCCCGATCTTTTGTCTCTCTAAATAAAAGTGGCTTCAAACAAGGCATACACAAGTAAACAAAATCTTAGCTTACTTCACAAATTTAATATTACACTACTCAAATTACCATTAACTTAATTATATGTGATATATATAGGCTTTTGGAAATTTTGTTTTATACATTCTCAATTCTCAAGCTACTAATTATTATCACATAATTCAACTAAATTATTCTTAGTCTTATATAGGATGGATTGCCTCTAGTTTAGATTTCTATACAAGAAAATGAATATCTTCCACGTCTTCTCAAGGTGATAATTCTTTATGAACTGATCATGAATATTCTCAAGTACTCACAAAATTATTTTCTATTAGTTATTGCAATATGTTAGGATAAGTTCACCTATATTATCTATAATTACACAATCCTAATAGTTTGACATAATACTAATTAAATTCATGGAAATAAAATTGTCTATTTAATATTAGCATTACCAAGCATAACACTACTATGATCTTCAAATGTAATATAGATAACAAAACAATTTTAATTTCACAAGAAATATAAAGGGATTAGAATTCACCATATGTTAATCACCATAACACTTAATTTCTAGCTTCAAATACCAACCACGAAGTTTTAAGCCTAAAATTTTCCACTTGGCCACCCTCACAATGAACTGTATGTAACTTCATAAGGGTGATAATAAGGTCCAAAAATACATAGAATTTCTTATGAATTTTTATTCCCTTCAACAATCTAATCTTATTAAGATTTTTTTTGTCAATATCCTACTCAATTTTAAGCCTTACTCAACATATTACCCATAGTTGAAAAATTCATGAAAGACCTACTTAACAGACTAATCTATTCCTTTGGACAAGACTTGATATGTCAACTTTTAACTAGACTCATATGTATTTATAGGGAAGGATAAAACTAACTCAGTGGACCCAAGTTCAAGTGTACAAGGGAGCACCATAACAAGTATGACATTACTATTTAGCTACAACTAGTGTAACCATCATTCTACTCCTACATAGTGACCATTTATAAGCCTCTATAAATCTACCAAGATGACTATCTTTCATAATGAGAATAACCATGGAGTCCCACTTTCCATTAATGAATATAGCTATGTAGAACATTGAGGTCTTATTATTGATTAACTTCTTGTATTTCTCCTACTAACTATGAGCTAGGGTATTTAATTATAGATACATCCTTATCTCAAGGTAAAATTATTATAAAACACACATAAAATCTATAATTTACACTCAAACTAATTTAATTAATCTAACATACACTTGAAAATTAAGTTATATGCTTTGTATTAATGATTATATATCATAAATATTAGACTCCCACCTTACTTGTATCTTAGCAAGTAATTATCTACCTTATCTATTTTATTCCATATGCATATCTCCTTCAATCCAATTTCATAGAATCAAAAACCATAAACCCTTATCTTTTACTAATACTTACACAATCTCAAACCCCTATTTGTCATAAATATCATTGAATTATTTTTATGGTCCATTAACATCTTGATTTTTTTCCTACTAGTTTTTTGGTTGTCCTAAAATCATTTGTTTCGTCAAATTATCTTGAATATTAAATTTCTATTTGTAACTTACTGTTCTATTCTTTAGATATAAAATTGAGTAACAACCTTGACTTCATCTTCATACACATTGGAGTTCTTTTAAGTCTATTATTATTCACTCCTATATATTATTTTTGGTCTTCAAATTGTTATCTTTTTTTCCAATCATATAAATCACATCATCTTGGCCCACTAAACATAACATATTAATATAACACCTAAATAATATTCCTTCATTATTTGACCACTTCTACACTATTACCCGTGATCAATCGAAATTTCCATGTGAAACTATAATTTTCCCATCATACCTACTAGGCCTTCTCAATGTTATTAGCCACTTATACTTAGAAAAATGCCTTGAAGTGTCATATTTATAGACATTGGTCCAATATATTAAAAAATATTAAAAAATATTAAATAATCAAGATAATCTAATAATTAATCTTTATTCAATATTCAATGATTTCATTTAGGTTATGATCCTTCCTTAACATGAACTTATGGTTATAATCATAGATATATCTTAGTTTACAAATAGTATAGTTCAAAAACATGTTGTCCAAGTCTATACCAATTAATGTCATTTCTAAAACCTTACTTGTATTAAGATATAAATCACATCTAATCCAAGATAAATATGTTATAAGCTATTTTCATTTTATAACAAAAAAAATTTAATTAATTTTGTAATTTACCATGATCCATTATCTTTACAACATAAATTACCTTTTAATTGTTTGAGCACAAATTAAAAATTTGAAGTCATTAAAATAGAATTAAAATAATTGTGGGTATAGTTATTATATTTCCTATATTTCTTCCTATGTTATATTTCCCATACTTCAAATAATGAATCACACTTTGATATAAAAAAAATGAGATAAAAGGACAAGATAAAATGGAACTAAGATGCAAACCAATCTTCATGATGGTATGTATATGGTATTTGATGTTGAAATTTTGGTTGTTGAAATGGACAACATATACCTACAAAATGATCATTCACATATATTAAAGGGTGAAGGATGGTGTGAATTTATAAAAATAGAGGGCAACATGAACACTAGATATTCCATTCTCAACAAGTAAATGAGATTGAATGAGAGAAATGGGGAATACTTAGAAACTATAAATAGTTTGGTGATTTACAAGAGGACAAGGACAATTACCCTTATTTATTTTGGAGAAATGATATGTATGAGATAAAACTAGAGGTGGAGTAATGGAGGTGGTTATAATGGTATTTTTGGATTATTTATTATTCATTTAGATAAATGGGTTGATTTAATTTTTATTTTGTTTAAGAATATTATGGATCTACTTAATTGTTATAGACTATTTAATTTATATGTAATGGTAAAATAAAAGGAAAAATTAAAAGGGGAATAGAAAGTGGAAACTAGGAAATGTGATGGTATTAAGATCTAACATGTTAGGAAATGATAAGAAATAAGTGTCTATATTTTACCCCTCTTTGAAATGGTATTATAAAGTAACATCATTTCAAATAAAGTAGATGTAGCCACTCATTGGGAAATTGAAACATGTTCCAAGAATTGAGATTTGGTTTCTAGTATTAATTGAACAATTTATCGATGACACCTAGACATGATAGGTGGAGTTGAAGAATATGAGTGTTCTCTTGAAATGGATCAGAGAATAATCGTTGGTTAGGAATGAGAGTAAAAGATGGGTTTGAATAGGAAGGATGATTTTTTTTAAAATAGAGAAGTATGGATAAAAATAATGAGTGTTAACCTACACGACCTACAACTTGGTTCTAAGGAGCCTTATATTTTTTATAGTATATGAAAAGTTGTATAATGAAATGAAAATCCATGATGAAATTTATATATGTGTGGTAGGACCAACTCAAAGAAAAAATGAAATCACAAGAAAGCATTTGATAGATGAAATTATAAAATGGAAGATCACGATGTTGTTTGTAATAAGATGTCGTAAGTACCAAAAGAGATGTAAATAACCATTGGAAATATGGAGCCTTGCAACATGAGCATGAAGTATGGATAGTTTGTGTTGGTTGTTTCTATGTTGTCATTGATTTCAACATGGTGACAACTATATGGGAAGATTATTTGGTTTACTAGAAGTTGTTCTCTTATAGTAATGTTGTTTTATAATGATCTCGTGTATTGGTATTTGAGTTTGAAACTCACTGCAAGAATAGATATGACTCTAATCTCTTAACAATTTTATCATGTCTCATTCAAATAGCTATATCTTGGATCTTGAGAAGTTTTGGGTTGTGAGTAGAAAGTAATCTCTGACAGAGTTAAACTGTATTCTACTATTGTTCCTTGCTTAGTATATTAGTGTGGGAGACTCCACATTTTCTTAAGGAGAACATTTTATTGCTATGGTTTTAATGGTAGTCTCTTTGATGATATTATGATGAGAATTTTATGGGGTCTTAGATCCAGAAGGTGTTTTCTTTGAGGATTGTATGTTGTTTTGGACATTCTATGAATTATATTCTAGTCTTAGCCAACCTAATGTATGCAATTCACTATGAAGACTAGTTATGCTTTATGGATGTCAGCCACTTGGTATAATGCACTACATGGATAAAATGTTTAAAATCATATATGTTGTTGACAAGAGTGTTTTAATTATTTTGTCTTCATCTAATTAGGGCAACCTAATTGATGATTAAGACATACTTGTATATATATAAGATTCCTTGAAGAGAGAAATGGGTGTGAAGTGAGTGGGAGTGTGAGCGTGGAAGGAAGGTGAAAGAAGATCTAAGCCTAAATGTTTTATCAATTGGGAATTAGAGCATATTTGTTGAGAAACTATTGTGTGAGGTAGTACTTTATATGCTGAGCTTCATTGCAACAGAATCCTACACATTGAAGGTGTATTCCATCAGTTCAAACCTTTTGGCAGTGTGCCTCAATCTTTATACCTTGGTGGTTAGCCATCTTTTGTATTCAGGCAGTGAGCCTTTTTAAAGGATAGTGAGTCCTAGTAGTGAGCCATGTAATATCTTGTATCCAAATATAATATATTGTGAGTTAACCCTCACTGTGGTTTTTCCCTTATTGGGTTTTCCACGTAAAAATCTTGGTGTTCATGTGTGTGGTTGCATTGATTTGTTTCTATGTTCTCACTTTCTCATTCAGTTATAATAATGATAATGGTTAGATTGAATTTATATAAATGGTTTTATGGAATACTAATTCACCCCCCCTCTCAATATTCTTGATGTTCAACAATTGGTACCAGATCTTGGTTCCTCAAAAGGAGCCCAACAGCTTGAGGAAGGTCTCGAAATTTGAATATAAGAAATTTTTTCCCTTGGAAGTGATCTCTACTAGATGTTCAAAAGAAATAGAAGATTTGGAGGACAAGTTGATGAAAGTAAATGAGTACATTGAAAAAATACAAAGAAAATGTGTTGAAGCATGCAATCTATTGGTTAAAGTAGATGAATTTATCTTTGGCCTGCTGTAGCAATTCGATGAAAAGAAAAGTCCTGAAGAATTTCAAGAAATTGAAATTCAAAGGAAGAAATATTGAGATTTGATTTGGAAAAGGAAAGAAGTTTTGAAGAAAAAATTAAGGTAAGATTTGCAATGCTTGATGAGTTGATTCTCTCAGAGACCGACAATGGATAAAAGTGGTCTAGGGTTTGAGGAAGTTCAGAGTTCTAAAGTGAAACAATCTACTGACAAGAAGACAGTGCAATGATGGAACAATCAACAATCTAGGAAGCAATTCTAGAAGAACTCCCATCAAATAACATGTTGAAGGTATTTATCTTTCAATGGTGTTTGTAATTCCTACAAGAAATTTGGTCACATGGAAAAGGACTATAAAAGTAAAATGAATGATACTTTATCATTCTCCAAAAAATGTTTTAGGTGCAAGAAGGTTGGACATAGAGCTAGTTTGTGTGGGAATAGATTGAATAAATGAAAGAATAGAATGGAGAATGCTACTTTCTATAAATGCATCAATCATGAACAACCTATCAATAATTGCAGAAGAATAAAAAATAATTATCCGGTGAAGAAGCATGATCAAACTATTGATCAAAACAAAGCAAGAAATGAGATGAAAGGGATCTAGAGAAAGGAAGGAGAATTCAAGCAAGTTGAATAAGAATCATCATTCTTATCTGTTCTGACCTCCAATGTAGATACACCTGTCAATTTTTGAGTCTAGTAATGATTAAGGGGGAGAAATTATCATAAACTTTAATAAACCCCCTCATCGGTACTTATGTCACATCATGGCATAACTACATTTAATATGGTAACAAATTTAAGGAATTTCTTAGTCACATGTATGAAGAATGAAGTTTGCATAATTTGGAAGAATGGAGGCGCACATAATTTTTGAGGCAATCTACCTGCAATTTGAAGCATTTATTGAAAAAGAATTTGGAATGAAAGAAATAAATTCAAACATCTCAAGAGGCATATGTATTTTTGGAGTAGCATGCAAAGGAAGTTTAGAAAGCAATTCAGAGTTTTAGGGTTTGAAGGAGAAATCAAGTGGATTCGAAGTGCACTCTAGAAGTTGAATACCTATCCATTTCTTGTTGGCATTTACAGAGGTATTCCTATTTGCACAATCTTTAATTTTTATTGCCTCGATAATTCAAAGGTTGTGAATAGTGTGGATAGAGTGCAAGTTAATTTGAGGAAATATTTGAAGAATTTGTTAGAAGATTCTATTGGTGCATTCTCTTGCATCCCTCCCATGGTGTTGCTCGCAGAAGATATTCATGCATTTTTTTACAACAAGATAGGGTAATTGTCTCTAGTCTAGTTGAGCATTCTATGGAAGAATGAATTAGAAGAGAACTATGATTCCTGCAAAGTGGTAGTTGAGAAGAAGTTGGATGTGTCGTGGAAAGCCCCTTTGTTTGAGTTCAACTAGAAGAATATTTTAATAGTTTTGAGCAGAATTCATAATGAATCTTTGTGGATTGATGATGCACATTTGATTACCAGAGATGCAATCATATATGTAACTAGTTTGTGTTCCTCTAAACTATTTTCCAAATAGAAGGTTGTAAATGGAAAGATATAATTGAGGTAACCAGTGCAGCTCTTGAAAGGAAATAGATTGATTTGAGATCAATTGTGGATCTGGTTATTAGGTATGTGGCAATGGTTGTTGGTCAAATTTTTTGTATCCCTAGCAATGACCTCACAGTGTCTGCTACTGATGTAAATATTGTTGTTGATATGTTTAAAAGAGGTATGGATTATGACCTATGTGAATTACATTGGATACATCTTTTGAACAATTTAAAGGAAATTAATAAGAGTAACAAGAATACTTTCTAATATGGAAATTTGGTTGTCTACTTACTCTTTTACTTTTTGAAAGAGTTATTAGTAATAGGAAGAATAGAATGGTCGAATGCAGAGCCTATTTCCCATCAAATGAGGAATTTCATGATAAATATAGTGCAACTGAAATAGGAAAGAAAAGAAAGATTTTTGTCAAACAAGAAGTTGAAGAAGGAAGTGAGTCTAAGAGAGCTCAACATGAACATGTAAAAGTAAATATTCAAGGAGCTCTTGAAGAATTGTAGAAGGTTATTCCTGGTGCTAATTTTGATTCATTTATTTATGTTGTGGAGAATCTAAGAAATTTGATTAATTCTTTGGAGGTCTACATCTTCAGACTAGAAGTGAATGTGGAAATGAGGTTTGCTGAAGAAAAACTGCAAGATATGAAGGAAAAATGTGCAAATTCACATAGTCGAGTGATGAAGGAGTTGGAGAGTATAAACTTGTGAGGAAGAGGCACAAGAATTGCTTTCCTTTTGTCTAAATTGGTCTGGTAGTACATTGAACAGAAGAAATGAGGTAAGGAGCAGTGAAACCTAGATGGCCACTCAAGAAGATACATACAGATTGGAAGAAGATAGAGACAATCAGAGGTGGTCCTACATTGTGTAGCTTTAGGACAAATTACTTTCCCTACAAGACCAAAAAAAATATGTTATTAAAATTTTTGTGGCACTGAGAGAAATGATTAAACTCAGAAATGTTCCTATTTCTAGTGCTCTTGAGAGTGTTGTGTGGTCTCACAACATGCCCAAGACTATAAGACTTGGGGACCCCAGTGAAAACTAATGCTTATGGCAGGTGTTGGCTAGTTGAAAACATCACTGGAAGTGAAGAGCAAAGATAAATCATTAAAAAAAGAGTACTTTGTAATGTAGTGATCCAGGTATCAGATACTAGGGACCAAGAATATTAGAAAGGAAAAAGGTAATGCAAATATTGAGAAAAGTGTTATGATCCAATAGTCGAGGTCTGGTAAAATGGAAGTGCCAGTAAAACCGAAGTTGGAGGAAATTAATGGGTAAAGTTGAATACCAGGTACGGGGTATTGGTTGATGATGAAAATGAAAGTTTTAAAATCTTAAGGCTATCCAAGAAGTCTGATAGTTTGGTAACTTGGTATATAAATGATAATTATATAATAATTTGTGAATTTTTGGGAACCATGCTATTTATGAGAAATTTATATAATAATTATTTAATGATGGTTTTATTTATGTGAGAATTATATAAATATTTTTGTTAGGGATTTAATCGATGGAATTTGTGATTGCAAGAGAAACAAATTACAATGCAGAGTTTGGGTATGGATGGTCAGGAAACTAAATGTGCATACAGATCCAATTGTGTTACCAGGCTCAAAAATACACTTTAGGAGCTCATGCCAGGATAGAGTTCATTACAAAGATACACCAGATAGTGGGAAACCAAAACTCTAGATTTTAAGCATGCAACAAAGAAGTGTATTCTTTCCGGGGATTGCTCATTCCTAGAATATTCAAACCGAGGATGAACCTAAATGTAGGAATGAAAATTCCACTTGCTCATTCTAAATATATGGGAGTTTCCTACATTCTATTTGAATGGATTTTTTTGGTTCCAAGGAGGAACCCTGATAATAAGAAGAAGAAAAGCCCAAAGGACTTCAACGTGCAGATGGAGGTTGACCTTCATTGACTTTGTTTGCAATTCTCTTACCAGTCACCATATTCCACATTCCTTGATGTGATTCATCCATTGGATTTCCTCTCATGTATTTGTCTTATCCTATCTATGTCTTATTTCTATAAAAGGCCAAGGGATACTTCTTTTTAAGTTAAGCTTAGAATTTGTGGATGTCGAAAGAGCTAAAAATTCTTTGAGTTTTGTTATTTTTCCCTATTTTTTGAATCATTCCAGACTAAAAACTTGTATGCATGTAGAATTTAATCAATATCAAAGACAATTTCATACCTACCTATCTCATGAATTTTTGTAGCTAGTTTTGTTAGTTAAACTAAACAAGACTGTATGTTGCGTTGTTTAAGGGTGCATAGAGAACCTACTCAGTGTCCAAACTAGAACCCCTTATTTAAAAGCCCGCACTGTTTGGTATGTAGCTATGAAGCAATCTATTGAAGTATAAAGTAGTTTGCTTTTATTTGATTAACTCTTGGGGCATGCGTGGAGAATAACTAGAAGAAATTTTATCTTTTAGTATTTTTATGCTTTATTTTAGATTAAATGTTTAAATTCTTTAAAACGTTTCAAAAAATAGATGAATGAATGGAAATTTATTGAAAATATTTTATTTCTTATTAAATTTCTAAATGCTTAAAGCTAAATCTTCTTAAGTGATAGCAAATTTTTTTTGATCTTCAGGAAATATTATTGCAAATCTTTTGATTTCATGATATTATTTTATGATTGAACTAAATTTTTTATATGTGATGCTTATGATTCTTAAAGAAACTAGACATGTTCTTAACAAAACTAGAGATTACCATAGACCCCTTGAGATTAACAACAATATCACATCATACCCTAGAGTGAACCTAGTATGGTCAAGGCCTGACTACTGGAGACTTGAGATTGAACTAAGTCAACCTTTTCCTATAACACAAATGCCCTGAGGTTGCCCTAGTTAAGTCTTTCAAGAAGATAGGTTCCTCACGGTTTTCTTGTGAGGATTTTATCTACACTATTTCTACAAGTGACATTGTCATCAACATACAATATTGGTGAATTATCAGAGATAAATCCTAATCCCAATACTTTAGCAGATGGTATAGAATCTGTAACTAAGCTTGAACTATTTCACAAGACTCTTGTAAGTGCAAAAGGATTATGGGAAGAAGACACAGTGTAATGGAAGGTCATCCTCGAGAGTCTCAAAGGTTCTTCTTATTTAGTTTGATTTAATTTTTGTGTTCATATTTTTTTGGTTATATTTTGATGCATATATACATATATATTGGAACCCATCCTTTTCCATTGATGTCAAAGGGGGAGAGATAGAGGTTGGTAGAGATTTTTTTTTTTGAAAGAATAGTTTTTATAGGAGTATTCAGTTTCACCGTATATTGAATTTTTTTTTGGTTATATGCATGTTGCCATCAATGCTAAAGGGATAGATTGTTAGAAAGATATAGCCTTGCAACATGAGCATGGAGTATATATATTTTGTGTTGTCATTGATGTCAAAATGGTGACAACTATATGGGAAGATTACTTGGTTTACCAGAAGTTATTCTCTGTCGGTAATGTTCTTTTGTTATGAGCCAGTGTGTTGGTATTTGAGTTTGAAACTCACTGCAAGAATAGATATGACTCCAATCTCTAAACCATATTATCATGTCTCATTCAAAAATCTATATCCTGGATCTTGAGAAGTTTTGGGTTGTGAGCCAAAAGTTATCTTTGAAAGAGTTCAACTCTGTATTGTACTAGTGTTCCTTGCTTACCATATCAGTGTGGTAGACTTTGCATTTGCTTAAGGAGAACATTTTATTGTTATGGTTTTAATGGTAACCTCTTTGGTGATAGTATGATGATAATTTGATGTGGTCTCAGATCCAGAAGGTGTTTTCTTTAAGGATTGTATGCTGGTTTAGAGATTCTATGAATTATGTTCTAGTCTTGGCCGACCTAACATATGCAATTCACTATTTAGACTAGTTATGCTTTATGGATGTCAGCTGACTTGGTATAATGCACTACATGGATAAAATGCTCTAAATAATATATGGTGCTAACAAGAGTGTTTTGATTATTTTGTCTTCATCTAATTAGGCTGACCTAATTGATGATTAAGACATACTTAAATATATATATATAGTTCTATGTAGTAATGCAAAACAATGAGTCGATAGGTGGCGAGGAGCATGAAGGGAAAGTGATGTGAAAAAACTGAGGGTGCAAGAAGAATAGAATTTCAATGCCATGAGTGGGCATAATAACTATGAAAGGCATGTGCAAAGTTGGGTATATGTCGTAGAAAATGCAGACAACATAGTTATAATGTATCTCCCCTATGTCCAGATATGTGTGTATGCTAACATGCATAGAAGGAATTAGAAATTCATAGAAGCTTTCCAATGAAAACCCTAGTCACATTCCTCGCTCATAGATCTCATAGTAGGTAAAGCCATAGAAAAACATCTCAACAATGCCCTATTGAAAATTGTGTAGACTTTTTAATTGCTTTGCTATGTTTTCTCAAGTTTTAAATGGTAGGTGTTAATACAACCATCGCCACTATACCATAACTAGACAAAAATTTTGGCATTGATTTTGGTATCAACATATAATTTGTAATCCCCAATAAAAGAAAAATTGGTAAAATCCAAGCTTCACATGATGAAAGAAAAAATGGTATAATCTGACATAAATTTGGAATGAAAGCTACAAAATGCTAGACTAATAGTAAAACCTTGTACAATGAAAAGACTATAGTATGGCAAGACCATGTGCAGTACCAAAAAATGATTATATGAGAGAAGTCCTAGGTTTTCATATCTTTTCTCAATTCATTTAGCCAATCATAAACTGAGATATTCCAAAATGAAGACAAGTATTGCTTGGATCTACAAATCATGACTACATGCTTGTTTATCGGTCTTTCTAAAGCCAAGGGAGAGACATCTTTATTTTCAAACATTCTAAAGAAGGAATTTCCTAATCGTTGGAATACATTTGCTACCTATCCACCAAAGGCATCAAGATGTTAGTTTCTTCTTCAATTGACATACCATCTCTAGGAATAGTTAAAAACAAGCTGCAAGATATAAAAAACCACTTGCAACTCAAAGTTCAAGATTGTTTATAGCAAGAATATAAGAAATGAAAATAAAGTTTGTTGAATATAGAAAAGCTGAAGAATAACAAGGGAATACATTTGTTTCCTTTCTACCAAAGGCATCAAGATGTTAGTTTCTTCTTCAATTGGCATACTATCTCTAGGAAAAGTTAAAAACAAGTTGCAAGATATACAAACCCACTTGCAACTCAATGTTCAAGATAGTTTATAGCAAGAAAAGAAGAAATGAATTTTTTTTTTTTGAATATAGGAAAGTTGAAGAGTAATGGGAAAAGAAAAAACAAAAATAATAAAATAACATACCATCATTTCAATTGAATAACAATAAAAGAAGAAATGAGAAAAAAGTAAATAGAGAATCGGGTTGTTTTAGTCCAAAATTTTAGGTGGAAGCTAGATTAATGAAGAAAAAATATATTATAGGGAAGTTGGTTCATCAAGAGGGAGATTTCCTAATCTCATAAGCTAGTTGACACTCTTTCTCATTAACTCATACATGGTTGTACTTATAAAATACGTACCATGTGAGAGATAGGAGATATTTTTATTTGTCATGTTGTACTTTTCCAATTAATTATGATATACTAGTATGTTTGTAAATCTATTGTGTGCTAGACCCTTAGAGTATATACTAAAGCTAATGCATTTTGTTCAGGATTCTCACATGAAATTAAGTAGTTTGATCACAATAAGGTGGTTATCAACTCTAATTTGGAAACAGAAAGGAGATGAGCACTCTAGGCATCCACTAAAATTGCATTAGTTTCATCCAAATTCTCTTCTAGACCTCTTTTATCATGTTCCATTCAGCTATCACCAATACAGTACATTAAATTTAATATGAGATGAAAGAAAGACTTAGAGGAATTTGATATAACTTTCAAAATATCGCTAACAACTTGCTAGGATGCATTCTATTCCATAGGGAAGGGAAAAGAAAAAGAAAATTGTAACTACCAACATTGTTTACTTCCTAACCATTTCATAAGTATCGAGGATAGTTTTAGTGCCACACCCATCCTTAATAACTTTTAGAAATAAATTTTGAGGTTATAGTCTTTATGTACAATAACATGCAGATATTTTGAGTTTAATATTTTCATTAGCTATCCCAACCTACATACTTTCCCTCATCAATCATATTTACATCAAGTCTGTAATACTTGCCAGTAACATCCCAAATTAAAGAAGCACAAAATTTTATTTGTATGCAAAATAGATTTACTACATATTAGTAAGGATACTAAAAAAAAATGCCTCTTTCCATCATACAATTACTTGCTCAGCACCAACTAATACTAATCTAGATTCCTCACACTTGTATTTTTTGATAGTCAAAGCTCTAGCACTACTGGCCTATTAGGGAAGATAAATAAATATCTTAGTCTTATTTCAATTTAAGCTTTTCCTTATCCAAGTTTACAAAGTCATATTTAACTAACTTTTATCATGTAGATTAATTGTTAGCCTCTATATTTTATAGGATAATAGTGTTGTTTTCTCCTTATCAGATAACAAAGGAGGCTAAAAAGAAGATAACAATTATATTTTAACATCTTGACCTATGCATCAGTTATATTTTCTTGAGCAGATGATAAAGCTTCTGATGAAGACTTGTCAAAACATTCAAGATCTGAAGCCTCCAATGCAGCTAAATCGCAACATATTTTAGTGATTTCCTGATAGTCAGGAAAATGTTCTAACTGATCAATGCCTCAAATAATCCACAATTATAAGTTGTGAATAAAATCTCTAAGGAAATCAAATAATGATTAACCTAATTTTAGATAATTCTAGAAAACAACATTGACAAACACAAAAAAATATACCTTGGTGTATAAGGTATGAAATACTTTATCCTCTGTGGTGCAGAAATTTGGCACTAACTACATCAAGCCCCTCATTTTACAACACAAGGAGAATATTAGACAAGACAACTTGAAATTTTAACGATCTTGTTGTGACTTCAATACCTAAACCAATAGCCATTATTTTCACAGAAGGAAAAGACTGCGATCCACTAATAAATGGATAAACATTACAATTTTTCTCTTCATAATTAGATATGGAAAATTTTCCCATGTCTTCTCGTCTCTTTCCAAGCTCATTTGCATGTTCCTGCAGATGCTTAATGTACTCAACAACTTCCTCAATTTTATTTGACAGTGATCATCTTCCCTGCACAACACACTTCTTCTACTATAAGATGACCTAAATATGACCCAACGCGATCCACCAAATTTTCCCAACAAATAAAACAAGAAATTTCCTTACCAAAATTTGCTATTCTCGAAGTAAATATCTCAATATGGAATCCCTTTTTTTCATGTCAATCCGCCTTTTCCTCTCAATAAACTTGTGCATTTGTTTGGGATTGGCATTAGGATTATACTCCACAAATATTATTTTGGCTACACTTGCAAAGTATAAAGAAGAAATAAAATAAAAATCCTAATAAATATTGTGTTGTAATCATTAAAGTACAATTTGAAAAAAATGTAGAGGACATATAAGTTCCTTAGCATGCCTCTATTTGTGGAGTTGGAGGAGAAGAGGTGCTTGAATTCAAAAGGTATAGTGGTGTGCTCATTTGGATGTTTGATTGTAGGGAGGGTGTTGAAGATAACTACACATCCAACATCCACATGCTTGTGTACTTTCATGAATTTGGAAAATCGGCAATTTAGTTATGGAAAAGGCTTTAGAAACTCTCAAGCAAATACAATTGGCAGGTGTAAAACCCAATTCAACAACCTTTTCCTGTATCCTCCTTTCCTATGTGAAAATGTGAGCTTTGGATTAGGGTATGGAGATACATCAAAAAGTAAATGATAGAGGAATTTTATTAGATATTGTAATTGTAACTGTCTTGGTAGACATGTATGCAAAATGTGGAAATAGACAAGGCACATGAACTGTTTGATAGAATGCTTCAAAGCAATGTGCTTCCATGAACTACAATGATTGTAGGATATGCACAAAATGAATTTTTTGAAAATGCTTTAGAAACTTTCAAGAAAATGCAATTGGCAGGAGTAAAGCCATATTCCACAACCTTTGCCAGCATCCTCCCTTCCTGTGCAAAAATGGGAGCTTTCGAATAGGGCATTGGTATCCATGAAAACATGAAGGATAGAGAGATCTTCACAGATGTAGTTGTGACTACCCTAGTAGACATGTGAGGTCTAATATCACAATATTTAAACATACTTTGTGGTTGAACTGTAAAAGCTAAAAAATCTCAAAACACAGAATTTAAATCAAGGATTGAATACAAAACTATCTACATCAATTAAGTACAAACCCATATAAACCAAGAATTTGATGTAGAACTAAACACAAAAAAAAGCAATAATTTTCATGTTTATTGAATAATTATAGGATAAGCACAAAATTTGTAGCTTGCATCAAATGGAGAAGACATAAAATCAATTGCATTAGCAATAACAAAAAACTTAATTAACCAACAATTTTTTACAGGAATTAAAACATGAAAAGACAATAAAGAGTAAATTGCATGTCAATTGAAGAATATACTTACTGATCAATACAAAGGAAATTCTTTTGCTAACAAATTTTTACATAGAGAAAACCCTGAAATGAAAGAAAATTAGTACAAATGCAGGCATCAAGATACTCAATGAGGCTTGTATGAATTATCCATTTCCTAAATTATGAACTTTAAAAATGAAGTATTGTCCTTTGGCCTAAAAATTACACCAACCATTATGCACACCTAGGATTTAATGCAGAGTTCAGTAGAGAAAATACATTACAAAGAAAACAACTAATCCTATATTAATTGTGTAATATACTTACCAATTAGCATAGAGAAAATTATTTAGTCTTTAGTAAAGGCACACAAATCTCAAAGAAACTTGAGTAAATTATTGGTTGTAGTTTTTATTAGTATTACTGCATTACAATTGTTGTGATCCCAACTTAAAACAGATTGAGACAGAAAAGTTTGAGTTTAACTGTGAATAAATTCTCTAGTAAGTGATATGCACTAGTATCTTGAGGCATAGGAAATTCCTATGACCTTAGGACTATTCCGGATCACATGAGGAGTCATTCCAACTTTGTATACAAAAATCAGGTTCCTTTCTATGTATACAAAAATTTGTTTTGAAATATTGTTGCTAACACTCTTATAGGGCATGAACGAAAAACCAACTAATTATAATCCATTAGTTAAGAAAGCATTAACATGATCAGTACACTAAATTCGTTCATTTACCCCAAAACAACATTCAAAAATGAAAGAAACAAGATTTCAAGCATAGATTTTGTTACTAACTCCAAAATACATCTAGATTCTATTGCTTAGGTTATACCATATAGCTTATAGAATCAGAAAATATATGGAGCCAATTCCTAAGCTGGTTGAGGAGCCATCTTCTTCAGATTCTAATCATGTTGTTTGAGAAACATCCATGCAGATCCTACTTACATGGAAAAAGAGGAAGGTTAGTTTTAGAACAGTGAAAGAGAGAGGAGAGCCTTTATTGAATAAGGCATATGGAGAAGAAGGTGGAGATGATAATGATTTTGATCATCGACAATCAGACTTTCCTATACAACCAATCCTTGTAAATGTATGCTTTCTTGATTTTCTTGATCATGGCAGTTTGCATCATGCAAAATAATAGATATAAAATATGAAAAGCTAAAAAATCCTAAAGGGATATGTTTTATTAATAATTTATAGCAATATATTGTTGAATAAAGTAAAGCTTGCATTGTGTCATTTCATATGGCTGGAAGCTCCCTAATTTTAGTTTGGCATGTTACACATATGCACAATTAACTAAAAATGTATGTTGTGTTCACTTATCTCATGGAAGATAATTTTTTTGAAATATCGAGGCATGATATTTGACCTCTATATTTATTTGTCTAATACAACATGATAAAGATGATAGTGGAGTAATATCACATAAAACTGATTGTTTAGACTTTGGAGATGATAATTTTGCACTTAGCAATTGGGCTCAAAAAGAACTGATTAGCAGAGATGGAGAAATGAGTCTATCTACTGAGGTATTTTTTTCTTCAATTGACCAATGGAGTGAACGTGCTATAGGGGAAAGTAGAGAAAACAATTTAATGTAGAGTTTAGTAGAGGAAAAACATTACAAAGAAAACAACTAATCCTATATTAATTGTGTAATATACTTACCAATTAGCATAGAGACAATTCTTTAGTCTTTAGTAAAGGCACACAAATCTCAATGGAACTTGAGTGAATGATTGGTTTAGTTGTTATTAGTATTACTGCATTACAACTATTGTGATCCCAACTTAAAATAGATTGAGATGGAAAATTTTGAGTTTAGCTGTGAATAAATTCTTCTAGTATGGATATGCACTAGTGGCTTGAGGCATAGGAAATTCCTATGACCTTGGGACTATTCTTGATCACAGGAGGAGTCGCTCCAGCTTTGTATACAAAAATTAGGTGCCTTTCTATGTATACAAAAGTCTATTTTGAAATATTGTTGGTAACACTCTTATAGGGCATGAACCAAAAAACAACTAATTGTAATCCATTAGTTAATAAAGCATTAACATGATCAATACACTAAATCTGTTCATTTACCCAAAAACAACATTTTAAAATGGAGGAAACAAGATTTCAAGCATAGATTTTGTTACTAACTCCAAAATACATCTAGATTCTATTGCTTAGGTTATACTATACAACTAATAGAATCAGAAAATCTATGGAGCCAATTCCTAAACTAGTTGAGGAGCCATCTTCTTCAGATTTTGATCATGTTGTTTGAAAAACATCCATGCAGATCCTACTTACATGGAAAAAGAGGAAGGTTAGTTTCAGAACAATGAAAGAGATGGGAGAGATTTTATTGAATAAGGCATATGGATAAGAAGGTGGAGATGATATTGATTTTGATCATTGACAATCAAGATTTCCTATACAACCAATCCTTGTAATTGTATGTTTTCTTGATTTTCCTAATCATGGCAGTTTGCATCATGCAAAATAATAGATATAAAACATGAAAAGATAAAAAATCCTAAAGGGATATGTTTTACTAATAATTTATAGCAATACATTGTTAAATAAAGTAAAGCTTGCATTGTATCATTTCATATGGCTGGAAGCTCCCTAATTTTAGTTTGCCATATTACACATATGCACAATTCACTAAAAAATGTATGTTGTGTTCACTTATCTCATGGAAGATAACTTTTTTGAAATCTCAAGCAATGATGTTTGACCTCTATATTTATTTGTCTAATGCAACATGATAAAGATGACAGTGGAGTAATATCACATAAAATTGACTGTTTAGACTTTGGAGATGATAATTTTGCACTTAGCAATTGGGCTTAAAAAGAACTACTTAGCAGAGATGGAGAAATGAGTTTATCTACTGAGGTATTTTTTTCTTCAATTGACTAGCATAGTGAATGTGCTATAGGGGAAATTGGTTGTACTACTTTGGTAGTTGCTATTATTGTTTGGTTACAAAAAATCCAACCTACATGCCAATAAAGTCACAATTCAATATATTGATACAAGAGGGATCTCTAGGGTGGAGAAAGCTATGTGAAGTTGAGGCCCATAAAAAGAGGTTTTCTGATGGAAATTTTGACCTGGAAACAATATTATAGACAAAGATATGGTCTTTATCTATCCTTCATGGTAATTCGTTCATTGGTTTCTTTTAGCCTGAAGGCTTGGGAGATTCATTTTAATTTATTGGGGGATAAATGTCATTTGACAATATGTGGGATGAAATAAAAAATGATAGTTTAAAGGAGAGTAAGAATAGTGAACCACAGATTTACATTGTTAGTTGGAGAGATGTAATTATGCATATATATTGCAATTTCACAAAAACAAAAAAATGTACCAGTTGCCACCTAGAGAACAGAAACTGAAAGAAGAGAAGAATAGCATAGATTTTCTCCCTGTCACATTGGAGAGCACAAAATGTCCGACGTCAAGCAAAAGACACAACAACACCTGAGAATTAGGGGAATGGACATAATGGGAAAAAGCTTATTTGTAGAGGAAAGGAATGTTGCAAAGAGTTTATCAAAGGATTTTTTGCAGCTATCCCTTTGAAAGAGCTACAATAGATATTAAAAAGGGTTTGTTGGCAAAGACCATATTGCATCACTACATGCAAATTGAGTTTCATTTCACAGCCGACTCTTATGTCTATGTTGTAGTTATTTTATAAGCTATTAAGATGAATTTTTTGGCCTTGCTACATTATAAAAGCATCTTAAACTTTCTTTGTCTATTTTTGTGGGATATGGCATGCAACCCTTCCATCAGAGTGACAAAGAAATATTGTCTAGAACATGCACCAAGCGGATGTGCAGTAATAGCTATCAACAAAAAAAGAGATGTGCCACTACTAGAGCTACACAACATAATAATTACAATTTATGAGAAAAAGAAGACAAAAGAAACCTCCAAAGCATCGAGAAAGTCCACAACCAATGCAAGCTACACAACATAATTGGAGACATTAGAATATTATAATTGCACAAAAATTTAGACATGAGAATATTATAATTGCATAGAAATTCAGAAGGATCAAAAGATTAAATCTTTAATGTACATTAATACAATGTTTAGCAGTGTTCCTTTTGTTTTTTGCATGCATAAATCGGTCTTAGAAAATGGTGTCATGATAAAATAATCAAGAATACAAGTGCAACTAAGCTAGAATGATAAATGTCCATAATTCTTATTAGAGAAGAGAGAACAATATGAATTAGGTAGGAATTAGATCAATCCATGAAGAAAACATAAACATGTTTTTGGAACCACCCCAATTGACTTTATTGTATCTACTTGAAATCCATAAAGTTATGGTGTGGTACAATTATCAGTTGATTGTATTGTATTTACTTGAAACCAAGTATAACCAGTATCATACAATTACAAAATATTTATGCTTACTTTGAAATCGATCTATACCAATATGATACAATTACAAATTAATGTTCATATTACATAATGAATGCAAATGGACAATGAAAGAAATAATGATCATATCAAAGAAATGGAGTTTGACAACCATATTGAAATAGAGCAACATTGTTGTTAATGATGATAGTCATCTCTAGACTTGGGGTTATAGGTAAGGGGACATGGATGGGGAATCCATTTGAAATTAGGGTATGGGAAAAAATGAACAAGAGCATGTCTAAGTTCTAGATAAATATAGCCACCAGAACATGTGGGTATGGGAACACAGAGGCAGTAGTGGTCCTGATCCTAGAGTTTCTTGGCAACTACACTAAAGACAAAATGAGAATCTTGTGATCTAACAGATTTCTTAGCTTTAAAAAAATTACCAAAGGAGATCCAGAATGCTTGGAGGTTGATATTGATGAGTGCAGTTCTAGTACTTTGCTTCTTTGGGAGTCTTTAAGCTATAATAAAATAGTACTTATTGTCAGTTAAAAAGTGTAGAAGTGAACCTATGTGAAAACCATACTAATGAAAATAACTCCTAAATTTTTCCATGCAAAAAAAAAAATCCAAGCTTCCAAGACACTGGAAATTAGGGTTTAACCTACCAAGGCCATTTGTTTATGATGCTTTCATGATCCTTAACCACTTGAATGTGTTGAAAAACATTCTTCCAAAAGATAGTTCTGTTAGCCAAAAATTATGGGCTTGAAAATTGCCACAATACAAAATCAACAATCTTTTAGATAGTTGTACTATACAGAAACCAACAAATCTCTCATATTAATTGAATAATATACTTACCAATTACTACAAAGGAAACTCTTTAGTAAAGGGTTGATGCACCACACAAATCCTCAGTGTATATGGAGACTTCAGAGGACTTAATGACGCTTGTGTGAATGATCCATCTCCTACTGTATGGTTTCATTTGGCATAAAAAAATGCACTAGTGCAAAAACTTTATTAGCCTATGATTTAATGCAAAATTTAGTACAAAAAGCAACAAATGTCATATTAATTGAATAATATACTTACTGAGTGAAAAGCCACTAAACTGGAAAAAACTTAAGGGCTTAAATGCACTGTGCAACTGTACTTTCCTTTAGCATGTGCCAGATGTATTTATTTCACAAATAAAGGCCAAAAGAATGTAGATGCATAGATTAGAAAATTCAATTAAGGAATTTAAAGCCATCTTCCAAATTAACTTTAAGGCATTTAAGGAATTTAATGTTTAATTTAGTAGTAGTCCAGGTTTAGTTTGATACATTTGACTGTGTAGGAAATCAAGGTTAACTCAGAAAAAAAATCTCTTCAGCTACTGACACCAGTCACCATGAGTGCAAATGTGAACACTCAAGTAATCATCTCCAGGAGCATAGGTTATGGTAAATCCAACCATTGATCACCATCAATGAAAGAGACATTCAAAAAGAGAGCAACTTCATCATTTGTTAACTGACAAGACCAATCAACTCTCTTAGATCTATCATCTCCTAAACCTATGCATTTATATTCTCCATAGAGAACAAACCTAATACACACAATCAAAACTTTGCATCTTAATAATAGTGAAGAAAAAATAAAAACAAAAGAACAGTTTTGACATAATGTTCATAACAAAAAGAATTGAATTTAGAGCATTACTGATCTTTGGAAGGAACACCCCAATCTGACCATCCTTCTGGAGCTACTATATTTGTCATTTTTGTGTAGCTAAAAATTACTATGGAGTATGTCCCCCATGCTTTGCCCATGTATATTTGCCCTATGCCTATGATGGAACAATTGACAAAAGAAAATCCTATTCGCTCTGGATATGTTTTCCTATTTTGTGTTGTGATGGATCCAGTGATACACAATGGATCAACTTCTACAATAGAATGGAGTTGACATTCTTGAAAGAACACAAAAGTCAAAAAATGGATATTTGGGTAGCTTAAAATTATGAATGGGTATTAATAAAGCATGACTTTGAATATTGAAATGTTATTGTAACTTGGTAGAGGGATAACCCATGCCCAAAAATTAAGTCAGTTGTTCCCTCAATGTAATAATTGTGAAAATAGTGCCTGCCCTTGTCGTCAAATAGGGTGTCTTGTGCCCCATAGAAACTATAGTTGTAGAAAGCAAACCTATCTCCTGATACTCTGATTGCCACTACCTGAGATGCCAGGGTTCCATTTGTGGGATATGCAAAATTATGTAGAAATAATCAAAAGTTAGTTGTTCTATTCGAAGTCTAACCCACATTTGGTCAAATTTATTTGAACTTTAGAGATAAGAAATAGAGAATGTAGATGTTTTTGGAAAGATAGATACTAGCTTAGATAATACTGAATAGTAAAAGTTGGGGCTTAAACACAACCCCCCACTTACTTGATGCCCACATTAAATGCAGTCTATATAGCAGTACTTGGGTCATAGAGAAGAAATGGGTTGCTATCATAAATCATATTGGTCATCTTTTGTATCTTTTCCCCACGTTCCCATTCAACTTATACAGGGGGATTATTGCAGGATATTAAAAATCCAAAAGATTCATCTCTGAGCACCTCGAGAGAAGTAGACCGTAACTAAACATTATTAGCAAACTTCATAGAAGTCATTTCTTTGCAACAAGTTTTTATTTAATTGTGGATTGATCAAGGGGATTTGAGGAGATTTTCTAATCTTGGTCTCATGTGAAAATGAAACCATGACAGATGCAGAGACAAAGACCAGATTGATCAACAAGTGTTATCAGCTTCAATCAATTCTGAGCATCTTTCTTCATCAATTAAATGTCCAATTAACTGAAGTCAGCAAATCATGAGTTATCATTCGAAAGAGATTTACAATTTAAAAACCCCCAAAAAAGAGATTTACAATTTACTATAATTTACAACATTCCGCTATGTGGGAAGCCTAGAAACTAAAGCATAAAGAAGAGGTTATGTATTAGTCTCATTATATAAATAATGCTCTGTAGATAAACAAAATTACATTAAAATATTGAAAATCATTTATGAAACAAAGCTTTGTATCTAATTTGAATGATGCAACCCAAAGGAAAACATCATGATGACGAAATTTTAAATAATTCAACACAGATCTATGAAAGACCAATGCAAAACAAAGATATGGTAAAAGGCACCATGTATATTCATTACAAATATATGAGTCCAAATATAAAGGGTACATACATAATTAGGGCATAAAACCCTAGACCACATATGTTATGCAATTGCATGATATAACATTTGAAAGAGGAATGTACAAACCCTAAACATAGAGATTTAAAAGTTTCAAAATCCCCTATATGGGTAGTCTAGAAAATAAACCAAAAAGAAGTCCTTATCTTTCATTCACGTGTGATCTTCGGGCGATGCTTCCACATGCTCGATGTCCACTAAAGCCTTAAAACTAGAATGAGGTAATAAGAAAACTCTAATCCTCATCGAAGGAAATAAACTCAGTGACCCACTGTAAATCTTGCACCATAATAAGATGAAGGAATCTTTTCAAAAAACCATAACCAACCTATTCTTTGAAGTGATGCATCCAATACGCCTTCTCACCCATGCCAAGGAGAAATGGATAAAATTTCGTCTGAGGGTCCATATGCAAATGAAGCTCTTCTGGGTGTCGAACCCCCTATCCCAAATGCAATCTTTTCCTGAGACATTTGGCATGAAACAAACCCTAAACATGATCATGTTAGTTCCTCATTCAATGGAAAGAAAAAATTTGGCCAGCATACCTCATCACATATTCAATGCAGAAAAATTACTCACCCATCGACCATATTTCTATGTTTTTATTAATATTATTAAACTTGCCAACTTGCTGCTTTTTTCTCGTCGGTACCAAAAAGGCTAAAATCTAGGAAGGATGACAAAAATTCAGAACAAATTTAACACAAATAGCCTATCAGCTAATAAGATTCCCTAAAGAGAGAAATGGGTGTGAAGTGAGTGGGAGTACGAATGTGGAAGAAAGGTGAAAGATGATTTGAGCCTAAATGTTTTATCAGTTGGTGATCAGAGAAGATTTGTTGAGTGACTATTGTTTGAGGAAATAATTCAGACTCTGAGCTTCATTGGAACTTAATCCTACACATTGAATATGTGTATTCCATCAGTTCAAACCTTTTGGCAGTGAGCCTCAATCTTTGTATCTTGGCAGTTAGCCATCTTTCAGGTAGTGAGCCTTTTTCAAGGACAGTGAGTCTTAGCAGTGAGCCCTATAATAACTTGTATCCAAATATAATATATTGTGATGTAGAGGGTCCTCCCCTCTTTCTACCAACTCAAAATCACTCAAGCAAAGATTGCAAAAAAACTCATGTTTAATAGTTCAACTCAATCCAAAATACATTTGTAATACCAAAATCCTCTCTCTAGCGATTCGATCACCTATCTTATCTTTCACAAATCTATATCTCCTAAATGATTTGTGTGCTATTCTATTCCAATAGGCTCAACATTTTTTATGTCCAATTGCACTAGTTGATGTGGTGTGCTCTTATTTTAAATGCAACACCAACTCTTATAGTCATAGAGTCACTTAGATCACCCCTATTTGAATTTTCCCCACTGCCACATCAAATATGCATATCGTCCTAAGTATCCTCTCTTATTATCCACCTAGATCCCTTTTGGAATCACCTCTTCTTCCCAAGTTGATCCTTTTTACTCTTACTACGTGGGCTTCCAACTTATGACCATTCAGAAATGTCTGCAAAACTATACTGTAGCCTCTTTTGTTCAACAATGCAGCCTCTTACTGGCTTTTACGTGGTCACAACTTTTTCTATTCTATTGACACTATTTTATTTTTTCCTCATGGCGCGACTTTCCAAGTTTCTGCCTATTCATATTCCAAGGCATCAATATTTTAATCTTGTGCCTTTTAATTTTTAATTACTCTATACATCTAGCTCTAGATACATTTAAATTAAAAATATTCTTTATTTCAAATGTTTGGTTTGCCAAAGATTTTGATTTCCTTTATTCACCCTCTATATGTCTTTAGTGTACGTTGGTCCTTTTTTTTTTTAATTTACCTTAAATCTTAGTTGGACTTCATAACTGCCCTTTGTACCTTCACTATCCACGCCACTTTATTTTAACTTGTCATTAATCCCTACCTTAAAATGTTTCCATATACAACATGTTGATGTACCAACTTTATTAAACCATCATGATGATTCAAGATTTATATATGTTGTCCCAAAATCAATACTGCACCTTCCTTATGCAGTCCGGCCTCCACTATGGCATTGAGTTGCTTCCAATAAATATATATTTGAATAATTCCATAAATGGTATTGAATCCAAAATAATAATGATAATATGTCTAAATCGAATCAGGACTTCAACATCACACACCAAAATGAAACAAATTTGAAATGAACAATTTATTTTTGGTTGACGTAGGATCGCACTTGTACCCAAATGCTCTTGCATGAAACATGCCGGTTAGAAAGATTTTGAGCATGGGCTCACAATGGTAGAGTTGAGTAGTTGCACTACTCCTTTAGGTTGCCATCAACCTGCAGTCAACTCCTTCACTTTCTAAGTGCTCAAGATCAAACTTTCTTCCATTTTTTCTAGCATCATGCCAGAACACACACCACCTTCTTCCAACATTTTTGCACCTTCTTCCTTTTTCCCCTCGTTGAATCATGTTCACCACAACCCAACCTCCTCCACTAAATACTTTTCACTCTCCTCTCCTCTTTCATGGGTTCAAACCCACCTCTGACTGTCCACCTACACCAAAACCTTGTGACATCCTCCACAAATTCTACTAGCAAATACACAGCGTCTCCAACACACTCTTGCTCTTTATTCCTCTCATCTTCTACTACAACATCTAAAAATGAAATAACTTTACAAATATGATTTACCTCAACTTCGCTCCCAGCTACAATACTGAACTTCACTATGACATCTTCCACCTCCTCGTCAACTACAACTTCTTGATCTTCCTTCTTTGCTCCACCAACGAGCTTCATTAGCCATTCTTCCTCAATCGCCATTAGTTCCATGAACAAATTTAGTTCACCTTTCCATCTATTGTGACCTCTTCACCTCTCACCTCCATCTTTTCCTCTTCTATCTTTATGCCTTCCTCATGGAATGTCTCTACTGCAACTTATTCATCGGTAGGGACTACTCTTACTTCTTCCTCTTTCCATCTTAGGCTATTATCTTAATTCTTCTTCTTGCTCTTCTTTACCACTTTCTTTTCACCTTTCCAAAAATTCTTTTACAATTTCTCAAGCCTTATCTCAATCTTTCCTACTTCTTCAACATCTATCTTTTCCAATACTGCTCCAAAAATAGTATCTAAACGGGTCTCTTCATGACCCAACCCATCTTTCCTACTGCAATCTTCTACAACTCACATTCTCTACTTCTCTATGGTTTGTCCCTACATCAAACTCTCGACACTATCCTCTACCCAACAAGATTCTAGAAGATACACCCTCACAATCTCTTCTACCCACTTCCTCTTAGTGGAAGAGATCTTGCACACCTTCTACCTAGCCTCATCTCTGTTGGAGGACAATCAACATGATTCACATGGAACTAATGGCCTCTCAAGGATTCTTCACTCTTCACAAACTCTTCACCATGGTTTTGGTGGATAATCTTCATACTTAGGATTACCTACTCTGATACCAATTGATGCAGAGGGTCCTCCCCTCTTTCTACCAACTAAAAATAACAAAACAAAACAACAATTACTCAAGCAAACATTTTTAAAAAACTCATATTTAATATTTCAACTCAATTAAAAATACATCTGCAGTACCAAAATTCTCTCTCGTGACTGGATGACCTCTCTTATCTTTCACAAATCTATATCTCCTAAATCATTTGCACTCTATTATGTTCCAACAAGCTCAACATTTTTTATTTCTGCTTACACCAGTCGATGTGGTGTGCTCTTCTTTTAAATGCCACACCAACTCTTACAATCATAGATTCATCTTAGACCATCCCTATTTGAATTTTCCCCACTACCACATCAAATCTGCATATCGCCCTAAGTCTCCTCTCTTATCATCCACTCGACTCCCTTTTGGAATTGCCTCTTCTTCCCAAGTTAAGCCTTTTTACTCTTACTATGTGGGCTTCTAACTTATGACCATTCATAGATTTCTACAACACTATACAATAGCCTCTTTTTTTATCCAATGTAGTCTCTTACTATTTTCTATGTGGTCACTACTTTTTCTATTCCATCGGCCTTGTTTTCTTTTCTCCTCATGGTGCGACTTTTCCAAGTTTCTACTGGTTTATATTCCAAGGCATCAATCTTTTAATCTTGTGCCTTTTCATTTTTAATTGTTGCATACATCTAGCTCAAGATACAGTTAAATTAAAACTATTATTTCTTTCAAACATTTAGTTTGCCAAAGATTTTGATTTCCTTTTATTCATCCTCTATATTTCTTCACTTTGCATTAGTCTTTCTTTTTTTTTAATTTACCTTAAATCTCAGTCGAGCTTCATAACTTCCCTTTGTACCTTCTCTATCCACCTCACATTATTTTAACATGTCATTCCTCACTGCCTTAAAATGTTTCCACATACAACATGTTGATGTAGCGACTTCATTAAACCATCGCGATGATTCAAGATTTATGTTGTCCCAAAATCAATACTGCATCTTCCTTATGCAATGCTACCTCCACTATGGCATCGAGTTGCTTCCAATAAACATATATTAGAATAATTCCATAAATGGTATTGAATCCAAAATTATAATGACAATGTCTAAATCGAATCAGGACTTCAACAATACACACCAAAATTGAAACAAATTTGAAATGAATAATTGATTTTTGGTTGACACAGGATCGCGCTTGTACCTGGATTCTCTTGCATTATATTGTGAGTTAACCCTCATCGTGGTTTTTCCTTTATTGATTTTTCCACGCAAAAAATCTTGGTGTTCATGTGTGTGGTTGCATTGATTTGTTTCTATGTTCTCTATTGTTGATTTTGTTAGAATAACAATAATGATTAGATGGATTTTATATGATTTTTTTTATGGAATACTAATTCACCCCCGCTCAGTATTCTGGATGTTCAACAATTAAAAGATAAATTTTGAAAATAAACAAGAAAAAAATATAAGAAGACAAGAAAGAAAAAGAGAATATACCATTGATCAAGCTAGAATATTAAATCTTAACTAAATATGAAAAAATTATATATATCAATAACAAAAATTTTACACCTTTAACAAATAATATATCCAAGAGAGGTTGAATGAGAATATATATTTTACTAAAATTTGTACTAACATGCTAGAATATTTTTTTGGATGTTTATTTCTAAGAGATCTTCAAATATGTTGAAATATCCCTCCAATTATTCATTATGCATGGAACTATAGTTGATGACTAAATTATTTCAAGAATTTAGGCTTGGATTTTTTTAAATTAGGTAGAATTATTTAAATCATACATTAAATCTCAAGTAAGAAAAATTCCACAAGTGTATCGATGTGTAGGTGGATTGGTTAGGAGATATTGGGGATATTAAGATTATTTTTCCCAAAGAATGAATCGGTACTCTTGTCAAGCCATGGTGAAGATCAAAGTAGGAAAGTTACCAAAACATTGGTATTGATAGAGTTCTGCTACTGGTGCTCATCCTCTGCAGAGGAATTGGGATTATTTAGAGAGGAAATGGGATCAAACATAACCAACATAAATAGCATCATGATAAGTTTTCCTCTTATTAACATCCATAGTGATGCTTCTCCATTCATCGTTTCAATTTGACAAGATCTAGCTGGATAACATAGATCCTGAAGAGTGACATAGATCGGCAACAATCATTATTCCAGAGAAATACAAACCCTAGTTAAGCTGAGGCGGGGGAGAGGTGTTGTTGGCTTCAGGAGCTACAATAGACAATGGAAACTACATAATTAAACTAAGATTTGGAACTCCTGCTAAGAGCTTACACACCATGGTGGACACGAGAAGTAATGCTGCATGGATCCCTTGCAATTCTTGCAAGGTTTGCAAGACCCACTAGTCTCTCCAGGCAGGCAAGTCACCTACTTTCAAGCTCCTATCCTACTCTTCTAACCAGTGTGCGCAGGCGTAGGGAACCTGCAGGAGAGGTAATAAGTGTGTGTTCAATGAAGGCTATGTGGATGGATCCGAGGTGGACGCTATCTTGTCCTCCAATGAGCTCACAACGGGAGGAAATGGTAAATCTTCTAAGAATATTCGCCTTTCCAGATTGATTTTGTATGCAGCAATGTTCAGAGTGGAGATTTGCAAGACGCACCCGGTTTGGTTGGTTTTGGAAGGGGAACGCTTTCATTTCTCCCAGATTGCCGCTATGTACGGGAAGGTATTTTCATATTGTCTTCCAAGCTTAAATTTACTTGTTTTCTCAAGAAAGAAAGCCTGAGTTCCACACGGGGCTTGCGGCCTGGATTATCCTTCTTTTATTATGTGGGCTTAGTTGGAATCTCACTAGGTAATGATTGATTTTTCATGCCTCGCGAAAATTCACGACCGACCTCATTTGGCGGGATCACAGTGATAGATTCGGGAACTCCTATTACTCGATTGGTCAAGCCTCTTTAGTGTCGCGTCCGTCATTCTTTTCGTCACCAGGTGCAATTAACCATAGTTGCTCCCTTCATGTTTGTTGATACCTGTTATCAAATTCCATTTGGTGGAAATGTTATGGTTCGTCGAATTACCTTATATTTTCAACAAAGGTTGGACTTGGCTCTTCCCGAGGAGTGTTTTGGTTACTACGGTTGATAAAGGCTCCAATGCATGTCTAGCTTTTGCTTCAGCATGAGGTGCGCTTGACGCAATATCCGTGATTAGAAATTATTAACAACAGAAGTTGAGGATTGTTTCTCAGAAAACTACGAACGTTGATTAGAAATTATCAACAACAGTAGTTGAGGATTGTTTCCCAGAAAACTAGGAACGTTGATTATAAATTATCAACAACAGTAGTTGAGGATTGTTTCCCAGAAAACTACGACGTTGAGTGGCGTGCATTTTTTCCAGAAAATTACGACCGTTGAGTGACGTGTAATTTTTTTTTGATATTACAGGGTGTCTCCGCAACCCAATTCAGGGGTCCAGTATCTCTTATTTTGGGTAACTGAGGCGAGATCTTTCACCCGCAAGAAGTTCCAGCTCTTAAATCCGGGAGTGGATCAATGCAGAGCAAACCCACTGCCCAAGCCAACTTTACTACCCGTGAATGCATCAGCTGTTGAATAAATGAATATGTGGAAACTTATATCATTTTTCATTTGTTATCTCATGTGCATAACTTGTGGCTTATTGGTTATTAATGGCCAAGTTCATTATAATTGTTTGAATAATTATGTATTTTTATTGGGACGATAAGAATCTCAATCTAATGGTCATTTTGTGATTTATTAATTTTTTTTTTTCAAACAATTATTTGATGCTTGAATATTATTTTCTTTCTTAATTTTTATTTTTTTCAAATATTTTGAATTTTGAAAAATACCAAAATTAATGTTATAGAATTTTTTAAATATTTTTTTGACTTATAATAAATAATTTGTTTTCACAATAAATTAATTTTAAAAATATTTATTTTTTCATTTTATTTGTGTGAAGAGAGGTTTTGTGATACTTCATATGGATTATTAGAAAATAGGGCAATCTTTTTTCTGGCAACTACTTAACCTCTATCAATTTATATGTGACAAAGAAATGTGGTCTATTGACAATAATAATTTCCTTTGGTTAGTAATTATGAGTTTCTAGTTGGTATAATGTAGACACCTAAAAATGATTAATGCATTTTCATCTTATTATTTCAAAATTATCTTTATTATTGCTTCTATGTATAATTAATTAAATAATTTTTAAATTATTCAATTAAGCTAATATTTTACCTTTTCATTCATAATAATTTAATTATTTTATCATAAATTATTTAATTAGCTCATCACTTATCATTTCCCCCCAACATTAACTAATCTTATAACTTAATTTATCTATGTTTCTCTATAATTAAATAATTTTCAAGAATTATTTAATTAGCTAACACTTCTCTTTTAAATAAATTTCTAGACACCTAAAATCAAACATTGCTTAACCACACCTAATTCTAGCTTATCAAAAATCTATGAATTAATACATATTTAATTTTCATTTAATTATTCTCATCCTTCCCCATCCTTTATCCTAATCCTTTAATTAAATACATATTTACTATTTATTTAAATATTTTCCTTCACATGATCCCATTAAATAAATTAATATATAATTTATTTAATTGACTCCGCTCTATCTTGTTCACATAGAACATAATCTAAAATTTTCATCATGTGACAAGTGCCCCCCTTTACATGTCTATTTAACTCCTTGTCTAGATTCATTGGATCTAGATGTACCCCCCTAAAAGTCAAAGTAACTTTTCATCTTATCCACCCATCTCATCTATATCTCTTAATCCCAGCCATTCTCATAAGAAATTTTGACTTTATCCTAAACTTAAACCTAAATCCTATCCTTCATATGCCAGTTGTCACATGACTACATCTATAAACCTAACTCTAATCCCCCTTTAATCTTAGTGACCCATCATCAATAATTCTTAGCCATTAAGTTTTCCTCTTCAAGTTTCTATATCTAGAGGCTCTCATTTTTCATCAACCATGAACTAATCAAGCTATCATATCTATAGTGTATCATTTGGATCTCTCATTATCAAATCATATAAAGGTTATACTAAAATATCGAGCAATCCACATATCAACATCAAAGAGATAATCAAACGGAACAAGGGTGCACTCTATTTCTGCTCATCAAGGAGTGAAACAAATATTCTAGGTGAAAGTATTGTTCTTTGTATTGCTTTATATTCCATTTTTTTTACCTTTGATATTTTCATCATCTTCATTTTGGCATGTTTGATATAACCCACATCCCTTTTTAACCATTTTTGGTGAATTTCTTGTGAGTTTTTATGATGTAGAAAGATATTTTAGGTCCTATATTGTAAATTGGTGCATCTATAGCACAAATTTTCCCCTTAATTTCATAGAAAGGTGCCTCTATTCTATGATGATGTGCTTTCATCACTTGGAACTATGCTTTTTTTTAGTTCTTTCAATTTGATCATTTTGAGCCTAACCTATAGTTTGATTGAACTTTGATACCTTCATTATTAGGATATCACCATTATATCACTCTATGTTTGTAGCTTTATTTATTTTCTTCTTACAAAAATTAGGGTTTTTAGGTTTTGTCAAACTAAGGTCTCTTGCAAGTTTTCTAGGACATCTAGGGTCTTCTTCATATTGATATATTTTGAGTTTGTAATCTAAAATACTTTTTTAGAATATATTAATTTTCTTGTGTTCCATAGACTTATCTTGTAGGTTTCCCAAATAGGTTGGTGAAAAACTTAATTTTTTGGGTCCTAGAGCTCATTTTAAAGCCTTGTTTATGAAATTGTGCCTCTACTTCATATACTTATGCCTTTGTTTCATATACTTACTCTCTACATCATAAATTTGCACCTATATTGCATAAACTAGTGCCTCTATTTGGTAAAGCTGCAATTCTCTTTCAATTTTTAATATATAGGGGTTTTAAGTTATTTTTCACATCCAACCTTCATTTTTGATCAATTAACAAGTGGTCAAAGTGTATAAAACTTTTAAAAGATCATTATACTTGAGATTGATATTTATTTTATCAATATTAATTGGTTCAAAGATTTATTTTAACTAGTGTAGGAATCTAAAGTAGTTGAGTGGGTTAATGAACATTGTTTGTCATGTTTGAAAGGTTACATAGACATATGATCTATCCTTACACTTAGTGTGATCTTGGAGATAAAAAATCTCAAATCTCTTAATTTATTTTATGTTCTATGTGTTATCCAAAGGAATACTATTTTGTTTTTATGGTCTCCCCTTATGCTTTGTATGATCTCTACTAGTAGTTTGTCTGATCTTAAGTGATAAAAAACACCTAGAATAGTCTTTCCTATTAGGAGGCCTAATTGGGGATTTGATCACCTCAAGGATGAACTCAAGCACATTTTTTGGTGTGGTATACAAAGGGGGAAAAGCAAAAGATATACCCCAAAGTGTGGCTAGCATCTTTCAAGCCAAGCTATAAGACCCTTGGTCTATGGAGACTTGTTTGATGTTGATAGAAGGAGAGAGCTTCCTAATATTGGAAGCTATCAAATGAGCTCATTGTTCCCAAATATGCTAAAAACCTTGTATTTATAAGCCTTTAAAACCTTTTGGTCATTTTTCAATATGGTGTAGGGTACAATATCATACCCAAAGTTTTTGATAAAGGAAAAAATGGGTTTTACAAGGACTTGAAACCACTGAGCATAAAGAAAATAAAAATATTAAGCATTAAAGTATCTAAAATAAGAAGGATGCAAAAAGAAAAGAGCCAAGAAAGCACAACAACCCCCAACCCAAGGCCAACAAGGGCCACCAAAAAAGCCCAACCAAAAAAACCAGCAACTTAAACAACCCCCAACTAAACTAAGGAGTTTAGAGCATCAACAACTTCTGCTTCAAGAATGTGCATGTCCTGGGTAAACATTTTCAGGGCCAAAACCATCTAGGGCATAGGAGGCTCCTTCCTCTTCAGATTAGCTCTCATCCTCTTCAAAATTCCAACATCCTCAGTCCTACTTTTTTCCTTTCCAGCTTCCAAATCCATGATTAAAGATCCTTGTTGTGTGTTTTCTAGTTTCTCAGTCATAGCATTAATGATAATGGCATTATGTTTTGCCATTCTGTGGTTGTGCTCCATAATAGTTTTCATGGTGTCTTTTATTTTACCAAATTTAGCTTCTAGGCACTTAACCTTACCTTCATTATCCTCAACCTCTATCCTCATTTTATCCTCATTCCTCTCACCCTCTGCTTTATTAAGGAAGCTGACTTTAACTTCTAAATCCTCCATCTTGCTATTAAGGGCCGTATTTTTGAGGTTAAGGTCCTTAATTTCATGGAAGGCTCACTTCATAATTCTGAAGTAATCAATAGTGCCATTTCTAGTGATGGCCAGGATATCCCCAAGAAACTCAAGGTCCTACTTAAAATAATGATCTTCAGGGTTAAGGTCATTAGGGAATCTAGGTCTATTTTGTCTTTCTATGGTAGGATAGGATGAGAAAGAATCCTTACTGGCATCAGGGACCTCAAAAATATCCTCTAGGGTATTCTTAGAGTAAGAGACCAATTTACTAGTAGGGGAAACCTTTTGAAAGGAATTATCTATTAGAACAAAGTTATTGGGGTTTTTGACAGTTCTTGTTTTCTTGACTGGGGGTTTACACTACGGGTTTTTCTTACCAGAATTGAAAGGAGGATCTTCTTCAACACGTTCAAAGTTAGGCTTTTTATTGTCCTCTGACACACTATTTTCTATATAATCATCTTTAGAGGACGAAGCCGAGACAGGGTTGGATAAGGTTAACATATTTTGAAAATGTTCATAAATAAGCCTAATAAGGCCAATATCTAAAATAGGGTACTTCTTAGGATTCTTCTTATGATCTTCCATACTATTACTCATTGAACAATACATATAGTAAGGAAAAAAGACCGTTACCTTGTGGCAGAAGTGGTTGAGAAAGGAAAAGTGTTAGCCGTAGAACTTGGTGAATCTACCATGTAGGGTAATGTATTCCATGATGATTTTGAGCACTTTTCTCCATAGTGACTTAATCGAATCAGCTTCAAAGTCATTGTTAGAGACTTTTACCAACTTAATCTTCTCCTTATCTTTCCTAGGGAATCTCATAACTACCTCATCAGAGAATTTTCTATCATGAAAGAATTTTATTCCCTCTATTGACATGCCAGTGACTTCCCCTATGAGGTTCTCATCCACCTTAACCTTCCTCCTAAAAAGAATTATTTCTCCATTCTTTTAGTTTTTCTCCAAGTACTTGGTGGCCTTCAGATTAGGCCCATGACGCTTTTCAATGAAAGGGATCATCCTGCCACATTCAACTTGTCTCCATACCTTCAGGTTCCTCTTATGTATTTCATAGCTCTTCAGTTCCACCCTTTTCCTATCTCCTCCCATCGTCACAAGCACCTCCCTGATATATCTACTAGAGAAAGAGTCCTGAAATAAAATGCAGTAGCCAAACAAAAGATCCCACAAAATGTGGCATTTCTTACTGCTAGTTAAGATAATAAACACGACCCCATCAAATCTAATAATGTTGATGTACTTGACCCTGCTCTCCTTCATCATCAAAAAAAGTTGTTACTTTCCCATGCATGATATCATATTCAACTAAGGCCCTTGCGTCAGCACCCAAATCCATGATGTTCTGCAATGTGACAAACCCCTTCTGTTTAACCCCCTCATTAGCAAAAAAATTGGCCACACTATTGGCTTCCCTAAAAGCATGCAATATTTTTACTTTTTCAAATTCTGATAAAAGGGATTTAGCATCTTTGATCCAACTCTTGATAGTCAATGATGGAGGGGAATTTCCTAGGAGGAAATCAATAATATTTTTTGAGTCTCCTTCAAGCCATAAATTTTTAAAATTCTGACTAAGTGCTAAGTTAATCACTTGAAAGGCTCCAATAGCTTCATCCACATGGTTAGTTTGAGATCCAAGGGAGATAGCCACCGCTGCTAACAAATTTCCATTTGAGTCCCTAATCACACCTCCACTTCTAGCTAACCCCGGGTTTCCCTTAGCCATGCCATTGAAGTTGGATTTAATCCAACCACTGAGTGGAAAACTCTAGCACACCCCTTCCTGGTATTTTTTAACTTGTTTAGAAGCTCTTGACACATCATTTTTAATCTTCCACTCCTTAGCAATCTTCCACATCATATGGAGAGCACACCACAGCCTCAAGTTTATTCTCTTGCTGAGGAATGCTATTAAATTTTTCCATAATTAGCTTAAAGATTTTTTCAAACACATTGTTCTCCGAAGTTTCCTTGTCCCTAAAGAGTCTTTTTTTTCATTCCTTCCACACACCCCAGGCTATATAGGGGAAAGTGAAAGCCCATAATCTTTGAATAAAAGGATTTAGAGAAGGAGCTTTACATTGAGAAAAAAAAGTTTTCAATATAATAAGGAAACACCTAGGAAGTGTTCTAGAGAGCCAGAATCTTACCCCATATTGCAGTAGTAAACAGATAGTGGAGAAACAAGTGATTTGTAGACTCCACCTCATTCTTGCAAAGATAGAATCTATTAGGTATCTGAAAACCATGCTTGCAAAGATTATCAACTGTAAGCACTTTATTTTGAAGAAGGATCCAGAAAAAATATTGAATTTAGTGGTTAGATATTTTATCCATGCTCTGGTCCAGAAAGGAGAGGGGGTTGAGAGAGTGACAACAATGAGACAACTGATGAAACAGAGTAGTTTCCTGAGAGGTTATCTATCCAGACTAAAAGTTCATCCTATTAATTCGACCCATCCTAACAGCCATCAAAGATGAGTGAATCAGGGCAAGCTCTGGGATAAGTTGGCACAAGTCCACCCAACCCCCATTACGCTAATAATCCTTGAGTTGAATACCAAAATTCATTTCACAAATGTCGGCCCACCTATTAAACCTTTCATTTTTAATTAGGGGCTCTTTTAGTAACCATATGTCCTCCCAAAACTTGGCTTGATTTCCACTTCTTATATTCCACCAAACACCTAAGTCAACAATATTTCTCCCTATAATCATATCATTCTAGCAAGTAGATCCATGAGGTAGAGAGGGAGAATCCAACATGGCCTTAAGGGATCCACAATTAGCCATATATTTACTTTTTAAAATATCTTTCCATCCCCCATAAGACGAAAAAGACCTCCAAATTTTCTTAGCAAGAAGAATCTTATTCATCATTCTGATCTTTCCTAGACCCAATCCTCCCATCATTTTTAGCCTACAGACAAGATCCCATCCAATAAGAGGCATTCTCTTTCTTTCTTCAACCCTCAACCAAATAAATATTTTTTGAATTTTTTCAATAGCATCCAAAAATTTAGCAAGGATTTTGAAAAGAATTAAGGCATAAATCAGAAGATTCTAAAGAGAAGCTTTAAGGAGATGGATTTTTCTTGCTTGACTAAGAAGAGCTCCTTTCCATTGAGTGAGATTTTTGTTGAACCTATCAATAAATGAACTCCAAAAGGAGTTAGGAGGTTTAAGGCCTAAGGGAAAGCCAAGATAAATAGAAGGTAAGGAATCCACTCTACATTCAAGGATTCTAGCTATCTTGACCTATCTATGATTAGGGGTGTTAAAAAAGAAAAGAGAACTTTTCTGTCTATTGACCAACTGACCTAAAGCCCTCTCATACTCATCCAAAATTCTTTTCAAATTTTTAGCTTCAGTCATAGTAGATTTCCCCATTAGCATGGCATCATCAACAAACTATTGATATGAGAAAATCATATTACTAGAAGAAGGCCTTAGTCCCACCAAACACCCCTAATCAATTAGTTTTTTCAGGTTTCACCCAAGACATTTAGCCATAATAGTGAATAAGATGGGGGAGATAGGATCTCCCTATCTTAAACCTCTCGAATTCTGGAAAAAATATGAAGGGGATCCATTCACCATAATAGAAATAGAAATAGTTGAAACAAGTTTCATCCACCATCTAAAGGACTCTATTGATGAATCCAAAAGCCCTCATGATTTTGAATAAGAATTTCTAGTCCACACAGTCATAGGATTTTGAAATATCAAACTTGAGGAGATAACCTTCAATTTTGGATTCCATAAGGTAATGGATATTCTCATGGATAGTGACAATAGAATTGAGGATTTTCCTTCTAGGAACAAATCCATTTTGTTGGGGAGATATCAAAGAAGGTAGAATTATGAGAAGCTTAGATGTCAAAACCTTTAAAATGATTTTGTAGAAAGAATTACAAAGGCTTATAGGCCTGAAGGCTTCAAAATCCACCACTCCAGGTTTCTTGGGAATAAGGATCAAAAAGGTAGCATTTAGTTCCTTTAGGAGACTTCTTGATCCAAAGAACTCTTGACTGCATTCACAACATCCTCTTCAACAATCTCCCAAAACCATTGAAAGAAGAACATGGGAAACCCATCGGGGCCAGGGGCCTTGTTCCTTTCAAAGGAAATAATTGCTTTTTTAATTTATTCCCTAGAAGGAATAAGAGGAAGCTTGGTATTATCTTCCTCCTCAACTAAATTAGGGATGGCCTCTAAAAGGTAATCTTGCTCTTATTGGTTGATTCCTCTGCTTGCTAAGAGGAGAATACTAAAGAAAAGGACAACTTGTCTTCTAATGCCATCCTCCTCCTCAAACTGATTGCCATTACTTTCAATGTGAGATTATATTGGAATCCTTGTGTTTTGATGTAGACAAATGAAAATATCTGGTGTTTTTATCTCCAACTAAAAGTGATAGAGCTCTAGATCTTTGTCTCCAAAAGTCCTCTCTGGCTATTATTTCATGCATTTTCACAAGCAACTCATTTTCTTTTTCCTTATTATCATCAATATATCCTTCCCTCTAGATTCTATCCTGAATCTCTGCCAACTCCATTTGAAGCTCATATTTGATTCCAAAAATGTTACCAAAGGTCTCTTTTTTCCATCTTCTTATATTTTACATTTAACTTCCCTCAATTTCTTAGCCACCCTAAACATGGCGGTCCCAGGGACAACAATATTCCACCATTTCCTTACTTCCTCAGATATTTGAGGATGGGAAAGCCACATTCTTTCAAATTTGAAGGGAAAATTCATCTTCCCCTTTAAAGGATCCACCACAAAACTTATATGAAAGTGGTCAAAGCCCACCCTTGAAAGAGCTTATAAAGAATAGTAATAGTTTAAAAACCATGACCTAAAATTAACATTCTATCTAACCTTACTTGGATCAAGTCCTTACCAGTTCTTTGATTTGACCAAGTATAGGTGGCTCCTTGCAAATCCAAATCAATTAATGCCTGGTTATTCATGAAATCCAAAAGGTCCATTCTTCTTTCCATATTAACTTGGGAACCTCTAAACTTCTAATCATCCTAAAGAGGGGTATTACAGTCTCCCATAACGAACCATGAATTATTGTTAAAAATCTTGCGAAAGGCAATAAACTCCTTCCAAAATGACTTTCTTGCTCCTTTCCCATTAGAGGCATAGATATTAGACTAAATCCAACAAAAAATATCTTTGATATGGGTAAATTTGGTAGCCACATGATTAGTTCTCTCTAGCAATGGTTTCCCTTTAATGAGATTTTGGTTCCAGAATGTGACAATTCCTTCTGAGGCACCTTCTAAGTTGTTTCCATTGACACCACAAAATTGAAACATCTTAATCTTTTCCACCTTCTCCTTAGGAATTTTGGATTCTTGGAAAAGTAATATATTTGGTCTATGGTCCCTAAAAAATTCAGCAGTCCATTTCCAATGCCTTCCAGTTCACAATATCCATCCTCCATTCCAGATAAGTTCTCTGACTCATTTCGTTGAGGCTCCTGAAAACCAAAATTTTCCTTGAAACCATCCACTTCATTGCACTCAGGGGAATTCACCCAAGCTTTAGGCTACGTACATCCTAACTCACCGATATGGGAATTTACTTTTCTCTCTTTATCCTCCCCCTCAGGCTTCTTTCTCCATATAGGCTTCAGATTAGGGAGAGGTATCTCTTTCTCCTTGTTGGAATTGAGTGGGAATTTCTTAGCCCAATGCCCTATTTTTTTGCACTTAAATCAAGAAAAAAGGATCGAATCAAACTCTATAAATTGTGTCCAAGTCCCTAAATTTGATTGGATATCAATAGAAGAAGGGAGGTCAACATTCTAGAACACTCCCCCATAGATTCTAGCAAACACGAGCCTTTTTCTATCTGCTATCATGGGGTCTATTGACAAAAGATCCCCAAAAGAGTTAGAAATGAAATTGAAGACATCCTCATTCTAGTATTCAAAAGGAAGATATAGAAGTCTAGCCCAGACTAGAATATTCTCAAAACTAGAGTAAAAAAAGGTCCAGATTAGATGTCCATTTCTTAAGGGCTAGGGAGGATTTCCCTATAACCCAAGGATCACCGCTCCTAACAACCACCATATCCTCCTCGCAAGTAAAATCAAAAGCAAAGTAACCTTTGGGAAGTGATGCAACATTAACTTTTCCATTGGTTCTCCACTTTTTTTTGAGAAACTCCCTAACCACTTCAATATTTCATCTCAGGCCCATAAACTTTCAAACCAGTGCTCTGTCCATTAAGGCAATATTATGATCAATAATTAGATCAGGTACAAAGATAGAAAACTTACCTTTCACTCGGTCAGATATGTTGCACATTGAAGGGAAAGCTGATTTACCATTAGGCTTGAATCTAAATAGAGAAGACCATGGTTTACATTTAGCTCCTTCCCCTACAATGGCCCCCACCACATCAATAGTTGTATCCCCCTTCTGTCCTTCAGTAGATCCCATAGGGTTAGCGGATTGGAAAACCTTCCTCCCTGGTTCCACCAAAATATTGTTTCTGGCATCTTTCTTGTCTGAATCATCCTTACCTTTCTTCTCGCATGAAACTTGCGCTGATTCTACCTGCGAATCCTCAAATCCTACTCCATGGCCTACTCCATTGTTTGAAGATTCAAAATCTTTCTTTTCCCACTCATGCTCCTACTTCTCTCGCTTTTCCATTGTTACAACCTTGGTAAATGACCATTATCATTCCCAAAGCTACTCACCATGTGTTTCCATGAGTATAAGTAGAGGCTCTTTCAAAAATATCTAATGATATCCAAGGAAAGGGAAAAGTTGAGCCCTTGTTACACTAGATATCTAACTAGATCGACTCTTGAAAGAGAGTAATATCACACCAAACTTTGTGATATTAGCCTTTGGCTAGCAATCCCATATTGACTCAACACACCTAGACCTAACTAAATATACAATTGTAATATCATGCTTCTTGTGTTTTCATGTCTAAAACCTAGGAAGCCATTTATCCTCACCACTTTGAGAGTTAAGTCAGCCAATGTTTCTTTTTATTTGATAATATCCTTTCAAAAATCATCAACAAACATATTTGACTATCAAATTATGCTTCTATTTCATCTCGTAATTCCTATGCATCATCTCGAGGTTCTCTTTGTTAATGAAATTATAACTCTTTTCCAAAGAAAGAAACCTTTTTTCATAGAGCTATTTCTATATTCTATAGAGTGGTTCCTTTTTTCTCTAAAGTTGTGCCATTTCAAAATCATTGTCATTTGACCACTTTATGAAAAAAATATGCATCCATCCAAGGTAATTTCTCCCTAACCCAAATAGAGAAATCTATGCAAACAAGTATTTAGAATCCACATGAAAAATAATAAACAACATACCATCAAACATGACACAATATATACCCTAGGAAAACTCTCAAGAGGGAAAAACCTAGACTCCAAAAGCATCCATCACTCATATATTATTCAAAAATAAACATTACAATACATCTTCATAGTTCTCCATAAACACCTTTGAAACATCAAGCCCTGTACAAGCACTCCATGTGAATAATCATGCAAATATACATCCCATGCCATGCTTCGACCCTTGTATATACTAAGAAGAGCTAACTTAGCAACTAGCCAAGCTTAGACAACTACCCATGTATTTTTTTTATATAAAAAAGCTCACACAAAACCACCAAGTCATATTACATAAAAGCATGTGAGTAATACCATGATCTTACGAAATAATTAACCCCTCATTTAATATTAGTAGTGAGTTCTTCTCAATATTAAATATTATACCCATTTACAACCCCACATTAAATATTTAAA
Organism: Sequoia sempervirens; assembly: GCA_007258455.2. Taxonomy (NCBI): domain Eukaryota; kingdom Viridiplantae; phylum Streptophyta; class Pinopsida; order Cupressales; family Cupressaceae; genus Sequoia; species Sequoia sempervirens. Next base: position 91,593,864 of record VDFB02193867.1, read on the forward strand.
CCAATCTTACATACAACACATAAAGTGGCCCCAAGAATGCTAGACCCATGTGATGCAGGTATCCCTCGATACCCTATGAACACCACATAATAAATAAATAAGTACATTAAAAAATTATGCAAGGTGGACAACACGCCTTTTCCTAACATTATCCCACTTTTTGTATAAATTACATAAGGTGTAAAAAATTAAACTCAAACATGAATGAGGGAAAAATCCCTCTAGCCACATATACCATCCAGAAATTAAAGTTCTCCATATGCTCCATGAAGATACCTACAACAAGAATCAAGGTGACCACTATATCAAGCATTAATGCTCTCATCCTCCATTAGGCCAATGCACAAAGATAAGAAAACAACAAAAGATATTCCACACAATCTACCACAATGAAGAATAAGTCCCACCTCCAACCAATATTACAATACACAAAGACTCTAAAATCTAAAGGTAACACATATGTATCAGCAAGTGTCAAGATAAAATAATCATAGCTGAAAATAACATCTAGAGTAAATGCGAACACATCCAGCTATCCATACCTCAAAAGTATAAAAATCATAACAAGTGAACCTCATGGAATAAACATATACAACCCATAACATGCAATATCAAGCTCAAAGTGCCAAACTTGCCATATAATGAACATACACATCCAAGAACTCTTACTACATAGGTAATGTCAAATCTGAAAAATGATCAGTGCATCCAAAGATCCACAAATGGAAACACATAGAAGCATAACTAATATCATGTAGTACCAAGGAACATCCAAAAAGATATTCAAAACATGAAAACCAATATGCTGTAATACATCTCTCTCATCAACTCTTTGTTGCTCTCCCAATTTCTCCACACCCAACAAAGGAAAGAGATAATGAAACACCAATGTCTTCACAAAGAATAATTAGCAACACATGACCACACACATAGTGATGACCATATCTCCACACAAGATCTCAAATCCAATGTCATGTGAATATGAACATTTGGAAAGAAGAACAAGACCAAAGAGAGAACATGCACATCAAAACCTATAGGATGTCACTCTATACAAACCTCTAAATGCTAAGCTATGATAAGTATGATATCCTCCATAAACCCCCAAAGAGAATAATACTATCCACAACTAACCATAACCAATATGTATGAATCTCAAACCAAAGAAAGATCAAACCATAATAATTCCTAATGAAGGAAATAAGCCCAATAACATCTCCTAAACTCAACATCAATGAATAATCTCATAATGCATAAGAAGATAAGCATTCCAACATCCCTCAAATTAACCATCCATAACTAACAAACCATAACTCTAGATCCATATGCATGAGAAGAAAATCATAAAACATTATTCACCTAGAAGTGACAATGGGAAATACCTCTCAAGTGATAAACCACCAAGTAGGCCAAGAGTGGGGAATGCCAATGCTCCTCTTGGACATCCAAGTCATCATGACTCATCTAAGAACAATATCCTCATAGGTCCATGTTGAAATCACATCCAACCAAGGTGTAGGCTCCTCAAACTTCTAGTTGAAACCTCATCAATGAGTAACCATCTCAACACATGTGTGATCCCACAATACTAGTTTACACTTTTTTGCCAAATTGGACATTGAACTAATTTTTATAAACTAAATCTTCACTTTCAACCACTTATAGCTAATAAACCATGAGGAATTTGAAGATGATGCAAACTAGTGATTTATGACATTTTGTATGTAGATTCTAGATATATATATTTGGAATCAAATTGCATTTATTTTTCCATCTCCTTCAAAAACTAGGTTTTAATAGTAAACACCATTTTTAAAGAGTGATGTGTACTTGAAAATACATAACTTTTTTTCTTTGAAGGATAAAATTGTAATTTTTTGAATTTAGATTCGTAACTATGACATCTAGTGCACACAATTAGTTTCATAGTGTTTTATTGAATTGTTTTTTCTTAATTACATTTTGAAGTCAAACCAGTTACAATTTAGACATAGGTTTACTTGCTAACACAACTTTTTCATATGTATAGAAATTCATTTTTTTTGTTGGATCAAGGACATCAATATCCAATGCATAGAATTTTTTTTTTTATAATCTACTATTTTTCCACGTGTACATAATAGAGAGCTTGATTTTTGATGAAAATACTATGTTTAATTAAACAAAAATAAAACGTATTCAAACCAAAATTTATTAAAATTATATTTGATGGATATCTCATTCCAAGGACTACCATCATCCGATTGGGTTTGTGAAGTTTCCTCCATTTTCATCCTCAACTTGAGCCTAAAATTTCAAAATTCGGTAGTGAAATGAGAAAGGAGGGGGAGAAGGGAAAAAAGGGGAGTTCGAGCAAACCCCCTAGACCCCTTCGAGCAAAGGGGGATTCACTCGAACCCCTATTTTTTTGAAATTTTTCTTTTTTTTCTTTAAAATACCCTACCAAAATCGGGTTTGAGAAAACTTGGCATGAAAAAGGGGTTCAAACGAACCCTTTTATGGGTTCGTGTGAGCCCCTGGTTCAAGAAAATCTCTTAAAACTTGAATTCTTTTATTTTGGGAGCATTTTTACAAGTTTCCTTCATGAAGGGATTTATAAACCAATACTGTGGGATCACCCACATGTCTCTAATCACAAGAGGTCTCATAGCCTCACCTATGTCTCCACGTATCCATGAGTACCTATAACCAATGAAACCATGCCAAACTCTAAATGCAACATAGCATCATCATGAAGCTCCCAAGCAAATGATCAAGTACTAAATACAAAGAGAACCAACTGAGATCAAAATCAAAGTCCCAAATGAATTTCTCAAAAATAAAGAACCCCTGATGACACCAAGATCTCACACCTCCTCAAAAGAAGATCATATGCTCCAATAAACATATCATGCCAACACTCTAACACGTGATTAAGAGTACACAATGACATAATACATAACCATCCTATCAAAATAAGAATCACATGTCAAAAGACTAATCATGACACCTCAACCAAAGACTAAAGAATCCACCATGACTAACCAAGATGTTAAAATCTCCAAAACGCATGAGGATAACCATCTTCTAGCAATGAAACCAAAGCTACTAAAGAACCCTCATTGCATAGAAATAGGATCCAAGAGTCAATCCAATACACCAACAAATAATGCAAGAGATTATCCACCATCAAATGGTGAATCCACATCATTGCCACAAGCTCCCATTGAATCGTGATACTGAGCTCTCTTAGGCAACATGATAACTATCCTCTAAATGAAATCAAAGAACTCAACACCATGAGCTCCCAATGGTAAGAGTACAAACCATGATCTTCAAACCAAGAAGATACAACACCACTAAACCATCACTATCACAAGCTCCCACTAAATCATGTAACCAAGCTATCCATGGCATCCTGATAAAAAAATCCTCATGAAGACCAATCAAAGGACCTCACATAATCAAAGAACTCAAATTCAACATGAGCTCCCAAAAGGAAAAGTAAAACCATCATCCTTGTACTAAAATGCTACACTACCACAAACTAAACTAGAACCAATCCAACACCACCAACAAAGCACTTGCATAAATAATATTTTCATGCCAAAGTCCACATTTAGCACAAGGAACATCCATGACAACATAATCACCACCAAATGTACCAGCAACACAATCTAACCAAGTCACACATGTATGCATAACATAGTCAACTACATATGTATGACATCATGACTACACCTAATAATACCATCTCTCTTCCTCAATATGAAACCCAAGGCAATAAAAAAAGTGACTAAATCAAGCCATAAAACTGAATATGAATGAACACTAAAGTATCTATGATCATAGAAAACCCATACCCAAGTAAAAAATGCAACCTATAAGTATAGATTGCCTACAACACTACACAACATGTAGATACAACAATGCAACATATGAATCCAATATTATAATAATAAACATGTCAAATTAGAGTAATCATATATGCACATTTGAGTATATAATTACTCCAAAAGATAATCACCAAGATCTAATAATCCATAAACTCACAAAATCATCATAGTCAAAAGAACCCATAAATAGATTAGATGGAAATAACATCAAATAAACCATGTCAAAAAATATCCAAACCTAATCCACTATGTAGTACTTGGAACAAGCTCTTTTGTTGACTATAAGAAGTCCAAAATCCAACTTTGTATTCACAAGTTATGACCTCTCCAATCTTGCAAGGTACATTTGACTTCCAACAAGAAAATAATTGTTAAAATAAAAAAAAATGGAAAACCACTGATACCATAGTGAAGAGCATAGAATCACCTTTCCATTGAGTATAAGAAGTCAAAAAATAGATAGCCTAGGTCAAAATTATGCCCTCTAGAATTTTTTTTCCCGATTTGAGTATAAAGGAAAAAAATGCTCCCCTTGTTGGCTAGGCGATGGTCTGCTAGTGGTGGTAGAACCACCTGAGGGGCGCCACCACTACACTCTAGACCTAATGGTATTCAAAAATTTGATGTAATTTCTAAAACATTTAAAATTTCTATTGACATTAAAAAATTAGTTGGTATTTAAATTTTATAGTTGGCAACATTAATTTTTACATGTTGGGATTAAAATTCTAACCCCATGTGGGGGTAGCGTCTAGCCAGATGGGATCAGTCACCCTTTTGATAGGGTACCAGTAGTAGTACCTTGACAGTACTCTTATTAGTGGCAGTGCAAGTTACCTTGCATACCTAGCTATGTTGGGGTTCTACAAATGCCCCATCCATTATTATTATTATTTTTGATAGTTTTTTTAATAAAAATTTAAGATGGTTTATAAAAAATTTACTGTAGAGAATTTTAATAAATTGAAGGAAATTTTTTTTTTTCTTATCACAAATTTTTTTTGACACCTTTATGGGTGTTGTACGGTCATACAACTAGCCATGGGGATAAAAAAATGTATTTTTTCTCTTGTAACCAAAATAGGCCAAATTTTATATAAATATTCATGTTTTAGGCCTCCTAAATCTAATGGTGGTTTTTTTTTGTTCTAAGGGGTCATATGAAAAATTTCCCCTACAAAACCCTCATAATAAACATCAATAAGAAACCTTATTTCAAAAAAAAAATTATAAGCCCATATCTGTAAAAGTTAACCAGAAATATACAACCCAAAACCATAAATCTAAAAATAAACACCTACACAAAACCCTCATATATTATAATGTATTCATTCTTTCCATGCAATCCATAGATTCAACTATGCAACGAATCTACTCCAACAAGGGTTACACAAACCACAACCATTGCTCTAATACCAAATGAAAGGAAATATGCATCCATCTAAGCTAATTTCCACATAACCCAAATAGAGAAATCTATGGAAACAAGTATTCATAATCCATATGCAAAAGAATAGAAAACATATCATCAAATATGACACAATATATACCCTAGGAAAACCCTTAAGAGGGAAAAACCAAACCTCCAAAAGCATCCATAATTGATGTATTGTTCAATAATAAACATTCAATACATCCTTGAAATCCACTATGAACACCTTTGAAACATCAAGACCTCTAAAATCACTCCATGCAAACAAGCTTGTAACCATACATACCATTCCATGCTTCAACCCTTAGAAATGCTAACAAGAGAGCTAACCTACTAGCTATGTAACCTTAGACAACTACCCATGTGGTTTCTTTTGTAGAAACAAGCTCACAAAAAACAAACAAGTCGTATTACATAAAACCATGTGACTAATACCATGATCTTACAAAACCATTAACCCCTCATTTAATATTGGTACTAAGGTTTTCCCACTATTAATTATTTCAACCAATGGTACATACAACACATAAAATGGCCCCAAGAATGCTAGACCCATTCGATGCACGTATCAATAGATCCCTTAGGTGTTGGAGGACTAGAATCACTGAGAGGAGGGTGAATCAGTGATTCTTGTAAGTCATAATTTTTTTACAAATCCAACGATTTATTTGAATTTTGAACCAAAAGATCAAATAACAATGTATAGAATAGATTTGACTTGTGCATGAACAATATTGTTTTTGCATTAAACATGAATTAAACATAGAGACATAACGTTAACATAGGTTGAACTTAAGATGTTTTACACTTTCATATGTATCAGAGCCCACATTAATAACAAAGCCTTTTATGCATGATATTTTGACATAAACATTCACAAAGATGAAAGACTAATAATTAACAACCATTCAATGCATTTGATGACACATTGAGATCAGACAAATAAGAAAAAATCACACACATAAAATCATCAAATAACACAATATATGTTATGAGTGGAAAACCCTCTTGGGGAACAAAAACTACTTAATTTTTCTTTCCCTTTATTCACTTAGAGCACCAACTCTTCATAGTTCAGGAACACCAACTCCACAAAGTTCAAGCGTACCAACTCCAACAACTTCATAAGCACCAACTTCACAAGATATAGGAGAACCAACTCCTTTACAATTCATAATAGTTATAGTATACTATCAATACCCTAGAAGTGTAATTTGCAGTCCTAGTGTCTCAATAAAAGACTATGAATATTTTTCGTAAGAACATTGAAGAATGTTGTATGAGAATGACAACATCTTCCTTAAATACAATAATTTGAGAATCACTGTTATAAATATTTTCAATACAATACAATTGTGAGCACCACAAATCTGCAAAACAACTCAAACTTCAAAACACATTAGCATGTTAGTTCAAACTATGCAAATAGCATAGTGCTCCTATGAGATAATAAACCATGCTTTAAAATGCAAACAAATTACAAGACAAAATAAAGAATATAAAACATGAAATGAATCCTATCCCATAGTGGATTGGTGCTATTGTGGAAAATAACCCTTTCCCAATCCTTGCTTAAGCTCCATGATATGAAAATGATATGAAAGTGCTATGAGAATGGAGTGGACAAAATCAGTTCTCAATTGAAGAGAGTGACTTTGCATGAGATTTGTGGATCAAGTTGTGGAGATTGTGGAGGATTAAACCAATGGAGATGATCTTTATTTATAGCATAAAATGATATAAGAATGCCAAACATGGAGGATGTGGGACTAAAAACAAGCCAATGAAAAGAGGCCACTTGTCAACTTGTGATAGGTTGGAGGATGAGCACATTTTGGTCAATGTACCAAAGAGAGGGAGATTTCAAATTTGAAATTGAGAGTTTATGTTTAGTGGGGGACATGTAAGAGAGAAGTTATTGCAATGTTGGATACATGTCCACTTGTTTTTGAATTCAAACTTGAGGGAATATTCCTCAAAGATGCCATGTTGATGGAAAATGTTGATTTTATAAATGAATTAAAATGATTTATTGGTGCAAGTGGGAAAAGCTAGAGGATGTTATGGGTGGTTAGATTAGGTTAATTAGGATTAGATTAGCTTAGGTGATGATTAGGGGATTTTGACCCTTTTGACTTGAATATTTTGGCTTATTTAAATCAAGAGGGAGAAATATGACTTTTGAGACTTAATTAAATAAAGTCTAGTTTATTTAATTAAAAGGGGATGATAGGCCTAAATTAAATAGAGTTAATTTATTCAATTTTAGTGTCTACATTTTTCCCCTTTGAAGCAATGTACTTGTTGCATTGGTTCAAAGAATAAACTTTCCGCTATCAAAATTCAATTTTTATTTTATTTTTTGGGTTGCCCTAGCAGAAAGAAGTACACTAGTACATTGCCCCCTCGAGAGATCGAGTGAAAATATTCTATTTTAGGTTTGATCTCATGATAAAGAGGTTAAAGATGGATGGTTATGGATGATGATGCAAATGAGATGATTTTAAGATGCTTAGAATAACAAATCTATATTATCTTAAACAACTTAAATGATGATATAATTTGAGATGGATGAGATTGATGATGTGATATGCTATGATTATGCAATGGATGATTTATGAGATGCTTAGACTAACAGATCTATATTATAATGATGATATGATGTGATTATGCAAATGTATGATTTATGCAAATGTTTAGACTAATAGATCTATATTATGATGATGATGCAAATGTAATGCATGTGAAATGATCATTGTTTCCTATTATGCATTATATGAATGATGGCATGCTGATGGTTTGTGGAATCGGGATGGATGCAGGATGGATGCATGATGGATGCATTGGTGATGTTATGTTAGCGCAGAGAGAAGAAAGAAGAAATGAGATGATGACAAGAGGATCCAACAAGTCCATGATCTGACGAGACTTTATTAGAGATGACGATGATAGATGCTGATTTTCTTATCAAGGATTGTGATTTTAAAAGGGCTACTTACCTTATGTTTGATAACACACATAGATACGATGCATCAAGGTATAAAGAACCAGGATGGCATTATACCTAGTGTGATGGACTTTGAATCAACAAGTAGATAGGAGTATTCTTGTTCACACTTGACATGTGGAAACCTTGCTAGGATGCACCTAACAGAGCAAGTATTTGCCGAGATATTTTACAAGAACATCCAACAAGCACAACAGACAAAAGATAATGATCGTTGCCCAATTCCTATCTCTCTAAGTCCTTCATTCGGATATCATCGAAGGTCCTTGGAATGAGTGCAACAAGATAAATCAAAAGAAAAGATCAAGTATGCAAACAAGCCAATGTTCCTCATAACTTGAGCCAAAGGGATCATGTGTTTTGATAGGATAAGAATCCAAGTGATATCCAAAATGATGCCCATTTTTAGAATGATATATCATAGGACATGCATTGTATAGGATGATGATGGGTTGATAAGTTGATTGATAGGCTGTTGATATAAGGTTGACTGACGTGTTTGAAAATGATCAAAGTTTGATTTTGCGTTTAACGGTTTGTTGCTTTGATCTTCATTTTGCGATTGAACCTTTCTTTTGTTGATTGTTGTGGTTGTTTCTGTTTGTTTTGCCAAAGGATGAAGGTGATGATTAGTTTATTATGGATGATTGATTATTTCAAGTGAAAGCGAGATGAGACAGGTGGATTTTTTCATATATTTGGATGCTTTTGACATTTTTGGAATGTTTTGAGGCTGTTTTTGGTAATTTTTGAGATTTTTCAAATGTTTTGATTTTCTATTTTTGTGATGTTTTGGAGTTTTATGAGATTTTATGAATGTTTTTTGATTTTGCATTTTTTTTTAATGTTTTTGGATTTTAATGTTTTTTGAATGTTTTTGGATTTTGATGTTTTTTTGGATGTTTTTGGATTTTGATGTCTCGGGGGCTGATCAAAGATTTAGCCTTGCTTATGTTTAAGCTTAGAGACGACGTAGTTCAGATTTCCAACATGTTTTTTATGGTTTCTAACTTTTTAAGTGTTTTGGGATTTTTTATATGATTTTGGATCTTTTTGGTTTTTTGATATGTTTTGGATGTTTTTGGATTTTTTGCACGACTTTGACAATTTGGATATGGACATGTGTGATGATATTAGTTCTTTATTTGGGATTTTGTTAAAAACCAAGCTAAGGTTGATTGATCAAATTGATGGATTGATGATGATGATAACATTGTTGAGGATACACAACAATGCAAGGATTGATTGATTAGGATTGATGATGATAACATTGTTGAGGATCCACAACAATGCAAGGATTCATTGATCAAGATTGATGATGATAACATTGTTGAGGATGCACAAAAATGCAAGGATAGTGTTTAAGCAACACAATGATCAAAAAGGATATCCCAAGATGATGGATTGATTGGATTCGATTAATCAGGATTTTGAAGCTTGATTTGGAACAAAATTGTTTTGAATGCTTTGATGTGACATTTGAAGTACAACTTAGATGCAACTAACAATAATTGTTTGGAATGATGTTCGATGAAAGATGAATCTTGATACGGAACATATTTTTGTCAAAATATACCATGGGCTAGTGATTTGGAATATTGCTCACAAGTGGTGGATCAATTTTATTTCACATTTTCCAATGTACAAATCACCACATAAGTTAGAGGATATAGATCAAGATTTATTCCCAAAGCAAGATGTACATATCTACCCCCAATATCTAGCAATGTATGAAATGTGATGGATGGATGCTCAGATAGGTGTATGGATAGATGGATATGGATTATCTTGTGATAAGATAAGGTGTTTGGATCAAAAAAGCTCATTTGATAGTTCTTCATAGCTCAGATAATGTTGCATAGCTTAGATGACATTAGATAGGATAGGATCAGTGAAAATGACCCATGTCAAGATGTTTACCACAAGAAAGTGTAAAGTGTGCACCAAAGTTTCATCAAGATCAAGATAACTTGGATACTAGATGTAGATATATGAAAATGGATTGGGTAAATGGATCATGGATGAATGGATTTATTATGGCTGAGATGGATGGAATTCTAGATTTATTATGGATGGGATGAGACGCTTTCACCTGAACTAGCACATGTAGATGCTTGATTCTACACATGATGCTTGTTTTCCAGGTTTTCACCAAGGTACTTGCCCAAAGAACTGCCCATGCGGTTTTCACTAGAGGACAATTTTTCTCTTTACTATTTTCAATCCTTTTTCTGATTTTTTTTGGATTTTCATAATTTTTTATTTTTTTCATTTTTCTAAAAGATTTTAAGCTCATGTTGAACCATCTGGTGGTGCCGATGTAGATTCTTTTGTTATGATGTGCCATCGATAGCCTGCTTGAAGAAGTTGCTTTGCTAAGATACGTGCACTTGAATACAACTTTTGAGATTCTTGATTTGCTCATCGATACCAGAGTTGACTTTGTCTTTGTGCACACATTGCGATAGAGTGCCTTTAGAATCCTTATGATGAAGGTTCATTTCCAATACATGGTCAATTTGAGAATTGGATATTATGTGTGGAGGTGTGGATGGAGTGTGTTTAAGGATAAGAGATGGATTGGTTGACAGTTTCGAACCTTTGACTCTCCAAACTTGGGAAGATGAGCAATGATGGGTGGATACAGAAGTGTGCATGGAATTAGGACCATCTGCTTGATACACTTCGTACGTCACTTGAAAATCTTGCTTTTTCTTTTGTGGACATCCTTGATGGATACTTTTCCCTTTTTATTTTTCCCCATAGTTTATTGGACTGATAGAATTTGATAGGGATGATCTATCTTTGTATTTTTTGGTATCCATTTGTATTTGATTTGCCCATTATGCTTCTCAACCTCTTTTTTTTTATAACGTTCTTTGTGCTTTGATTCAAATATTTATTTTTACGTTGGTCCCAATTTGTGGATGGGGTGATGGGTGGATGAAGATTCATGACGTGGCTAGTTGTAGTATTGACATCAGTTTCATCATAAGGATTCTTTGTGCTTCCTATGTTGATGTTTGCTTGAGACGAAGTTTCCCCTAGTATGGTGGTAGTAGTACCTTCATGTCTAGAATGCATTCTCTAATAAATGACCATTGCAGATGATGTTATTTCGATTGGATGCTTTGATAACTCTGAATTATATTGTTTTGTCTAACTTGTTTCCTTGAGTGGATAATGTTGGATATCTGCATACCTGATTTCCTTAGTCTAAATTCGAGATATATATGATCCTAATGTTGATAACTCAATTTGACTATAGGAGATAAGAATCTGCTCTTTTTGTGTAACTAAATCTTGTTCTAGATGAAGATCATCTACATTTCCATCCATAGAAAGCATCTTATGGGTAGATGGAGGAGTATGTGCTACATGGATATGATCATCTTGCATAGATATGGGAGTGTCTATTAGATCATTGTAGTATCTTGTAGATACAAATTCTTGATCCTAAATAATTTTGGGGTTGCTTTCAACATGCTTTGGATCAAGTTCTTGACATGGATCAGTTTCAAAGGATTGATTGCTTGCAAAGGGTTCTTGGATGTCATCATTAGACATGGTAAGTGGTTCAATATCATCAAGTGTCAGGTTTAGGGTTCCTTTAGTATCTATAACCATGAGTTCAAAGGATGTAAAAATGTCTTGGAAAGGACCATTGCTAGATTTTGGTGAAAGATTTTGATCATGCTTTGGAATAAATTCTTGAGATACGTCCTCTAACTCATAAGGCGATGTAGAGACATTTTCAACATGATCATAGGTCAATAGATCATGCATTATGTCAATAGGATCAAATAATCCAAACACTCCTTGAAATAGATCACTAAAAAGTGGGTCTTGATGTATGGAGAGTTGATCATCAGATGGGGTAGAAAAATCTTCAATGTGCTCCTTAATTGAGAGATCTTGAACATTGTTTTCAAAAATTGTGGCAAAGAGATTGTGAATGTCTTCAACCATAGGGTCAAGTGATGTTGACATTTCTTGAATTGGATCATTGTTGGTTGGATTTTGATCATGATTGAAAAGTGACTCTTGATATATGTTGATTTGACCTTTGATGGATAGATCTTGATCATTTCTTTCAACAATTGTGGTGGGGAGATTGTCAATGCTATCACCAATGGTTGAATGTTCATTTTTATCCCTAATAGTTATCATTTTTCATGTTTGTGCTTGTGTTTGTTGGGTAGCTCGAGAGGCTTGTTGCATTTGTTGAGCTTGTGTTTCTTGTTGCATGGCTAGATATCATTGGATGGCCTTTTAGTAGGCTTGGTGAGCTTTCAGCGCAATGTTATATTACCTTGTTGTGTTTGGTTTCAGTGGTAGTGGTGGCGGAATCAAAATCATTTTGGATGTAGTGACAAGTGGTTGAGATATGCTTGGAGCGATCATGAGGGTTTGAGATATGATGGGTGGGTATGTCCAGGATCATGGTGCGCCAAAAAGTGGCAATATTATGGGTATTTGTAGGGTATGTGGCTGACGACTTTTTTTTCACCCAAAATTAATGAAATGAAAAGGGTTTTTAGAGGAGATTCTCAGCTTTCCAAAAATATAAATTATGATTTAATTTGAATTTAATAAATAATTATTATTCATTTTCTATCAGAATTATGACTAAAGTCCTGATCGATAGGCTGATTGAAAAACATCTATAACTTTCAAATGATATCATATTTTTTGAATCTGAAACATGCGTCACATTCTATGCTTCACATACTATAGGATTAAAAAAAGAAAAATTAAATTTCATGAAGTTTTGACCAAGTTAAGGTGGTCAGACATATGAGTTTTTATATTTTCTAAAAGTTGTAATAAAAATACATAATTAATTATTTACTTGGAAAAAAATTACAAAAAAATATGTATCACATCTGAACATGAGTCCTCTACTTATATATAAAATCTTAAAAAAATATATTATCATTTTATTATGGTTAGGGTAGTCAGACAGACACCTACTTCTTATTTTTCCCCTGAAATTTAAGTACTGCATTGAAATTTCAAATTTTCACCGAATAGATTTTATTTATTATTAAATAAACCTATTATTTTAGAAACTACATTCAATTTTCTACAAATTCTATTGTTACATATTTTTGAAATAATATAGATAACTTATTCAAATATTTACGTCAAGTTGCCTAACACTGATTTTTTTGAATATTTTGCCACTTAAGGGCCTATTTTTTGCACAATGATCCTACACATACCCAGGTGTGATAGGGGTGGTTGGAGTGATTGAGGTGATAGGTCCTTGGGAAACCATATTTTGATTTTTCAGGATTGACATTGTCATTTCATTAAATACCATCTGTTGGTGCGATGTCGATGGTATATTAAAAGGATTTGATGTGATGGCTTGATTGGTGTTAGGTGGATTGATTTGGATGGAGTGATTGGTGCTAGGTAAAGGGGAAAGCCCTAAACCAAGGAATGATGTTGATATGGGTAATGATGGTGGAGATGTCTCTTGGTGCAATGACTCAACTATTTTGGTAAGTGTAGCAATTTGATTTCGCCAAATTTGATCTTTATATTGATCTTGACTCCCTTGATATAGTTGATTTGGTTTTTGTTCAAGTAGATTTGGGATGCATACTTGTGGTTTTTGAATGGGATCATGGAAAAATTGATTTTGGACAATGTTCTGATTTGGGATGATGTTCATATTTGGCATGATAGGTGGAAATTGAACATTGTTGATGTTGGGAATCACATTGCCTTGATTTAGGTAACTTTGATTTTGCATGGTGTTACCTTGACTCGGAGTCGTTAACATCTTGTTTAGATTTTGAACAATATTCATATGATTTGCAAACATATTTTTCCCAAAGTTTTCCAGATTCATGTTTGGAAAACTTGTACTTGGTACATTCTCTTTTGGCATGTAAGGATTTGGTGGGATGACATTGTTCATTTGAAGGATCATGCATTGATTGTTCGGTTGGTGGATTTGTAGGTTTGGATTTAGATCTACTATCGGGAAATATGTTCCAATCTTTGATTTGGGCATACTCACACTTGTTCGTGCCATTGAAATTTGTCAAAGGTAATGATGCCATGCATGGTTTGTATAGATGTGAGAGTTGATAATCAATCAGCGTTGTAAGGCTTTGATAGCTTGGTTGACTTGGATTACTCATGATGTATGGATCAAGTTTATATTCCATGTTCCTCTTCTATTTTGACCTTGTTGCAAAAGTGACCTCTGAGGTGTTTATGACCAATGATGAGATGAATGATGAAAGGGGTGAATGATATGGGTGTTAAACGTTTAGGGACTTTGGATCAATTCTAAACTTAGAGTTTGATTTGGATAATAAACTTGTAAACCCTAAGATGTTAGATGTTATATTAGGATGAACTTGTTCAAAGGGTTGCTAAATCAATTAAATGTATGAGAAAGGATGCATTCCCATACACCTAACTAAACAAGGTGATTTTGATTTTGATGATTTACCTAAGTCTAGAATGATTTTTTCAAAGCTCTAAAGTTGTTTGGTGGGATGGGTTTTGATAAAGTTTTAAATGAATGAAGTGTTTGATTTGGACCTAAATGAACCTAAGAAGGACTTGTTTACTAGGCCATGATAGTGAAGAACATTCCTTTCTCTAAGAGTAATTCAAACCCAAAAGACCAATGTTTTCTCGAAAGATGATAAAAAGATAAACAAGCACATGTGTGGGATTCAATTTGAGTTAATCTTGGTTAATGAATTTCTTTTACCAAAAACAAACTTCTTTCTTAGTTTTCAAACTAAATGTCCAATGTCCTAATTTTCTTTCATCCCACAAATTTTAGAAATCGAGGAAATCAAGGCAAAGGTTTCCTAAAGTTGACTTTAGTAGTAGCAAATTGAGATGAAATCCAAATGTTTAGAAGCCTCTAAGGATAGGAATCCAAAGGGCAAGCAATAACATGTGAATTTGTTCAAGGATATTTGCTTCTCCTAAAGGGTTTGAGATTTGATGCTCATGTTGAATGTTGGATTTCCAATGTTTTTGATCAAAGCACTATGTTTTCAAACTGACTCACAAGCAATGTAACATCCTAGCTCAATTTGTACATTTTTCTTGGTGGGCTTGCCTCATGCCCTTCATAGAAAAGATGATTTTACATGCAACCAAGGAAAGAGTATAAAGGTATGTTAAGAATGAAGTCTTAACCTCTATACTTTAACCAAGATTTGACATGGCAAGTAACTTCTTGGAATCTAAGTTCCAATGCACAACTTTGATAAACTCACTCAATGGATAAATTGGTCACTACAAAAAAAGGGTTCTATTTTAGACTTTCCATTTGTGGAGATTGACCCACATGGCAAGAGTTCCCTTTCAGATCCATCTTGTTGAAATCAACTGCATGATATTGGAATTTACTCCAATACCGACATTTATATACCAGTTGGAAATACTCTTGGCTTTAGAGTGTTACCAGTTGAGTCATTCCCTTGAGTGAGTACTTTTTCCCCAAGGCATGCCCATTAGGATAAACAAAAGCAAGTAAAGACAAAATCCATAACTTGATCAATCTTTGATGGAAACAAAGAGAGAGAATATATGTGACAATGTGCCCACTCACACTCGCACAAGATGTTCAATTTTAAACCCAAATCAAAGTGTGGAGGAAATATTTTAAGCAACTTAATGTCGTCAAAAAGACTTTTGATTCTCAAGATCGCTGTGAAGCATGTGAGAAGCGCATATGCCTTTTTAGATGAGATTATTTTGCATAAAAGATTACAAAGCATAAAATAGACATGTTCATTTGAAATCCCAAAGCAATGATGAGTTCATTTTAAAACACCAATATCAAGTGTGAGGTTGCTTGTTCAATTTTAGCCCAAATTGAAATCTAGTAGGTGTCTAAGGTTTAATTTTAGCCCAACTTTGAAAGAAAATAATGATCTAGTTGACTTCAAATAGAAAATTAAAGCATGAAATAGAAGCACTTAAGCATTAAAAAATGCTTTGTGAGTTTCAAATTTGATGCTCAATTCTTAAACTCCAAGTTTTCTTTCATTTTTGCTCAACTCCAATGCTTGATTCTAATGTTGATTTCATCCTTTTCCGTTGTTCTCCTTCGTCAAAAGTCACTCATGTGAAGATCATAATATTAAATTATTAACTTCAAACAATAACATGATCCCAAATGAAAGGAAAAATATTTAAATGCTTATAATAGTAAAAGGAGGATTTGTAAGTCTTCCTATATAGTCCACATTACTAAAGGTTTTGAGTCAATAAATCAACCACAAAGGATAAATCTTTTAGTAGCATCATCATAAGCTTAAATGACCATAATAAAGTGATAATATAAACTTATAACTTAATCTTTGAAGATTTATAATGAACCATGAGTGAATAAATACACCAAAAATAATCAAATGTGCATCAAACTATTTGACATAAAAAAAATCTCTAAAGAAATATGTATTGATGCGCAACATGATCTTCACCTATTGCCTCGAAATTCCCCTATAAAATAGTAAATGAGTAAAAGTTTGTATGCCCTTTCTATGCTTCCATCATGGGCAAAGGCTGAGGAATTAAGTTGTACCTCTGCTAATATTGCATTAACTTTAAAAGATTTTGTCTACAAATTGAGTGGATGATGTCTCTTTGCTGGTGAGCAAATGAAGGTTGGTGGGTAAATACAATAATGAAGTTGATTGCAAATCAATTTTAAAGCCACAATATTGATGAGATAAGACAAGAAATAAAGAATTCCCGCAATTGATTAAAAACAACAAAAAATAAAGTCAACAATACCCAATAGGATACCTAGCATTGAAATGAACCAGCAAAGGTCCATGGTGTCATCAAAGGTGTGCCTGCTCTACCTTTGTGTTCCCATAAGCATGAATATCGATGGGACAAAAAAATATAGTAGCCTTCAAAAGCTAGATGTTTGGTCTCTATTGCATCCTCCAACTAGGCTCCACTAAACTCATACATAAATTTGAATAGACTTGTGCTGAATCACTAAGCATTTTTTTTGTTTTTTGGGACAACCAAGCTATATTTTCAAAATCACGAAGAGGAAAAAATGTCAAAATGGTCTCAAACCAACCCTGATAAAGATTGTGATATTATCATCAGATCACATGCCACTTTAAATACTTTCTAGCTACCTATTTAATATAGCCAATGAATAAAATAGATCTAAGGATGGCGCAAATAGATATGGGATTTTAAAATGTTGACAGCATATGGAATTAAATTAAAATGTTGTCCACACAAAGAAATTTAAATTCAAACAATGTCCAGAGAAGCTCTGTAAATTATGCTGATAGCGTATGAAATTAAATTCTAGTTCAATGATAGCTCTATTGTTTTATGATAGAATGTAATGAGTGTATGACTTTATGCTATTGTGTAGGTGTAAAGATAATTTTTTTGTTCTCCTTTTTGAATGCCCCACCTTTGGAGTTTGATAGTTTCTATCACTAAAACAATGAAGATTCTTGCAAGAACGCACAAGTGAATGATTGCAAACAATGAAGATAAAAGCCAAATCAATAGTGAGCAGTGTGCAGCAATAAAGGAAGATCGACAAATCCAATAGGTTACTGTGCAAGCCCATGTAATGCAAAGGGAATGGCTTCTTAAAAATTTTGAATTCTTCACATTTATTGAATGGCGCACCTTTAGACACTTTAGAGAAAATGATATTGGTAGGTGTAAAACAAAATTCCACAACCTATGTCAGCATCAAAAATGTTGCATATCTCATTCAAAGTGAAGGCCGATGCACAATATTAACCAATATGACTACTTGGTAAAGTCCAAAACAAAAAAAATATTTGATAATGTGGGTTTCAAAATCTAAAAGCGACTAACAACTAATCTATCAAATTTGCATTGCCACTTTGATTGTATTAAACCAAATCACATAGTATTTTCTTATATTGGTCTCTATCTAGACTTGTTTTGTTGACGCACTTAGTAGGGAATTTTTCCATTCTTTTCCAATGGTAATTACTTGCTTCATTTATCAGATAGTCCTACAAACTTTTGATTCATTGGCGTGATCATCGGCAACAGTGATAGTGATATGACAAAGATCTTCATGTACAAAGTGGTAGCTATGTGAAGTAACGTGGGAGTTTTTTGAGAGATCCAGACTCGAGCTTTATACAACAAGTTTCAAATTAGCATGGCAGGGTAAGAAGTGTATGCATAGACAAGGCATGCAAGCTGTTCATCAGAATGCCTCAAGGTAATATGGTCTCATGGACTGCAATGATGCAGGATATGCACAACATGGGTTATGTGAACAACATTTGATGTTTGGATTGTGTGTATCAACGTTGGATGTTTTACTGCCAAATGAATACTAAAATTTCACTTCTCCAATTTGGCAAGCTACAGGCTAAACATAAAGTTGGGTGTATTAGAGAATATTTATTGACAACAACAGTAATCACAAGTGGCGGTGGCAGAAATAGTAATAGCAACAATGACCCCTCCCAAAGGTACTTCAAAGAAACCTGACCCAAATTCATAGGCATAGAAGGTAGCAAAAGTAGTCAAGGTAGGTGCCATCTACTATAAACCCCCTCACAACCGAATCTACAATGAAGAAGATTGAAGACAACAATACCCAGATACCCTTGTATTCATTTTTGATGTACGGGCAGACAAGAAAAAGAAGATGTATGGCATTCAAACAAAAAAAGTGAACCCTTTAATCAAGCCTGATGGTTTGAAGAAGGCTTATGTGAGATTGACACCACATTTAATAAGTTCTAGATATAAGGAAATGAAGAAACCAATATACTACTTGGTCCAAAAAAAAAAAATTCCATGAGAAGAAACCCAAATAAATTAGATGCTATTATGCAACTTAAAATCTGAATATAATAGCAATGAATAATCAAGCTGAGGCAATCAACATTTTCCCTTCCTGCATGCAAGTGAGAGCTTTGGAAATGCTTTTCAATTGCAAATGGAGTGCAAATGTTTTATGATAAACAAACACTAAGCGACTGCCAAGCCATCATTTTTAACTGAGATGTATGGGTTAGTTTCAAGACTGAAACAATGCAGGCATATTAGAAAATCAAACTATTTATGAATGGAAAATCACGTGTTAACCTTTTGACATAACAAAATGATTTCTGCCTTACATTACTTAAAGCCCAAAAAAAATTTCTATATCAACATTTAAAATGCCAAAAGCTACAAACAAGAAACAAATAGGAATTTTCTAATGAAGAACAAAATATAACTACAAGGTTAAGGAACATGGATAAGTAGATTGGTCATCAATCAACCCTCCCTCTAGTGCCATTATGTGAGCACCAAAAATCTGCAAAACAACTCAAACTTCAAAACACATTAGCATGTTAGTTCAAACTATGCAAATACCATAGTGCTCCTATGAGATAATAAATCATGCTTTAAAATGCAAATAAATCACAAGACAAACTAAAGCATAGAAAACATGAAATGAATCCTATCCCATAGTGGATTGGTGCTATTGTGGAAAATATCCCTTTCCCAATCCTTGCTTAAGCTCCATGATATGAAAATGCTATGAGAATGGAGTGGAAAAAATTAGTTCTCAATTGAAGAGAGTGACTTTGCATGAGATTTGTGGATCAAGTTGTGGAGATTGTGGAGTTGTGGAGGATTAAACCAATGGAGATGATCTTTATTTATAGCATAAAATGATATAAGAATTCCAAACATGGAGGATGTGGGACTAAAAACAAGCCAATGAAAAGAGGCCACTTGTCAACTTGTGATAGGTTGGAGGATGAGCACATTTTGGTCAATGTGTCTAAGAGAAAGATTTCAAATTTGAAATTGAGAGTTAATGTTGAGTGGGGGACATGTAAGAGAGAAGTTATTGCAATGTTGGATATACATGTCCACTTGTTTTTGAATACAAACTTGAGGGAATATTCCTCAAAGATGCCATGTTGATGGAAAATGTTGATTTTATAAATGAATTAAAATAATTTATTGGCGTAAGTGGGAAAAGCTAGAGGATGTGATGGGAGCTTAGATTAGGTTAATCAAGATTGGATTAGCTTAGGTGATGATTAGGGGATTTTGACCCTTTTGACTTGAATATTTTGGTTTATTTAAATCAAGAGGGAGAAATATGACTTTTGAGACTTAATTAAATAAAGTTTGGTTTATTTAATTA
The DNA here is from genome assembly GCA_007258455.2 of Sequoia sempervirens. Taxonomy (NCBI): domain Eukaryota; kingdom Viridiplantae; phylum Streptophyta; class Pinopsida; order Cupressales; family Cupressaceae; genus Sequoia; species Sequoia sempervirens. The sequence continues at coordinate 91,614,353 of VDFB02193867.1, forward strand.
AAAGGGGATGATAGGCCTAAATTAAATAAAGTTAATTTACTCAATTTAAGTGGATAATCCTTAGAGATTAAATGAACCTAATTTACCTAATGAGTGGATTAATGTGAATTTGATTTATGAATGAGTGGATGAATATGAACTAAGTGCATAATGCTAATTTCATGTGTCTACAACAACTTTTGGATAGTGTATGTTAAAGATAGGTCTAAGGCTTCATATTCTTCTTCTAGGAAACTGAAAAAAATGTTTGAAGGTTATCTTTTAAATTCATTGTGTGAAATAATCTGTATATGCAGTTTCAATAACTATAAACCAACTTAGGTAAGGGTTACAGGTGAGAAACCCCAAAGAGTCTTTTAAAGAACTCTTTGAGAAGTATAAGTAGGTACATTAACTTCACAACAAATGAGAGTATATTCGGTTACAACCTGAGAAGGATCATCTAGAAACCCTAAAGGGTTTTAATCATAATCAACAAAAGTTAAGTGCTTAAATATCATTAACAATAATATTTCAAAACCAAATATTTTACTCACAAAACCCATATAGATTTGATCTTAACCAAAACATGTTATAGTCAACTACTATAAATGTCAAATATCCAGGAATGATATTATCTTTTTGAGCATAAAAAAAGTTTCATGCCTTTCAAAAAAAAAAAACAATAATCCTTTTATCATTCTAAAGAACTTCCTTAACAAATTGTCTCAAGGCCCATAAGCATCAAGAGGTTTCTTGCATTTCCTGATTACGGTGGAAGAAAACTGAACAAATACCATAAAGATCTATTGAGGAGTTCCATAACTATCCAACTGAAAGATGGCAACAATTCTTCTCTATCCAACTTCCACAGTTGAGCTTTCATTAGCTCACAATCAACACTCAAACTCTTAACCAAAATTCCAATATGTTGGACCATCCTCACCGCCAACTAGCTCACACAGTACTCAATATCACATCTTCTTAGTATGTCAACCAAGAGAGGACTCAAAAATTTAGACAAACAAAAATGTCCATGGTGGCTAGGGATCCACTCTTAAACATGATGAATGAATCAAAAATATATATTTTACCCTAAACATACTTCTATTATTTTCAAAAAAATTACAAACAATAATAATCATTTGAGATCCAAATGCTTTTCAACCAATACTAGAAAAATAACCAATAATAATTTTGCCAAAAGTGTTGACGAATATAATACCAAGAATCATAACAACACCAAAGTCAAAGATAAATACCAACATATTAAACATATTGACCATTGGAATGATAAAGATCCCAATATCACATGTTTAATGTGATGAAACTTAACATCGAAACAAAATTCCAATCACGTAAGTCAATAACAATGCTTCCCTATACCTTTATCACTTTACAAGGTGATTGCTACCAATGCCATAAATTATAAACTATAAACCATATAGTAAATCAAAGATCTCATAACCATATAAGATGTCAATTACCTTATCAAAACCATGGAAGTATGTATTGAAAATTCTACAAAGAAATGTGAGTGTCAACTTTCTTAAAACAATATCATTACATTTGAATGTAACAAGGAAGCTTAAGAATCCTTAAGAAAAAAATGAATATACTTCAATCACCTTATTTGATCAATCTGAAATACCTCAAGTGCAAAGACCACAATGATGTCAATGATGCCATTGCAACCAAACTGAGCAAAAATTCATCTCAAGAAGCTAGATTTAAACACCATTATACAAATCAAGTATAAATTTATATCATGAATACCTTAAAACAATACAATAGTGATATAATATGAGATTAATAATGCACTATTATATCATTCAAACACAAACTGATAATAATCAACCAAATATACTTGTGACTTGTAACCTTGAAGGATCAAATTGAAAATCATCTTGTCAAAATGATAAACATTGTGAGCATCATCATCTATCAAAATCCTGTAACTACATATCATAACACTAACCAATGTAACTGTGTATCATATCACAAACCATATGTGAATAAACCAATGTAACTACATATCATATCACCAAACAAGTTGAGAATTCCAAATTAGAGAACCCATTTTTTCATGAAGGACAAACCACAAATCATAAAAAATTGAAAGCCAACAAACTCCCCCTTTGTCCTTGATGGAAAAAAACATATCATCTCTCCCACTTTTTTCCTCAATGACAAAGAATGAAATAAGAGAATGTGAGATTCCATGAACATAAACAACTGAGAAGCCAACCAAATATCCAACACAATAACCGGCTACAGGTAGAGCAATATATAAAATAAATAAATATGCAAGAGAGTTGTGAATGAAAAGATATAGAAACAAGCTCCCCCTAAACCAAAGATAGGAGAATCAATGAAGTAAGGATTGAGAGATAACTCCAAATCTGAGCCTCAGCCTTTCAAAGACTTCTTTGGATAGAGGTTTAGTGAATATATCAGCCACCTATTCTTGTGAAGCAACAAGTTGTAGACATAATTCATTAGCCAACACTTTTTCTTGAAGAAATTAAAATTTGATTGTAATGTGTTTAGTGGAAGAGTGCATAATAGGGTTCTTAGAAATATTGATTGCACTTGTATTATCAAATAAAATAGAAATAGGCTTAGAAATTGTGATACCCATATCAGATAATGTTTGAGCCATCCAAAGCAATTGAGTACAACAAGAATTGGTAGCTATGTACTCTACCTTATCAGTAGAAAGAGAAATAGATTCTTGTTTCTTATTGTTCCAATCAACTAACTAATCACAAAGAAAGAATGCAACACCACTAGTTCTTTTCCTATCATCGAAACAACTAGCCCAGTTAGTATCTATATATTCAATCAAAGAGAAATCATTGCTTCTAGGATACCAAAGACTATAATCAAGAGTAACTTGAATATACTTAAGATTATTTTAATATTTAGTAACATGGGATTCCTTAGGTGATGCCTAAAATATTGCAACCATGCAAACTACCTACATTATATCAAGTCTAGAAGCAGTTAAATATAAAAAACTTCCAATCATTGATCTATATTAAGACTGATTCAAGCATTAGGTGAATCATCAACCTTAGTAAGTTTGCAACCTATAGCCATTGGAGTACTAACAAGATTGCATCCATCCATTTGAAACTTCTAAAGCATCTCTCTATCATACTTGTTCTGAGAGAGAAATATACCACTTTCAAGTTGAGAAACTTGAAGACCAAGAAAGAAAGTAAATTCTCCCAACATTTACATTTCAAGTTAAGATTTCATAATATGAGAGAATTTTTTACTTAAAGCATCAAATTATTTCTGCCAAAAATGATATCATCTACATAGACTTCAACAACCAAAATATTAGTACCTTCAATCTTGACATAGAGATTGATATCAATGCCACCTCTAACAAAGCCATTTGATGTCAAATGATTGTCTAGCCTAGAGTACCATGCCCTAGGCTCTTGTTTTAAACCATATAAGACCCTTTTCAACTTGTAAACATGATTAGGCTTTTCTTTGCAAACAAACCCTTTAGACTGTTCCATATAGATTTCTTCATCTAAATAGCCATTTAAAAATGCAGTCTTGACATCCATTTGATAAACTATGAAATTCTTATAAATAGAATAAGCCAAAAATATTCTAATGGATTTTAGCCTAGCAATAGGTGCAAAGGTTTAACCAAAATCAATACCTTCCTTTTGAGAATAGCCTTTGTGGACATACCTTGCCTTGCTTAATTTATTTTTTCCATTTTCATCAAGCTTATTCCTATAAACCCACTTGTCACCTATGACATTATTGTCATCATGTCTTGGGATTAACTCCCAAGTTTGGTTTTTCTCAATTTGATTTATTTCTTCATGCATAGCCTTAAGCCAACATTCATCCAAGAGAGATTCATCACAATTCTTATGTTCAAATTCAGTGACTAAATAGAAGGCTACATGCTCCGCTATTTGAGCTTGTTCTTCAAGTTTAGTAGTTTTTATTTGTGTTTGAACTCCAACATTTCTATCCCAAATGATCTAATTTTGAGGATGATTTTTTAGCAACAGATTTTGAAAGATTTTTGGGAACAATATTCATAGGACTTGTTGTCCCAACATCTTTAGGTATTATCTCAAGTTTTGTTTCTGATTCTTCCTCATTAATCTGCACATGATCAGTTTCTAAATGTAATATTTCATCAACTTCCACATTTATTTTCTCAATAATATTATTCATCATCTTTACCGATAAAGCATTTACTATCAAAGATTTTAAAATGTTTTACAAGGTAGTTTTTCCATGTCACAATTCATAAGGAGTGAATTTTGATTTCACCCTAAGTTACACTATGTTTAAAATGTATATAGCTGTATGAACAACTTCTTCCCAATATATGTCTAGAAATTTAGCCTCATCTAACATGGTTCTTACCATCTCCTTCACATTTCTATTCTTACATTCAACAATCCCATTTTGTTGAGGTGTTCTAGGAGCTTCATATAGTCTTGTAATACCATGCTGCTCACAATATTCAATGAATTCCTAAGAGGTGAAATCTCCTCCTTTATCAGATCTCAAATATTTAAGCTTTAGATTATATTATTTTTCAACCATTTTATGAAAGATCTTGAATCTTTCAAATGATTCTGATTTATGTTTAAGAAAATTAACCCATACCATTCTTGTTTAGTCATCCACAAATAACATGAAATACCTTTCACCATTAATTGAACCTATTCTAATTGGGCCACACAAATCTATATGCACTAGTTGTAAGGGCTTAGTTGAAGAATGTTCTTTTGAATTAAATATTACTATATTTTTTTTACCATTTAAACACTCTTTGTACATAAAATTTTTTGGTTTATGAAGAACTAGTAAACCTCTATCATTTTGGTTTTTACTGATTCTAAGCAGATTATCAAAGTTTATATGTCCTAATCTTTTGTGCCATAACCCACTTTCTTCAACTTGACCCATTTGACACATACCTTCATTACTATCATTACTAGAGGTGTCTAGAAGGTTATAAACATTACATTTAGTCCTTTTCCCAACTGCAACAGTCTTTCTAGACTTGTTCTGGATCTCACATCCCTACACGTGAAGTAAACATGACATGATAGCCACTATCATAGATTTGGATCACACTAATTAGATTATGCTTTAGACCTTCCACCTAATATACATCATAAATGGGTGTGTCCTCATTTAGTAGAAGTGAAGCTTTACCTTTAATCTATATACTAGTGTTATCACCAAATTTCACATAACCACCAGTATAACGTTCTAGTTTGATAAACCCATCCTCCCATGTAAAATGGTTAGAACAACCACTATCTAGGATGCATAAGTCTTTTTTAGTATGAAAAGAAGTTTGGACTAGCATTGATTGCTCTATGCCTTTGACAAACTTAGGTTTCCAAATTATTTTTGTTTTCTACTATTTATCATGCAAATCAACTTTGCATTGTTTGAATGTATTCCCCAAAGTGTTGCATTCAAAACATCTGACATGGTTTACAAAACCAAAGTATTTCTTAAGTCCAAACCTTGGCATTCTAGAAGTCATGAATCTACTAGTACTCACTTTATGGCCAAACTTGTTAAAATAGAAGTAGTAACCATAAATATAAGAATTGAATTTGAATAGAATTCTTTTACTTTCAAAAGAATGTACATTATTCTTACTAGGTTCATAATGATTTGGTTTGAAACTCTTGTTTGCAGAATTAGGTTTTTTCTTTGAAGTATCATTTGAACGCTCACCCTTTTCAAACCCTACTCCAATTTTATCCTTATTCATTTTCTGCTTGCTAAGCACACCATTGAGCTTTATTGTACTTTCATACCCTTCAATTTTCTTTCTATGATTAACAAATTATTGCTCCAATATTTGAATTTATTTGTCTTTGAAACTCAGTTATTTTAAGATAGTCCTCAATTCTCTAAGATTCTTCAAATTGAGTCTTCAAAGAGACTATTGCTTGATCTAGTTTATGTTCTTGAGAAAGGAATTTATTTTTTAAGTTTTTTTAATTTCCTTTAAAGCACATTTTAACTCACTTTCTAGATCTATTTCGCCATCTTCTATATCAATCTTGTTGTTTATATCTTCTTGTTGTTTGACTTCAGCCATAAATAGAGTCTCTTCTTCATCTAAATAGTCTTTTATCTCACTGTCTAATTCATCTTTGATGAAGAAACTATTTTTCTTCTTGAAATTGAATTTCCTTTTAGGTTTATAGACCTTCTTCTTAAATTGCTTGTTAGGTTATTCATCAACACTATTTTTTCTCAACATAGGGGCATTTAGCTACAAAATGTCCAATTTTTCCATAGTTGAAACATTTAAAGGGAATTTTTCCTTTGTATTTACACGATCCCTTTTTAAGTTTTCTAACAAAGTGAGACTCTTTTGTAGCAGATTCTTCTGACTCACTTTTGACTACATCTTCCTTTTTTCAGTTTTAAAAGTAGTTTCTTTTTCTATTGGATTGCATTTTCTTGTTCTCATTTTAAAATTAGTAAGGGTTACTTGTAGATCATCTAAGGTAAGCTTGTCAAAATGTTTCTTTTCTTCAAGGGTTGATACCTTAGTTTCATATTTAGGATTTAAGTTTCTAATGACCTTTTTGACCACATCAAACTCTTCTACTTCTTCTCTTAACCCTCTCATTGCATTAACAACTTCATCTATTCTCAAAAAGTATTCAACTACTTTTTCATCATCATTCATTCTCATTTCCTCAAACTGAGTTTCAAGAGTAAGGATGTTTGACTATTTGACTTTATGATTTCCTTGATAAATATTTTCAAGTTTTTCCAAAATTTCTTAAGCTGATTTGTAATGCATGACATTAACAAATACATATTTGGTTAACCCACACAATAGAGCATGTTTAGCTATAGCATTAGTTTCATACTTCTTTTTCTCAACAGAGTTAGAGGGAATTTTGGATGGAACAACATATCCATCTTGAACTATGCTCCATACATCAACATCAACTAAAATCAGCTATGTTTCCATTTTTATTTTCAAAAATACATAGTCTATACCATCAAATAGTGGATCTCTAGACATAGAAGTACCTTCTTGAGCTTGTGACATGTTTGATAGACTCCCAAAACTAAAATCTATCCTAGGTGGATTAGACCTATATGAGGACCCTATGCTTTGATACCACTTGTTGGAAGACTAGAATCACTAAGATGGGGGGGTGAATCAATGATTCATATAAGTCACAAACTTTTTACAAATCCAAGGATTTAATTGACTTTTGAACCAAAATATCAAATGACTGTTTATAGAATAGATTTGACTTGTGCATGAATAATATTATTTTTGCATTAACCATGAATTAAACATATAGATATAACATTAACATAGGTTGAACTTAATATTTTTTACACTTTCATATGTATTAGAGCCCACATTAGTAATATAATGTTTTATGCATGATATTTTGACATAAACATTCGTAGAGATGAAAGAATGATAATTAAAACCCATTCAATGCATTTCATGACACATTGAGATCAGACAGATAAGAAAAAATCACACATAAAATTATCACATAAAACAATATATGTCTTGAGTGGAAAACCCTCTTGGGGAATAAAAACCACTCAAAAAATCTTTTTCTTTATTCACTTAGAGCACCAACTCTTCAAATTTCAGTAGCACCAACTCCACAAAGTTCAGAAGCATCAACTCCACAAACTTTAGAAGCACCAACTTCACAAGATATATAGGAGCACCAACTCCTTTACAATTCATAATAGTTATAGTATACTATCAATACCTTAGAAGTGCAATTTTTAGTCCTAGTGTTTCAATAGAAGACTATGAATATTTTCCATAAACACACTAAAGAATTTTGTATGAGAATGACAACATCTTCCTTAAATACAATAATTTGAGAATCATTGTTATAAATATTTTCAATACAATACAAATTATGTACAATGCCTATTAAAGATAAGTCTAAAGTCCTAATATTCTTCTTCCAGGTAACTAAGAAAAATTTCTGAAGGTTATATTTTAAAACTTCGTTGTGTGAAATAACCTATCTATGCAATTTCAATAACTGTAAACCAACTTGGGTTAGGGTTATAGGTGAGAAACCCTAAAGAGTCTTTTAACAAAATCTTTAATAAGTTTAAGTAGGTACATTAACTTCGTAGCAAATGAGAGTATATTATGTTACAACCTGAGAAGGATTATCCAAAAAACCTAAAGGGTTTTAATCATAATCAACAAAAGTTAAGCCCTTAAATATCATTAACAATAATATTTCAAAACCAAATATTTTACTCACAAAACCAATACAAATTTTATCTTACCCAAAACCTGTTACAATCAACTGCTATAACTGTCAAATATCCAAGAATGATATAATATTTTTGAGCATAAAAATAGTTTCATGCCTTTCAGAAAAAAATATAATCCTTTTATCATTCTTAACAACTTCCTTAAAAAAATATCTCAAGGTGCATAAGCATCAAGAGGGTTTTTGCATTACCTGATTATGGTGGAAGAAAATTGAACAAATACCATAAAGATCTATTGAGGAGTTCCATAACTACCTAGTTAAAAGATGACAATAATTCTTCTTTGTCCAACTTCCACAGTCGAGCTTTCATTAGGTAACAGTAAACAATCAAACTCATAACCAAAATGCCAATATGTTGGACCATCCTAATAGCCAACTAGCTCACATAGTAATGAATATCACATCTTCTTAGTATGTCGACTGAGAGACGACTCAAAACTGTAGACAAAAAAAAGTCCATGGTGGCTAGGGTTTCACTCTTAAACAAGATGAATGAATCAACAAAATATCTTTATCCCTAAACATACTTCTAATCTTTTTGGATATTTTACAAACAATAATAATTATTTGAGATCCTAATGCTTTTCAACCAATACTACCAAAATAACCAATAATAATTCTTCCAAAAGTGCCAACAACTATAATACCAAGAATCGTAACAACACCAAAGTAAAAGATAGCTCCAAATATCTTAAACATATCGACCACTACAATGATAAAGAACCCAATATAAGATTTTTAATGTGATTAAACTTAGCATCGAAACAAAATGCCAATCACATAAGTCAACAACAATTCTTCTCGATACCTTTATAACCTTACAAGGTGATTGCTACCAATGCCATAACTTATAAACTATAAACCATATAGTAAATTTGAAAGATCTCATAACCATATAAGATGTTGATTACCTTATCAAAACCATGGAAGTACATATTGGAAATGCCACAAAGAAATGTGAGTGTCAACTTCCTTAAAAAATAATCATTACATTTGAATGTAACAAGGAAGCTTAAGAATCCTTAGCAAAAAAATGAATATACTTGAATCATCTTATTTGATCAATTTGAAATACTTCAAGGGAAAAGACCAAAATGATGTCAATGATGCCAATGCAACCAAACTAAGCCAAAGGTCATCTAAAGAAGCTAGATGTAAACACCACTATACAAATCAAGTATAAATATCATGAATACCTTAAAAAATTACAATATTGCAATAATATGAGATTAATAATGCATTAATATATCATTCAAAGAAAAATTGATAATAATCAACTAAATATACCTATGACTTGTAACCTTGAAGGATCAAATTGAAAATCATCCTATCAAAATGATAGACATTATTAGCAACATCATATATCAAAATCCTGAATCAAAATCTTGTAACTACATATAATAACACCAACCAATGTAACTACATATCATATCACCAAACAAGCTGAAAATTCCAAATCAGAGAACCAATTTTGTCATCAAGGACAAACCAAAAATCATAAACAACTAAACTCCAACACTAGGTACACCACATAATAAATAAATAGCTATATTATAACATTATGCAAGGTGGAAAACACACCTTTTCTTAACACTTTAGGCCTTTAATTTGAGATTTTGACCTTCGTAGACCTAGAATAGACCTGGGAGGCCCATTCATAGCCATAATTTTACCTAAAACATCAACCATTTCTACCATATTAATCCAAAAACCCTCATATTTCCCTCATCTCATAATTTTCATCCATTATCATAACCTAGTCATCACTATCTTCATCCTTAAACCTTGCACCAATCAACATCCATGCTATATTTATCATCATTCCATCATCCACTTCTATCATTATTTATTCCACCATTTATCCTTCTTGTGTTCCAATACAATTCCTATCCATTCTATCTAATCCATCATCTATAATCATTCATCTATCTTATCCTTCCTATCCATTATCTTTAATCATTGATCAATCCTAGCATCCAATCTAATCCTTGTCATCTATAAAAAATCCTCATCACCAAATCCAAAACCATATTATATACTAATCAAAACCAATACTATTAAAATTATAATCTAGATCCTTATTCTTTTTATCCTCAAGCTTGTGTATTGCTTGAGAAATTTCATATCTCAAGTATTATATTGAGTTAGTCTTATCATTTTGGTTGTCTTATCTCGTGAACTTGTCTACCCAGAGTTAGCTATCAAAATCCCCATTGAATCCTTACTTAAATGATTATCCAAGTTCAAGAAAGAAATCATCATCCTTTATCCAAGCCTTG